>OY754973.1:37982496-38582496 GCA_963576475.1 Molanna angustata | reverse complement strand
TTCGGATTTTAAAAAGACCCGGGTTGTACGAAGATGGAAACACAGAATTCGGAAGATCGTTCCACATTCGGGTTGCTGTATTAATTGCTGGATTCAAAAAAAATATGTATTGTCATAATGGATTACACAAAGATTTGTTTCTGTGGCTTCTATATAAAAAGAAAAAACTGAGAATAGTAAAATAATGTTAATTGGTATTGAAAATGTGGGTATATGAATAACAAATGAAAGTAGACAGTAGGAAGCAAATTAAACAATTAATTAACATTATGTACCTACAATATTTGTATGAAATGGAGATCTAATTCAGGCGAAGAAGATTGATGGACTGAAAATCCAATACAGGTGAATATCTAGAAATGTTAATAATATTGGTGAACGTTGCGCAAGATCTTAAAGTAATTATAACCCCTGTAGGTGTCTGCAATGATTTCCCGGTTCTAATACAAATATATATTACAACTTAATTCGTCTCTTATTGAGATATTTTATTTGTCAAAAGATATCTGAAAATATATGTACCTACCTATGTACATAACCACCTATTACACTGTAATTGTAATTAAGTAACTAGTACCTACTTAGTAGTCACATAGTAGTAGCATACCAATAAATGAGTATAATACCTATGTATGTACATATATGGAATCTGATAAAATTGAACGGTGAATGTTAAACATAAAAATGTGGTATAAGCAATTAATTAAATAATATACATAATATAGGTATATAGAAATTCCCTTTCAACTGTCAAAATAACAAGTTAATGTAAATATAATAAAACTAGTTGATGATCTTATAGATAAAATAGATTCCACATGTAGGTATGTATGTATGTATGTATGTATGCATGTTGTGGTGTCCCTGCGACGAATGAAATGGATAATAAAGTCAAGGGATGACCTTGAGGGTTGTTCGGTCCCAGCAAAGGCAAGGGATGACCTTATGTCTGCACTCTACAGTCTAGAGGCCACGACGACCTCCTATTCGAGTGTTTGCCTCGTCTCGTCTCGTCTCGTCAATATTGCATTTTCATATCATTATTTGCAGCATTTTTGCTATGAAATGAATCAATTATAATGAATCCAGAACCATACATAGTGTAGGTGGGTTTTGTTCAATCTATAATTTATTAATTTGCCAATAGGTACAATATTGAAATAAATAAGAAAATAAGATTCCATTTATATGGAAAAATTCACCCAATCAGATGAACGGCCTGATAAGGATATTGAAAGAAGAGTTATGGCAGGAAACAGAGTGAATGGAGCACTTAGACCAGTTATAAATGATCGCAACATATCAAGAGACGCTAAAGTTGCCATTCATAACGCAATCGTAGTGCCAACATTGACGTATGCAAGTGAGACCTGGACATGGCAGAAGTCGCACGAAAGCAGAATAAATGCAGTTGAAATGAGATCGCTTAGAAGAATTTGTAACAGAACGATGTATGATAGAGTTCGGAATGAAGATACAAGGAAAGAATGTAAGATATAGAAAGATGTAATTAACAGAATGAAAGTTAACACATTGAGATGGTTTGGCCACTTGGGGAGAATGAACGAAGAACGCCTGACGAAGAAAATATACAAATCTGACAGGAACGGAATAAGAGGTCGCGGGCGCCCAAGAAAAGGATGGCACGACCATGTAAACGATATTTTGAAAGATGGAAATATAAGAAGAGTGAACAACAGACGAACATGTATAAGACGATGTATGAATGTTGAGGAGGCGATGAATGTGTGTCAAGATAGAAAAATGTGGCGTTCGGTTCTCTCTGCCTACCCCGTGAGGGACATGGCGTGATGGTATGTATGTAGATTATAATATGTTGAATAGAGTTGGAATTGGATCTGTCGAACATAATTACAGGACGACAGGAATATATATTTATAAAGACGGACATTTAATATGAATAAGAAATAATAAGAAAAAATGTAGGGTAGATAATATTGCACATATACCTACTAGAAATGTAGGGTAGATAATATTGCACATATACCTACTAGAAATGTAGGGTAGATAATATTGCACATATACCTACTAGAAATGTAGGGTAGATAATATTGCACATATACCTACTAGAAATGTAGGGTAGATAATATTGCACATATACCTACTAGAAATGTAGGGTAGATAATATTGCACATATACCTACTAGAAATGTAGGGTAGATAATATTGCACATATACCTACTAGAAATGTAGGGTAGATAATATTGCACATATAGGTACCTACTAGAAAAAAGATACGCCTCAAAAATTCACGATATTGAGTATCTTGATCTTCTCTTGAAATCGCTACAGTACCTACGCTAGTAGCTCCCTTCGAAATGGACACGCGATATAAAGTATATTTTTGGATTTTTCAACACAATTCTTGTAATTGTTGATATGGATTATTATAAAACTAACATTACAAGAAATATGGTTGCTTCAAATTAGAAAAAAATATAATTCTTAGTAAGTATATACCTACATATGTGAATACCTATTCATAAAACAATTTAAATAACCTCTTTCTTTTTTGAAGACGGCTTAAAATATGTAGAAATGTTGAATTTGTGTAGTCACGTAATAAAAGAAACTAAAATGTATGAATTTATTGTTAACGTTGAAGATGTCTGAACAGGTGTGTCTGAATATTATTTGTATGATGCATAAGATGGGGATATACATATTCTGTCAGATAAAACAAGAAAGATAAATATATTAGGTAGGTATATTCCTATATCATTCTGTCTACCTGGATGACGATCGAGAAAATGCATATTTGTGGGACAGCCCAAGATAATATACGTACCTATAATATACGTTAGGAAGGTGAGGTGAATGTTCCAAGGGCAGACCAGGTAAAGAGATTTGGCTGTCCTCACTCTTCACAGACAGATAGAGGTGAATCGAAAAGGTATTTTTTTTTCTCAAATTTAAAATTCATTATATACCTACTTACATTATTATGCCCGCCATGTGCACATATGTAGGTACCTATATCTACATATCTACCTGCTCCTGGACTAAATAATACCCAAGTTCGAGTTACTGATTTTATCAATTTAAAATTTGTGATTGCAATTGATAAGTAGGTACATGCTCACAAATATTAATTTATGTATGTAGAATGGTGATGAGTAAAAGTACCTACCATTTTTGAAAAATATCTATAAAAAAGTTATTATAAGACGTTACAAAATTAATTAAAAATCAATGAATTTTCGCGGAATTTAACAAAGTGTTTTGAAATAGGCACTATGGTATTTTTCTAAAGAAATATTTCTACACAGACGTGTACGAATTCATAGGTTTTTCTTCATATTTTTACAAATTAAAATTTGGTACAAATTTATTTTGTTTAAACCACCTACCAGTTTTAATAATAATATACTAGAAATAATAATAATAATATATTTACTAATAATATATTACAGTTTTTATTTATTTATTTTATTTTTTTATTTTACCATTTTAATAATACCTACATTTTTTATAATGTACCTACTAGGTTTCGCAAATTTTGTATGAATCGAAGTGAGGCATTTTTCCGGGAGATTTTTGAAGTTTTGGTTGGCAGACCACATCGTTTTTCTATAGAGAATAACAACTAATGTGAATTGTTTTCACATTTATTTGTCGAAAAAAAACACTTTGTTTATAAAGATTTAGAGAACAGTTAGTAGTGTTGTAGTGTTGTAAGAAAAACTGCAGTATGCTGCCAACCAAAACGTCAAACGCGCGATATTCTATAACTTCCTTTTTACCGGAGTAGGTACTACATCTAGTATATTCCAACTGTCGATTTGTTCAGGAGAACTTTGTTCTCTTAACATATCGACAATGTTTCAAGCCAGGATACGCGAGAATTGTATGCAGAGGTCTACTTTTTTCACGGCTTTTCCAACTTTGAAGTAAAAAAACACCAACTTAGAGGCTTCGCAGCATATATGTTCCAAGCGCCCTTGAGGTGAGTTTTCACGAAAACGGCGCTATATAAATTATCCAACCATATATACACGGATTTACTCAGAATTCGGAGTAGAACATTTCGTGTGTGTGTGTGTCTGTGTGTGTGTGTGTCCGTCCCCCCTTATAACTTTTGATCCGCTCAATTTACAGATTCCAAAATTTCAGAATATATAAAAAGTTACAGGCCTACAAAACTTTTATACTCAGAATTTAGAATTTTTGTTTCAATCAGGGGTTATCAACTTTTGAATTTTTATTTTATTTTTCCATATATCTCAGAAACCATAAAAGCTAGAACGCTGAAAATTGGTACAAACATAGACAAATACAAAATTTCAAATTAGTTTTTTCAAAAAAATTCCAGGGTTTCTCAAACATTTTTTATTAAGAAAAATATTTTTTTTATGATAAATTTATGAGTTTAACTGCCTATATTTCCAAAACTTTTACAATTATCGAAAAAAGCCGAAACACCCCAACTAGATAATTTAATTTTCTATACCTAAAAAAATATTAACATTGTAGTAGAAGATCTCAATTTTTTTTAACATTTTTTTTTTAAAATTGAATTTAGTGACGACATCGCTTCATACATTTTGTATGGCAGTCGCCTATACACAATATGTAAGAAGACTTAATAGTTTGATACTTCATCTCCAAACATACATACAAACCATCATGCTATTTTCATATTTTTGGTAGGAAAAAAGGATCTTCCTCCATACTATCCTATCTGTCTGACATACATACCTACATATAGAAAACAAAATATCTGAAAATATTCAATAATTTGTATTTATGGGTTTATAGTTTGGTACATATTCTTCAACTATACATGCTATCGCTATCGACAGTTGGATCTCATGTGTTACATGCAACTAGTATATGAAAATTTATGTACGAATTACGTTTAAGAGTTAGATCACAACAGAGAAATGAATAGGATAGTGTGTCCAGTGTCCATAGACCTGTCATAATATATTATACAAGATAATATATTAATGTAGGAACCTATGTATGTAGGTAGGTACATAATACATATGTATGCAATGCAATAAGAAAAGTTCGTCAAGAGAATTATCCGAAGTCAGTTAGTTAGTTGGTTGATTGGTGTCAATAGTCAACATAATGAGAACATATGAGATTATGTATGTAGGTACATAGGTAGGTAGGTAGGTACTTAATTGAAAATAATAATATTATTAGGTCAACACAATATTATAGGCCCTAGGAAACAACACAGTATTATTTTTATCACAATGATGATGTTTAAAGGGCTATAATGTTTTATAATGTTGTAACACAAATTCTATATTAAATGAATTAGAAAAATATATAAGTATAGGTCGTAGAAATATTTTAAATCACTATAATCGCTAGCAGTACAAAAAATGACAATATTAGGCAATATTGATGAAAATTAGGTATATATATAGGCCTGCAGATATTAACAAGGAAATATGAGTACAATATTAGCAGCTATAGGTACAAATTGATTCCATAATCTGTAAAATAAATTAATAAGGTACCAACAGCTACTAAAATGTAATAATAGGTATGTCGATGTCATCTTGTCGATTGAATTACACAAGAGTCATTTACATAAATCGAGAATAATTATGTTACTAAACTAAATGGCATGCAGTAGCCACTTAATCCTCACCATAATATTTTAGAAAGTTATATGTATGTATGTACATATAAGTATATGTATGCATATTTATATGTATGTATGGATGTGAGTATTTTTTTAGTGTTATTTCCAATCAACAACTAGAAAACTTTAAAGGTTAAATATTCTGCATATCACTTCCTTTGCGACCAGTGAGTTACTTATGCAAATAAAAAATATACTTTTTAATGTTTTATTATGATATTTTTCATTTATTCGTAAATTTTCCTACAAATTTTGTCACGAATGAAACGTCAAAATATGTACTTTTACGTAAGCAAATATTTGTTTATTTCAATTTCAGAAGTGCATATTTACACGAATAACATATATTTGAAAGAATAACTTAGCGTTTGTGTGAAACACATTGAAATTATTTTTATTAATTTTAATGTTTTTCGTAGGTATTTATAAAATGTAAAAAAAGGAAATTTGCCATTTTATATATGAACAAATATATCGAACTATGTAACAACTAGCAGAATCTACCGGGAACAAAAAGTACTAAAATATTCGATGTACGTACCTATTGTTGGTTTTCGTTTCCATGGTTACACAGAATACAATTTTTAAATAAACTAACCTAGTGATAGGGGAATTTGTTTTGAATCAAATTCAAATTTATAGAACATCGGTATAGGTAGGTACCTACATACCTCATACTTAGGTACTAAAATTTTCCATATTTATAATAATATCTGATTTTAATATTATTATAAGTACCTATGATTCTTATATGTTTTGTTGATTTTTCATTTTTTTCCGTTTCCATACTTAGGTACAATCAAATACTCATACTAATATTTTAGTGTAATATAGGTGTATGATTTTGAATTATTTATTTAATAATTAGGTACCTATCTAAATTTTTGTTTGTTTATATATTTATCTCATAAACGAATTAATAAAAAATGTATGTAAATGGTATGGAATTCATTCAATGATCCAAGCGGATGGGACAAGCGGAAACTTGAAATACTCCTTTCACATTTAATAACAATATATAAGAACACGGGGGTTGTGGCCAACACTAAACTCTTCATAATGCTTAAATTCATTCAAATTATAAAATCATTTTTCAACTTCTTGAAATTTCTGATTTTTTCATAACAAATAAACATTACAAAATTACGAAAACGGTTTTCTTGAAACGTTAGCATATTGCTTCACATTTACCTTCTCGAGCAACGCCGGGTATAAAAAACTAGTATTATATATATTATAATATGTGTAATACATACCTAGGTATGTAGAATTGATCAAGTCGCGTGAGTAATTTTATCTTGCACATTTTTATATTAACAGTGTGTTACACGGCGACGTACATACATACATACATACATACATTCACAATATTACATTAGATAATTATTTTTATATTTAATAAGTGGGACAAAACCGCGCGCTGCGAAACAAAAAAACGACAAGGTCGATTGAGAACAACGTGAACCTGAAAGATTAGGTAGGTACCTACATATTATAATATTCTTCTAAAGTAAGTACCTTTACCTACCTACCTACCTACCTACCTACCTACCTACCTACCTACCTGACAATATGGAGAGAAAGAGACAGACACATCACACAAAATGAAATATTACCGATCAACATAACTATAATAAAGTACCTACCTACATACATAATATTATGTGGGTTACCGTTTTTATTTTACAACGTAAAAAAATACATTGTGATATTATATCTATCTATTAGGGGCAGGAAATAATATTGACTTATTCACATATAATTTAAATGTCGTATATACATATTATTAAATTATAAATGGAGATCGGTGTAATCTTTTACAATTAATCATCAATGAGCAATCAATTAATCGTATTATTGGTAGGTACCTACTGTTATAATAATTTAGGTTAGTAATATAGTGGGCGCCAGTTAAATCCTGCCACTATCGATTTCGTTCATCTTTAGTAAAATCATTTATGTTTAGGTAATTGATGAGGATGTATATGTAATAAAATCAGAATGAAAAATATAACTATCTAAACACAATAATTTGAACAAATGATAAATAAATCTTACTCACACAGAACATACATACATACATACATATATACTCAATTTAGATAATATTTCATGAATAGATCGTTAAATACTTATTTGTTAAATACATATTCTAAGGTAGAGGCACATACATTGTGGAAATTCATTTTAAAATAACAATATAACTTTGTTTATTTCCACTTATTTATTTTTATTCCACAACTAGTTTCAAGAACTACGGTTCTCTTCTTCAGGTGGGTTTAAACTTATTTTGCAAATATCAAAACAAGATGGAATAAATATTGAAAACGGTGACATTATTGTTCATTTATTTTCTCATTAACTCTAAATTATGAGAATAATAAATATTTTTGTAAATTTGTAGTAGTAAATGTCAAAACATATTATATAGGTACATATAAAAACAAAATAAGCGGGCACTTACTTAGTTTTTGCATGAGGACCAAAAATGTCTAGCTACACCACTGTATAATATATAAGTAGGTACCTACTTAATATTAAATGACGCTAAATAAGTTTACTTATAATTACAGTCATACAACCTAAATACATTTACTTTCATTTCATAAATAATATATTTATGTTCTTCATTTCATTCTCAATGGTATATATTGCACATTCAATTTACAAATATTTACCTATTTCATTTGTTATATCCACGTTTCAACATAAATATTATTTCTTACTAATATTAACATGCATTCAAGTCAATAAATTATACATACCTACCTAATAGTTGCACTGGAAAAAAAACATTTTGATTTAAGAGATACTTTTTTCAAACGGAATACGGTTTTAAAATCAAAATTATTTCAGTTTTGAAAATATATTTTTAAATATAAAATTACCATTATTATGGCGTTGACGAAAATCTAAAGTAATAAAGCAATCAAAATGTTAGTGTTTGTGTGTGTGTATGTGTGTGTTTGTCTCACGCCTTCTGAAAAACCAAGAGCATCTAAAAATCTAATTTATGTGCGAACGTGTACCTGTATACCTGATGCAGTGTCACGCTAAAAATAATGCGATAAAAATGCTGAATTTTAAAAATATTTCAATAATTATTTTTTTCATACAAAATTTTCCAAGTCGTATCTGACAAAAAAGTGTACATTTTGCACGCAAATATCTGTTAGTTTAAAAGTTAGAAGTACGTATTTACACGAAAAAAATATATTTTCAAGTATAACTTAGCGTTTGAGTGAAAAACATGGTGAATATTTTGTATAATTATAATGTTTAACTTATTTTTAATGTAAGCGTTTTGTACATGAACGCCGCCATTTTAATATCTTTTCATACAATATTTCATTTTCCTACCGAATGAATATGTTCTTGAAAATAATAAACCTTTGAATTAAATGTAATTATGAAATAATAAAATGAAACACAAGACATTACAGCAAGTTTTAAGACATATATTGTAAAAATGTGTTTATTATTAGTAAAGATATAGGCATAATAAAATTGCATAATTTGTAAATAATATTTGATTTTTCTGACAATTTTCATTTTTATGGCATCGAACAAACCAATGTATGTAGGTACCTACATATTCAAAAAATGTCTCAAACCATTTGATATTTTTTACGTATTGGAATGGTTACTATGGTAACGGAAAGATTCTGATATTCAAATAAAATTTGTTATGAATCGAATTTATTTAGAACATTGTTGTAGGTAGGTACCTACCTATTATTATTTACTTACAAATCAACAATATACTGATTTCCTATCGGAAAATTATTTTATTTATTTATTTATGAATGTATGAATGTATGCAAGCGATGTGCTCCTAAACCGTATGTCCGATTACAATGAAACTTTGGCGAATTGTCGAGCGTGTGCCCGAGGTGGTTTCTGGATTTAAACTTTTTTGGTCATTTTACCAATGAAAGCGGAATATCCTGGGAAAAGAAGGTCCGACTGTCCCTCCATCTCTTCGCAGGTCTTCCAGGACGGTTTCTGGATTTAAACTTTTTACTTCTTCTTCTTCATCGTGTATTTGGTCATTTTACCTATAAAGGTGGAGTATCCTGGGAAAAGAAGACGGTGCTTACATCTCTTCGCGGTTCTTCCAGGATGGTTTCTGGATTTAAACTTTTCTTACCCGAATGAAGGGACGGGATGTTATTGAAGGGAAGGGAGGCACTAAAGGGCCTGAAGGGACGGGAGGTATTAAAGGGCCTGAAGGGACGGGAGGTACTGAAGGGCCTGATTGGAAGGGACGTGATGAGGGATTGAAGGGACGGGATGTACTGAAGGGCCTGATGGGACGGGAGGTACTGAAGGGTCTGAAGCGACGGCTCCTGGAGTCTAATTATTTTTCTTCTTAATTTTATGTAGACCTTTAAGGACAGTTTTAATACAAACTATTTCCTATAGATTAATCTTCTTCTTCTTTTATGAAGACCTTTTGCTCAGTTTTTATACAATCTATTTCCAATAGTCTAATTCTTCTATTTTATGTATTTTTTCTTATTTTATGTAGACCATTGGGATTTTTTAAACAAACTATTTCTTATAGTCTTATACTTATTCTTCTCTTTTTTATTTAGACTTTTGGGTTCGTTTTAAGTCTAATAGTCTATTGTGCAGAAATATTATTAACGATATGCACACTTGATGAAAATACATATGTAAAAACGAATGGGATGTGGGATGTGAAGATGTAACCTGCACTAGAATCTTTTCAATACTTTTGTTTAATCAAATTTAAACCATTTATATCATCCTATTTTAAATAATTTTTAACACCTACATAATATATTTGATTTCGTTGACAATATTTAAAGAAAGGGAGCTGTGGCCATTACTGAATTCTTCACAACGTTTATATTCAAATTATTTACCATAGTTTAAGTCTTCTTCTTCTTCGTTAATGTAGACTTTTGTGTCAATTTTAAGTTCATCAGTCTAATTGTGCAAAAATATAATGCACACTTGATGAAAAAATATAAAACGAATGGGATGTGACCAACACTGGATCTTTTCAGTACATTTGTTTAATCAAATTTTAACCACATCCCAACATCCAAAATTACTAAATATTCAATAGGTAAGTACATATTACAATTTGTTTTCGATGATAATATTTAAAAATGGGGGTTGTGGCCAAACCAATCTCTTTACAATGTTGATAAACAGTCATATTTAAAACCATTTCGAATAGTGAAGAAATTGTATATTATACTTCATTCACACTTTATAGCAATATATAAAAAATAATGGGTTGTGGCCATCACTTGAACATTTTACAATCAAATTCAATCATATTTCAAACCACTTTTCATAGTCTTTTGCAAAATAATTGGGTGACAATATTATAAAAACGATTGCTTTTTCCTTCACAATTTTACATTCTTGGCCAACGGCGGGACATAAAAGCTAGTATAAAATAAAGAAAATGAAATATATTGGTATAATACCTATTCTATGATAATATGTATGTATGTATGTATGAAGACAGGATATTATGGTTTCCCAATAGTAGGTATGGTGGTAGTGTCACTAGTAGAGAAGGGACGAGGTCGATGGCCGCCAGGAGGGGATGCAAGTAGGTACCTATAGGTACATACATACATACTTCAACAGAAATAAGGGAAACAGATTAATCAGAGATAATATTTGGTTGTTTTGATTTTAACTACCATAAAACATCCGACTATTATTTAAATATAATATGTAGGTACCTACCTATTAATGATAGATAGGTATGTTTACAAAATGTATCTACTAGTATAAATCTCATAATAAATAACACGGATAGGTACAAGTAGGTAGGTACCTACCTACTTGTACCTATCCACGTGTTGATTAAAATCAATAATAATTATATTTTATTAGTAAGAAAAGCTGATGGCACATACCTACATATGTACCTATATATTATAAGTAGGTACATAAATAAGTAGAACATTTATTTATTTAATGTTTCTGTATGTCTCTGTGTGTGTGTGTGTGTGTGTGTGTGTGTGTGTGTGTGTGTGTGTGTCTGTGTGTGTGTGTCTGTGTGTGTGTGTGTGTGTGTGTGTGTGTGTGTCTGTGTGTGTGTGTCTGTGTGTGTGTGTGTGTGTGTGTGTGTGTGTGTGTGTGTGTCCTTAATACTTCTGATTCTCTCAATGCACAGAGCCTAAATATATCAGAATATATAAAAAGCTATAGGCCTACAAAACTTTTGTACACAGAATTTAGAATTTTTATTTCAGTCAGGGGTTATCAACTTTTGAATTTTTAGTTTATTTTTCCATATATCTCAAAAAACATATAAGACAGTAAACACTACACAATATCTCACTCAATAGTTTGATCCTACTTAATCTACAAGCATAGGTACCTACATCATGCTATACCTGTTTGTTTTATATAGAAAACAAGATATCTTAAAATATTTATTAATTCGTGTTTAGGTAAGTTTGGTACGTACCTATTCTTCAATTATGCATACTATCGCCATCGACAGTTGTTGTATCTCATGTGTTCAATGCAACTAGTTATTATTTATTGTTGTCGTTCATTGTCTTCATATCGGACAAATGTTTTATAGTTAAACAAGTAAATAATTATACGACTATGATTATTTCACAAAGACAAGTCAAGTAACCCACCTATTTATTATTCAAACAATATTATCTTATGTAGGTACCTATGTACATATGTAGTTCTTGTTGCGTACATGTTTGTGTTAGTCAATTATTGCATTCAAATATGAATGTTTTCTTGTGTAGCACAATGAAATGAAGTCGTTTCAAAAAGATGTTTTAAGAATAAATATATAATTAACCTAACTTAAACTTATGTAACACAATAGGCACATATTTGTAATACCTATCTTTATATGTAGGTAGGTATATATCGAAATAAATTGTTTAATTAGATTTACACTAATTAGGTATACTCCGTCATTTTGCGATATGAAGTAGTAAAAGTGAAACAGATTCAATAGAAAATGTCGATAAATACATTCACCAAACATAATTCTAAATAAATTAATGTGTTATTTTTTGTTCCGGACCACAGAGCAAAGAATTAACAGAACTAACACAAACTATGACTAACACAAGCCATGAAATTTGTGGAACGGGGGATATCTCATCTCAACATTCAATTATCCAACTGTCGATTTGCTCAAGACAATTTATTTTTAATGCCAAGAGACGCGAGATTTTGTATGACGTTTTGCATGATTTACAGACTGTGAGACTGTGTGTCTCCAAAATGTGGCAACTTGTTAAATTAATATTTGACATAGTACCTGTTAGTTGCTCAAGAAGTAGGTTATATAAAATAAATACATGTATTTTTACACTAAACACATACCTACAGTAGCTATCGATAGTTGGATCTCATGTGATAGGTACATGTAGGTAACTAGTTGTGTACCTAATATAAATCGGATATTAATGACAGATTTATATTAGGTAGGTGGTAGCAGTAAAAGTAAGTATTTGCTTTTCGAAATTTATATTTAGGTATTTGTTATCAACATTTCCAACTGTCGATTCGTTCATGACAATTCAATTCTCTTAATGAATCGACATTATTAAGCCAAGATGCGTGTACGAAGGATCATTTTGTATGGTGTAGTGGACTTTTTGCAAGCTAATAACACCAACTAGAGGCCTCGCAGCATATATGTTCCCATACATGGATTTACTCAGAATTCGGAGTAGAACATTTTGTGAGTTTTGTGTGTATCTGTGTGTCCGTCCCCCCCTTATAACTTTTGATCCGCTCAATTTACAGAGCCCAAATTTTCAGAATATATAAACAGTTATAGGCCTACAAAACTTTTATACTCAGAATTGTGAATTTTTGTTTCAGTCAGGGGTTATCAACTTTTGAAATTTTGATTTATTTTTCCATATATCTCAGAAACCGTAAAAGCTAGAACGCTGAAAATTGGTATAAACATAGACAAATACAAAATCTCAATTTTTTTTTTCAAAAAAATTCCAGGGTTTCTCAAACATTTTTAAAAAATATTTTTATGATAAATTTATGAGTTTAACTGCCTATATTTCCATTTTTTTTAAATATCGAAAAAAGCCGAAACACCCCAACTAAAAAATTTAATTATCTATAAAAAATATTAAAATTGTATTAGCACATTGCAAATTTTTTTACCAACAATTTTAATAAAAATTGAATTTAGTGACGACATTGTTTCATACAATTTGTACGGAAGTAGCCTACTCACAATATCTAAGAAGACTTAATAATTTGATACTAATCTCCAAACATACATACAAACATATCATCATGCTGTTTTCACATTCTGGGTAGGATCAAAGGACTGACCTCCATACTATCCTATCTTGACATACATACCTAGGTACATGTGTTTTATAGAAAACCAAATATCTTAAAATATTAAATAATTTGTATTTATGGGTTTATAGTTTGGTACTTATTCTTCAACTATACATACTATCGCTATCGACAGTTGGATCTCATGTGTTACATGCAATTTGTTTGCACCAAAAATGGTTTGTACCAAGAAATGTTGCTTTTGTCATGTCTATAGATTTTTGGTCTATGATGCAGATATATTTTAAAATCACTAAGTATTAATAAAGTTAATGTTATCATTTCGCCACGAAATGTATAATATACATACATACACACACACACACACACACACACACACACACACACACACACACACACACACACACACACACACACACACACACACACACACACACACACACACACACACACACACACACACACACACACACACACACACACACACACACACACACACACACACACACACACACACACACACACACACACACACACACACACACACACACACACACACACACACACACACACACACACACACACACACACACACACACACACACACACACACACACACACACACACACACACACACACACACACACACACACACACACACACACACACACACACACACACACACACACACACACACACACACACACACACACACACACACACACACACACACACACACACACACACACACACACACACACACACACACACACACACACACACACACACACACACACACACACACACACACACACACACACACACACACACACACACACACACACACACACACACACACACACACACACACACACACACACACACACACACACACACACACACACACACACACACACACACACACACACACACACACACACACACACACACACACACACACACACACACACACACACACACACACACACACACACACACACACACACACACACACACACACACACACACACACACACACACACACACACACACACACACACACACACACACACACACACACACACACACACACACACACACACACACACACACACACACACACACACACACACACACACACACACACACACACACACACACACACACACACACACACACACACACACACACACACACACACACACACACACACACACACACACACACACACACACACACACACACACACACACACACACACACACACACAAACACACACACACACACACACACACACACACACACACACACACACACACACACACACACACACACACACACACACACACACACACACACACACACACACACACACACACACACACACACACACACACACACACACACACACACACACACACACACACACACACACACACACACACACACACACACACACACACACACACACACACACACACACACACACACACACACACACACACACACACACACACACACACACACACACACACACACACACACACACACACACACACACACACACACACACACACACACACACACACACACACACACACACACACACGAGTATTATCTATTAGATATAGATACCTACATACATAAATACATGTAGACAACATGATACATAGGTAGGTAGGTAGGTACTGTGATGGTCGGGTGAATGATACCGTCCATAGCTCGTGCCATTGAGATTTTAGCAAGAGCAAACCCATATACATACAGTTCACTGATACCAACCAACATATTTCATCCGTGAGTCACCCTTTACTTTACATATTATAACATGAGATTGTGCGACCTGCACTGCGCTCTCCACTACACTATACTTGTAAACAATTAAACTATACTTGTAAACTTGTAAACAATTATAACTAATAAATATGCCGACCATCATGGTATAGTTGATGGCTTCAGTGCTGGCGTCCTGAGTTTCAACTACCTACTGAAGATTTATGCTTTAAAATAAACTGCCTAAGTAGGTACCAACAAATATTCCATAAATAAGTGGACGCGAAGATAATATGCGAGTGTTTCTCGAAGAATATAATAAAGGTAAGTTGTTTCCACCAATTTTGTGCAGTGCCTGTGTCTGTTAATTATGACATTAATACCGAAGAAAATTTCCACGTATAAAACAAAACGTAATCAGAATAAAATGAAAAAAAAAATGGCGCGGTGAGTTGAGCGTGTGACGTGTGACGGTCCGATTTTTTACCATTTCGAGGTGACCTCAAATCATCGTTTGCGCAACTCATCGTATATAAATAAGAGCAACCAACCCACCAACACAACCGACCATCTTTACAATACTAACCAACACATTCTGATGATACATACCTTATTTCGTACCTAACTTCTATGCAATTCAATATATATTATGTATTAGGTATGTACCTACCATCGATCTGATACTTGGAGAAATGAAACTTGACAAATAGTGAAATTCATCATGATAATAGGCATGATGACTAATTTTGAAAAACTATCTCACGATGTTTTTACGCATTCACTGTTTTCAAATATATATACATTTCTACATAAAAAAAAGGTTTAGTAGCAAAAATCGCCATTTTAAAATCAAATTTGACATTTACGCCAAAAAAAGCTTGTAGTATCATGGCGGCTGCCGACCCTGACGGTGACGTCATGGTATCGTAAACTGCATATCACTACTATATGTAATATATGTGTTCTAAGACGATTTGTGTATTTATAATCAATTCAAAAGTGCATAAGTGTTGTGCGGTCCCTAAATGTACAAACACGACGAAAAATACACCTACTGAGGTATTTGTTTTCGTCCCACGCGAAAAAAAAGAGAAATAAGTGATTAAATTTCGCACGGCGAGACACAAGTGAATTTTATTAAGTACGCGTTTACAATGAAGTACAGTATTTGTTCCCCCACTTTTAGCTCTCAATAATATAATATTTACCATTATTTAGGCAATAAGCATATAAAGAACTTCATTAATGTCCAAACGTCAAAATAGGCCATCATAAGTTTCCCGCGTATGTTTTTAGCTTATGAACACATAATGTAGAGAGAAGAAGGAGCATATTTTATCGATTTTCGAGATGTAAGTTGTATTTAAATTACAGATAAATAAAGTACTTATATGTACTTATTATTAAGTTTTTACGTTTCGAAATTCTGATGTCTTTGTTCGACGCAAAGAAATATCCGACCATCAAAAGTTCCATTCTAGTTAAGAGTAGTTAAGACAGGCAGAAAAATAACTACTATGGCTGCTATTGCTAAAAATAACGATAGCAGATAAATATAGCTTGTTATGAACACAATACAAATAACGAGCGCTATGTATAATTCGTATGCTGCTAAAATTGTAACGATGTTTTAAAACGCATGCTTCGCGTAATCGCCGTCGTTTCGCAAATCGCTTCATTGCATGAAAAAAATATAGCTTGCTAGTTTAGTTTGGCAGTGACCAGCATCATAACATGTCGAACGTTCGTCAGCTCACCATCGCGTGACAAAATTGTAGAATACTAAAACTAAATTAGTTTACCATACGTTGCGAGCGTTCATTATTTATTTATTTATTCAATAAAAACTAAGTTACATACAAAATACAATTAACATAGGCCCGATATTACAGTCGGCCCTCAACTCATTGAGTTTGCCAAACTCAAGATTAATGTTAAGGGGAGATTGAATCCATTTCCGTATTACAGTGCAATATAACATGTCAGTTACTAAATCTTCAATTATAGACATATTTCACTTTTTCTGTGGTTATTATCTGTCAAATTTAAATAACCTCAAATAATACGAAATACAAAACGGGACGCTACGACTTTAAATACCATTGTTTTATTATCCAACATGGTAAATTTAATTTTTTTCACCAAAATAATGCTTTTAAATGCCCGTGTTCGTTTCAATACGGCTGTCAGTTTGTTTTGTTGTGTGGCGCCACCTTCGATACAACACTGAAACTACACACGTTGCCTAACGCCTCTAGTGATAGAAACTGAAACTACACGAGTTGCCTAGCAAATGACAGTTGACTCACAGTTAAGTACTTAATCTGCCAGAAACGTTGAGTTAAATATTTGTCGTTTTAGTGACGTATTTGAGGGAAGATTAGGTCTAAACGGACACTGTAATACGCTATATTTTTGTAAAACTTGAGTTTAGCTCTTAAACTGACACTGTAATACCGGCCCATAGTGTCCCCCGATAGGTAGGCGAGTATCTAGGTAAATTGAAACTATTTGCTTTGATGAATACTTGTTCCATTTATATTTAATTTGTTTTAGTTTTAAGTATCTAATTAAAATATTAATATATCGATAACACCAAAATAAACATAGTCCAGACCGACAATTAATGCGTATATTGTATTGAAGACTATCAGAAGAATTGACGCGACCATACTATGACGTCGTGCGCTCTGATTGTTTTTTCTCATAAAATGGCGGACTAACACATTTTGTATTTTTATATTTATAATATTATTATTGTTCACTCCTATAAATTAAAAAAAAAACATTTTTTAAATCTTTATAACCTATTTTATTTTTTAAAATCATAATTTCAATGATTTTTTTCTTACAGTCATCACACCTATTACATATTTTAATATATTAATCATAATATGTATATGAATCATAACAGTTATCCCATATGTATATTAGATTCATCATAATACATTGTGTATTTCCATTTCAACCTCATGTAACACTGTACAACTCCCACAAACAATATAATTACATCATTTTATTTTATAATCAAGCAATGAAAGCCACCAAGTTATTTATTTCTGAAACGTTAAATATTCTCCACCACGTTACAATACTCGGTGCGTGTTATAACAGATGCGTCAACGATTCAATAGAGCGGATAGCGATATTATTTGGTTTATTGTCCCAAATAAACCAAATAAATCAATAAATAAAAATAGCATGTTAAAAATAAGCAGCATATTCCATATACTTTGTTATGAAAAAAATAGCCATTTCGAACAACACAACAGTTGACAGTAACAAACACAATTGACAGTGACAATATGGTGACGTCATGCGCTCTGATTGGTGTTTCACATAAAATGGCGGACAAACATATTTTGTATTTTTATTTTAATAATATTAATATTATTCGCTCTTTTAAAATGAAAATAAATATATTTTTTCAAATCTTTATAACATATTTTATCTAATAAAATCATAATTTCAATGATTTTTTCTTACTGTCATCACGCCTATTGTACAGAAGGTGCTATTACATAAACAAAAATATCTAAAATGATGGAATAAAGCGTTTCATATAAGTTCCTAATTTAAATTGTTTTTCTTTGATACTATACGATTAATAAATTTATTATTCTAAATTAGGTATGTCTCTATTTCTCATCCTTCTCCAGTTATATTTAAATGGGATCTGCTCTGTATATTTTATATTTTTATGCATACAATTTTTCTAAATTGAGTATTCACACATGTACATTAACGGTGGTATATCAATGAATAAAAGGGTAAATTAAAATAGAGATGTTTATGTGGGCTACAGCTTACTCATTGTGTAGCCATAGGTAGATCCAAAAATATAATTATACATATATTTATAAGCAAAAAAGGTAAACCAACCGATTATATTTTTTTAATAAAATATAATAAACTAGTATACATTTTTCCACTGCAGATTGCAGATGTTCATAAAGCAATCAAGGCACATTATTAATGTTGAACAATGTCATATAATAAACAATTATTATGTAGGTACATTAAATGGACTTAATGGATAGGTTATATATGCACACTGCACACATCACTAGGTAGTTATATACATAGTTGGTTATCTTGACAGACAGACAGACAGACAACAGATAATAACGACAATAGGTACACAACTTAAGGTCAAATTTGTAATACTAATTATTTCATCTATAACATACCTACATACATATCTAACTCTCAGTGGTCAGTAACTACACTATACCTATTATTATATTCATACGAAAAGTATACAAAGGAAACATTCATAATCATTAACAATTGTTTTTACGTATCTACACAAAATATGTATGAAAATAATGCATACATATTATGACTGTTTCAAAGTATTGAAATTTCTGTTTTTTTCGATTTAACCACAATAATACACGTTTTATTAATTTCAATATCTTCAACTACAACATAAAAATAACAATAAACGAGTGGGTTGTGGCCAACACTAAACTCTCCACACCACAAATATTGACAATGAAATATTTTATTCATTCTAAATTTTACTACCAGGAATATAAATTTTCTAACGATAGTATATTTTTATGTTAAGATAGACAAACTATTAATGCAGTATAGTGAAGAATGCTTATGTTGTATGAAATATTTTTAAAAAAGCACATAAATTTTGTTTTAAAGAACGCAAGAGTATTTTCCAAATTTTGACAGGTGATATCATATGAAGAATTTTTTTGTTATTTATGGAAAGCTAATCAGTTCTATGTTCAAGCTCTTTACATTATAACATGAAATCAAATAACTGAACTTTTCCATACATAGAAATTTATCTAATTACATTTTTATTCATACTAAATGTTACTACCAGGAATATAAATTTTCTTCCGATAGTATATTTTTATGTTAAGATAAACAAACTATTAATGCAGTATAGTGAAGAATGCTTATGTTGTATGAAATATTTTAAAAAAAGCAGATAAATTTTGATTTAAAGAACGCGAGAGCATTTTCAAAATTTTGACACGTGATATCATATGAAGATTTTTTTGTTATTTATGGAAAGCTAATCAGTTCTATGTTCAAGCTCTTTACATTATAACATGAAATCAAATTACTGAACGTTTCCATACATAGAAATTTATCTAATTACATTTTTATTCATACTAAATGTTACTATCAGGAATATAAATTTTCTTCCGATAGTATATTTTTATGTTAAGATAGACAAACTATTAATGCAGTATAGTGAAGAATGCTTATGTTGTATGAAATATTTTTAAAAAAGCAGATAAATTTTGTTTTAAAGAACGCAAGAGTATTTTCCAAATTTTGACAGGTGATATCATATGAAGAATTTTTTTGTTATTTATGGAAAGCTAATCAGTTTTATGTTCAAGCTCTTTACATTATAACATGAAATCAAATTACTGAACGTTTCCAAACATAGAAATTTATCTAATTACATTTTTATTCATACTAAATGTTACTATCAGGAATATAAATTTTCTTCCGATAGTATATTTTTATGTTAAGATAGACAAACTATTAATGCAGTATAGGGAAGAATGCTTATGTTGTATGAAATATTTTAAAAAAAGCAGATAAATTTTGTTCTAAAGAACGCGAGAGTATTTTCCAAATTTGGACAGGTGATATCATATGAAGAATTTTTTTGTTATTTATGGAAAGCTAATCAGTTCTATGTTCAAGCTCTTTACATT
Source organism: Molanna angustata (assembly GCA_963576475.1). Classification (NCBI taxonomy): domain Eukaryota; kingdom Metazoa; phylum Arthropoda; class Insecta; order Trichoptera; family Molannidae; genus Molanna; species Molanna angustata. Next base: position 38,561,089 of record OY754973.1, on the reverse strand, counting down.
ATAACATGAAATCAAATTACTGAACTTTTCCATACATAGAAATTTATCTAATTACATTTTTATTCATACTAAATGTTACTACCAGGAATATAAATTTTCTTCCGATAGTATATTTTTATGTTAAGATAAACAAACTATTAATGCAGTATAGTGAAGAATGCTTATGTTGTATGAAATATTTTAAAAAAAGCAGATAAATTTTGATTTAAAGAACGCGAGAGCATTTTCAAAATTTTGACACGGGATAATATCATATGAAGATTTTTTTGTTATTTATGGAAAGCTAATCAGTTCTATGTTCAAGCTCTTTACATTATAACATGAAATCAAATTACTGAACGTTTCCATACATAGAAATTTATCTAATTACATTTTTATTCATACTAAATGTTACTATCAGGAATATAAATTTTCTTCCGATAGTATATTTTTATGTTAAGATAGACAAACTATTAATGCAGTATTGTGAAGAATGCTTATGTTGTATGAAATATTTTTAAAAAAGCAGATAAATTTTGATTTAAAGAACGCGAGAGCATTTTCAAAATTTTGACACGTGATATCATATGAAGATTTTTTTGTTATTTATGGAAAGCTAATCAGTTCTATGTTCAAGCTCTTTACATTATAACATTAAAACCAAATTACTGAACTTTTCCATACATAGAAATTTATCTAATTACATTATTATTCATACTAAATGTTACTATCAGGAATATAAATTTTCTTCCGATAGTATATTTTTATGTTAAGATAAACAAACTATTAATGCAGTATAGTGAAGAATGCTTATGTTGTATGAAATATTTTTAAAAAAGCGGATAAATTTTGTTTTAAAGAACACGAGAGCATTTTCAAAATTTTGACACGTGATATTATATGAAGAATTTTTTTGTTATTTATGGAAAGCTAATCAGTTCTATGTTCAAGCTCTTTACATAATAACATGAAATCAAATTACTGAACGTTTCCATAAATAGAAATTTATCTAATTACATTTTTATTCATACTAAATGTTACTAACAGGAATATAAATTTTCTTCCGATAGTATATTTTTATGTTAAGATAGACAAACTATTAATGCAGTATAGTGAAGACTGCTTATGTTGTATGAAATATTTTAAAAAAAGCAGATAAATTTTGTTTCAAAGAGCGTTAGAGCATTTTGACAATGTTGACACGTGATATCATATGAAGAAATTTTATGATATCTATGAAAAGCTAATCAGTTCTAAGTTCAAGCTATTAATATTCTTATATCAATATGAAATCAATGAACTGAACATTGCCAAATATAAAAAAATTCTCTTGTTACATATAAGTTTCATACAAATATCCATTAAATAAAATATAATTTTTGAAACCGTTGAATATTTTTCTTTTAACATTGACCAACTTTGAATACAATTTTATGAAGATTCTTGGTGTTGTATAAATAGTTGAAACCAAATTAAAATATCTCTAATTTCCAGGTCGTGAGAGCATTTTTTCAGTTTTAATAGATGAAATCATAAAGAAACATTGGGAAAAAATGAACCGTTGTCTATGGAAAACTAATCAGCTCTAAGTTTATGGACTTAACACATGTGATATCAATATGAAGTCAATCGGACTTATAGTTTGGGCTGCAGAGAGGACACAAAAAAAAAACAACGTAAATGATGAATTCATAGAGAAGAAATCAAAAGTTGTCTATGGAAAACTAATCAGCTCTAGGTCTTTGCACTTTACACATATGATGTTAATATGAAGTCGATCAGACTTATAGTTTGGGCTGTAGAGAGGACACAAAAAAGATAAATGCTACGGCGTACGGCGTACGGCGTACGGCGTACAGCGTATACGCCATACACACAAACACATCACGACGAAACTCATAGTGTGCATTCTCTACATGATACCCATTGAGAAATTGATGTAAAAAAAATACGCTTAAATTTTGCGAAATCATGACTCTCCCCTATTCCATAGTGTGGAGAGTAATAATAATAATAAACTGTTTTTTCTAGTATATAATTTTTCTTCCGATAGTATATTTTTATGATAAGATAGACAAACTTTTAATGCAGTATGGTGTAGAATGCTTATGTTGTATGAAATATTTTAAAAAAAGCAGATAAATTTTGTTTTAAAGAACGCAAGAGCATTTTCCAAATTTTGACAGGTGATATCATATGAAGATTTTTTTTGTTATTTATGGAAAGCTAATCAGTTCTATGTTCAAGCTCTTTACATTATAACATGATATCAAATTACTGAACATTTCCATACATAGAAATTTATCTAATTACATTTTTATTCATACTAAATGTTACTATCAGGAATATAAATTTTCTTCCGATAGTATATTTTTATCTTAAGATAGACAAACTATTAATGCAGTATAGAGAAGAATGCTTATGTTGTATGAAATATTTTAAAAAAAGCAGATAAATTTTGTTCTAAAGAACGCGAGAGCATTTTCCAAATTTTGACAGGTGATATCATATGAAGATTTTTTTTGTTATTTATGGAAAGCTAATCAGTTCTATGTTCAAGCTCTTTACATTATAACATGAAATCAAATTACTGAACTTTTCCATACATAGAAATTTATCTAATTACATTTTTATTCATACTAAATGTTACTATCAGGAATGTAAATTTTCTTCCGATAGTATATTTTTATGTTAAGATAAACAAACTATTAATGCAGTATAGTGAAGAATGCTTATGTTGTATGAAATATTTTAAAAAAAGCAGATAAATTTTGTTCTAAAGAACGCGAGAGCATTTTCCAAATTTTGACAGGTGATATCATATGAAGATTTTTTTTGTTATTTATGGAAAGCTAATCAGTTCTATGTTCAAGCTCTTTACATTATAACATGAAATCAAATTACTGAACTTTTCCATACATAGAAATTTATCTAATTACATTTTTATTCATACTAAATGTTACTATCAGGAATGTAAATTTTCTTCCGATAGTATATTTTTATGTTAAGATAAACAAACTATTAATGCAGTATAGTGAAGAATGCTTATGTTGTATGAAATATTTTAAAAAAAGCAGATAAATTTTGTTCTAAAGAACGCGAGAGCATTTTCCAAATTTTGACAGGTGATATCATATGAAGATTTTTTTTGTTATTTATGGAAAGCTAATCAGTTCTATGTTCAAGCTCTTTACATTATAACATGAAATCAAATTACAGAACTTTTCCATACATAGAAATTTATCTAATTACATTTTTATTCAGACTAAATGTTACTATCAGGAATGTAAATTTTCTTCCGATAGTATATTTTTATGTTAAGATAAACAAACTATTAATGCAGTATAGTGAAGAATGCTTATGTTGTATGAAATATTTTAAAAAATGCAGATAAATTTTGTTCTAAAGAACGCGAGAGCATTTTCCAAATTTTGACAGGTGATATCATATGAAGATTTTTTTTGTTATTTATGGAAAGCTAATCAGTTCTATGTTGAAGCTCTTTACATTATAACATGAAATCAAATTACTGAACTTTTCCATAAATAGAAATTTATCTAATTACATTTTTATTCATACTAAATGTTACTATCAGGAATGTAAATTTTCTTCCGATAGTATATTTTTATGTTAAGATAAACAAACTATTAATGCAGTATAGTAAAGAATGCTTATGTTGTATGAAATATTTTAAAAAAAGCAGATAAATTTTGTTCTAAAGAACGCGAGAGCATTTTCCAAATATTGACAGGTGATATCATATGAAGATTTTATTTGTTATTTATGGAAAGCTAATCAGTTCTATGTTCAAGCTCTTTACATTATAACATGAAATCAAATTACTGAACTTTTCCATACATAGAAATTTATCTAATTACATTTTTATTCATACTAAATGTTACTATCAGGAATGTAAATTTTCTTCCGATAGTATATTTTTATGTTAAGATAAACAAACTATTAATGCAGTATAGTGAAGAATGCTTATGTTGTATGAAATATTTTAAAAAAAGCAGATAAATTTTGTTCTAAAGAACGCGAGAGCATTTTCCAAATTTTGACAGGTGATATCATATGAAGATTTTTTTTGTTATTTATGGAAAGCTAATCAGTTCTATGTTCAAGCTCTTTACATTATAACATGAAATCAAATTACTGAACTTTTCCATACATAGAAATTTATCTAATTACATTTTTATTCATACTAAATGTTACTATCAGGAATGTAAATTTTCTTCCGATAGTATATTTTTATGTTAAGATAAACAAACTATTAATACAGTATAGTGAAGAATGCTTATGTTGTATGAAATATTTTAAAAAAAGCAGATAAATTTTGTTCTAAAGAACGCGAGAGCATTTTCCAAATTTTGACAGGTGATATCATATGAAGATTTTTTTTGTTGTTTATGGAAAGCTAATCAGTTCTATGTTCAAGCTTTTTACATTATAACATGAAATCAAATTACTGAACTTTTCCATACATAGAAATTTATCTAATTACATTTTTATTCATACTTAACGTTACTATCAGGAATATAAATTTTCTTCCGATAGTATATTTTTATGTTAAGATAAACAAACTATTAATGCAGTATAGTGAAGAATGCTTATGTTGTATGAAATATTTAAAAAAAAGCAGATAAATTTTGTTCTAAAGAATGCGAGAGCATTTTCCAAATTTTGACAGGTGATATCATATGAAGATTTTTTTTGTTATTTATGGAAAGCTAATCAGTTCTATGTTCAAGCTCTTTACATTATAACATGAAATCAAATTACTGAACTTTTCCATACATAGAAATTTATCTAATTACATTTTTATTCATACTAAATGTTACTACCAGGAATATAAATTTTCTTCCGATAGTATATTTTTATGTTAAGATAAACAAACTATTAATGCAGTATAGTGAAGAATGCTTATGTTGTATGAAATATTTTAAAAAAAGCAGATAAATTTTGATTTAAAGAACGCGAGAGCATTTTCAAAATTTTGACACGTGATATCATATGAAGATTTTTTTGTTATTTATGGAAAGCTAATCAGTTCTATGTTCAAGCTCTTTACATTATAACATGAAATCAAATTACTGAACGTTTCCATACATAGAAATTTATCTAATTACATTTTTATTCATACTAAATGTTACTATCAGGAATATAAATTTTCTTCCGATAGTATATTTTTATGTTAAGATAGACAAACTATTAATGCAGTATAGTGAAGAATGCTTATGTTGTATGAAATATTTTTAAAAAAGCAGATAAATTTTGTTTTAAAGAACGCAAGAGTATTTTCCAAATTTTGACAGGTGATATCATATGAAGAATTTTTTTGTTATTTATGGAAAGCTAATCAGTTCTATGTTCAAGCTCTTTACATTATAACATGAAATCAAATTACTGAACGTTTCCATACATAGAAATTTATCTAATTACATTTTTATTCATACTAAATGTTACTATCAGGAATATAAATTTTCTTCCGATAGTATATTTTTATGTTAAGATAGACAAACTATTAATGCAGTATAGGGAAGAATGCTTATGTTGTATGAAATATTTTAAAAAAAGCAGATAAATTTTGTTCTAAAGAACGCGAGAGCATTTTCCAAATTTGGACAGGTGATATCATATGAAGAATTTTTTTGTTATTTATGGAAAGCTAATCAGTTCTATGTTCAAGCTCTTTACATTATAACATGAAATCAAATTACTGAACTTTTCCATACATAGAAATTTATCTAATTACATTTTTATTCTTACTAAATGTTACTACCAGGAATATAAATTTTCTTCCGATAGTATATTTTTATGTTAAGATAAACAAACTATTAATGCAGTATAGTGAAGAATGCTTATGTTGTATGAAATATTTTAAAAAAAGCGCATAAATTTTGATTTAAAGAATGCGAGAGCATTTTCAAAATTTTGACACGTGATATCATATGAAGATTTTTTTGTTATTTATGGAAAGCTAATCAGTTCTATGTTCAAGCTCTTTACATTATAACATGAAATCAAATTACTGAACGTTTCCATACATAGAAATTTATCTAATTACATTTTTATTCATACTAAATGTTACTATCAGGAATATAAATTTTCTTCCGATAGTATATTTTTATGTTAAGATAGACAAACTATTAATGCAGTATAGTGAAGAATGCTTATGTTGTATGAAATATTTTTAAAAAAGCAGATAAATTTTGATTTAAAGAACGCGAGAGCATTTTCAAAATTTTGACACGTGATATCATATGAAGATTTTTTTGTTATTTATGGAAAGCTAATCAGTTCTATGTTCAAGCTCTTTACATTATAACATGAAATCAAATTACTGAACGTTTCCATACATAGAAATTTATCTAATTACATTTTTATTCATACTAAATGTTACTATCAGGAATATAAATTATCTTCCGATAGTATATTTTTATGTTAAGATAAACAAACAATTAATGCAGTATAGTGAAGAATGCTTATGTTGTATGAAATATTTTAAAAAAAGCAGATAAATTTTGTTTTAAAGAACGCGAGAGCATTTTCAAAATTTTGACACGTGATATTATATGAAGAATTTTTTTGTTATTTATGGAAAGCTAATCAGTTCTATGTTCAAGCTCTTTACATAATAACATGAAATCAAATTACTGAACGTTTCCATACATAGAAATTTATCTAATTACATTTTTATTCATACTAAATGTTACTATCAGGAATATAAATTTTCTTCCGATAGTATATTTTTATGTTAAGATAGACAAACTATTAAAGCAGTATAGGGAAGAATGCTTATGTTGTATGAAATATTTTAAAAAAAGCAGATAAATTTTGTTCTAAATAACGCGAGAGCATTTTCCAAATTTTGACAGGTGATATCATATGAAGATTTTTTTTGTTATTTATGGAAAGCTATTCAGTTCTATGTTCAAGCTCTTTACATTATAACATGAAATCAAATTACTGAACTTTTCCATACATAGAAATTTATGTAATTACATTTTTATTCATACTAAATGTTACTATCAGGAATGTAAATTTTCTTCCGATAGTATATTTTTATGTTAAGATAAACAAACTATTAATGCAGTATAGTGAAGAATGCTTATGTTGTATGAAATATTTTAAAAAAAGCAGATAAATTTTGTTCTAAAGAACGCGAGAGCATTTTCCAAATATTGACAGGTGATATCATATGAAGATTTTTTTTGTTGTTTATGGAAAGCTAATCAGTTCTATGTTCAAGCTTTTTACATTATAACATGAAATCAAATTACTGAACTTTTCCATACATAGAAATTTATCTAATTACATTTTTATTCATACTAAACGTTACTATCAGGAATATAAATTTTCTTCCGATAGTATATTTTTATGTTAAGATAAACAAACTATTAATGCAGTATAGTGAAGAATGCTTATGTTGTATGAAATATTTTAAAAAAAGCAGATAAATTTTGTTTTAAAGAACGCGAAGGCATTTTCAAAATTTTGACACGTGATATTATATGAAGATTTTTTTTTGATTTATGGAAAGCTAATCAGTTCTATGTTCAAGTTCTTTACATTATAACATGAAATCAAATTACTGAACGTTTCCATACATAGAAATTTATCTAATTACATTTTTATTCATACTAAATGTTACTATCTGGAATATAAATTTTCTTCCGATAGTATATTTTTATGTTAAGATAAACAAACTATTAATGCAGTATAGTGAAGAATGCTTATGTTGTATGAAATATTTTAAAAAATGCAGATAAATTTTGTTCTAAAGAACGCGAGAGCATTTTCCAAATTTTGACAGGTGATATCATATGAAGATTTTTTTTGTTATTTATGGAAAGCTAATCAGTTCTATGTTCAAGCTCTTTACATTATAACATGAAATCAAATTACTGAACTTTTCCATACATAGAAATTTATCTAATTACATTTTTATTCATACTAAATGTTACTATCAGGAATGTAAATTTTCTTCCGATAGTATATTTTTATGTTAAGATAAACAAACTATTAATGCAGTATAGTGAAGAATGCTTATGTTGTATGAAATATTTTAAAAAAAGCAGATAAATTTTATTCTAAAGAACGCGAGAGCATTTTCCAAATTTTGACAGGTGATATCATATGAAGATTTTTTTTGTTATTTATGGAAAGCTAATCAGTTCTATGTTCAAGCTCTTTACATTATAACATGAAATCAAATTACAGAACTTTTCCATACATAGAAATTTATCAAATTACATTTTTATTCATACTAAATGTTACTATCAGGAATGTAAATTTTCTTCCGATAGTATATTTTTATGTTAAGATAAACAAACTATTAATGCAGTATAGTGAAGAATGCTTATGTTGTATGAAATATTTTAAAAAAAGCAGATAAATTTTGTTCTAAAGAACGCGAGAGCATTTTCCAAATATTGACAGGTGATATCATATGAAGATTTTTTTTGTTGTTTATGGAAAGCTAATCAGTTCTATGTTCAAGCTTTTTACATTATAACATGAAATCAAATTACTGAACTTTTCCATACATAGAAATTTATCTAATTACATTTTTATTCATACTAAATGTTACTATCAAGAATGTAAATTTTCTTCCGATAGTATATTTTTATGTTAAGATAAACAAACTATTAATGCAGTATAGTGAAGAATGCTTATGTTGTATGAAATATTTTAAAAAAAGCAGATAAATTTTGTTCTAAAGAACGCTAGAGCATTTTCCAAATTTTGACAGGTGATATCATATGAAGATTTTTTTTGTTATTTATGGAAAGCTAATCAGTTCTATGTTCAAGCTCTTTACATTATAACATGATATCAAATTACTGAACTTTTCCATACATAGAAATTTATCTAATTACATTTTTATTCATACTAAATGTTACTATCAGGAATATAAATTTTCTTCCGATAGTATATTTTTATGTTAAGATAGACAAACTATTAATGCAGTATAGGGAAGAATGCTTATGTTGTATGAAATATTTTAAAAAAAGCAGATAAATTTTGTTCTAAAGAACGCGAGAGCATTTTCCAAATTTTGACAGGTGATATCATATGAAGATTTTTTTTGTTATTTATGGAAAGCTAATCAGTTCTATGTTGAAGCTCTTTACATTATAACATGAAATCAAATTACTGAACTTTTCCATACATAGAAATTTATCTAATTACATTTTTATTCATACTAAATGTTACTATCAGGAATGTAAATTTTCTTCCGATAGTATATTTTTATGTTAAGATAAACAAACTATTACTGAAATTACTGAACTTTTCCATACATAGAAATTTATCTAATTACATTTTTATTCATACTAAATGTTACTATCAAGAATGTAAATTTTCTTCCGATAGTATATTTTTATGTTAAGATAAACAAACTATTAATGCAGTATAGTGAAGAATGCTTATGTTGTATGAAATATTTTAAAAAAAGCAGATAAATTTTGTTCTAAAGAACGCTAGAGCATTTTCCAAATTTTGACAGGTGATATCATATGAAGATTTTTTTTGTTATTTATGGAAAGCTAATCAGTTCTATGTTCAAGCTCTTTACATTATAACATGATATCAAATTACTGAACTTTTCCATACATAGAAATTTATCTAATTACATTTTTATTCATACTAAATGTTACTATCAGGAATATAAATTTTCTTCCGATAGTATATTTTTATGTTAAGATAGACAAACTATTAATGCAGTATAGGGAAGAATGCTTATGTTGTATGAAATATTTTAAAAAAAGCAGATAAATTTTGTTCTAAAGAACGCGAGAGTATTTTCCAAATTGGGACAGGTGATATCATATGAAGAATTTTTTTGTTATTTATGGAAAGCTAATCAGTTCTATGTTCAAGCTCTTTACATTATAACATGAAATCAAATTACTGAACTTTTCCATACATAGAAATTTATCTAATTACATTTTTATTCATACTAAATGTTACTACCAGGAATATAAATTTTCTTCCGATAGTATATTTTTATGTTAAGATAAACAAACTATTAATGCAGTATAGTGAAGAATGCTTATGTTGTATGAAATATTTTAAAAAAAGCAGATAAATTTTGATTTAAAGAACGCGAGAGCATTTTCAAAATTTTGACACGTGATATCATATGAAGATTTTTTTGTTATTTATGGAAAGCTAATCAGTTCTATGTTCAAGCTCTTTACATTATAACATGAAATCAAATTACTGAACGTTTCCATACATAGAAATTTATCTAATTACATTTTTATTCATACTAAATGTTACTATCAGGAATATAAATTTTCTTCCGATAGTATATTTTTATGTTAAGATAGACAAACTATTAATGCAGTATTGTGAAGAATGCTTATGTTGTATGAAATATTTTTAAAAAAGCAGATAAATTTTGATTTAAAGAACGCGAGAGCATTTTCAAAATTTTGACACGTGATATCATATGAAGAATTTTTTGTTATTTATGGAAAGCTAATCAGTTCTATGTTCAAGCTCTTTACATTATAACATGAAATCAAATTACTGAACGTTTCCATACATAGAAATTTATCTAATTACATTTTTATTCATACTAAATGTTACTATCAGGAATATAAATTTTCTTCCGATAGTATATTTTTATGTTAAGATAAACAAACTATTAATGCAGTATTGTGAAGAATGCTTATGTTGTATGAAATATTTTTAAAAAAGCAGATAAATTTTGATTTAAAGAACGCGAGAGCATTTTCAAAATTTTGACACGTGATATCATATGAAGAATTTTTTGTTATTTATGGAAAGCTAATCAGTTCTATGTTCAAGCTCTTTACATTATAACATGAAATCAAATTACTGAACGTTTCCATACATAGAAATTTATCTAATTACATTTTTATTCATACTAAATGTTACTATCAGGAATATAAATTTTCTTCCGATAGTATATTTTTATGTTAAGATAAACAAACTATTAATGCAGTATAGTGAAGAATGCTTATGTTGTATGAAATATTTTTAAAAAAGCGGATAAATTTTGTTTTAAAGAACACGAGAGCATTTTCAAAATTTTGACACGTGATATTATATGAAGAATTTTTTTGTTATTTATGGAAAGCTAATCAGTTCTATGTTCAAGCTCTTTACATAATAACATGAAATCAAATTACTGAACGTTTCCATAAATAGAAATTTATCTAATTACATTTTTATTCATACTAAATGTTACTAACAGGAATATAAATTTTCTTCCGATAGTATATTTTTATGTTAAGATAGACAAACTATTAATGCAGTATAGTGAAGAATGCTTATGTTGTATGAAATATTTTAAAAAAAGCAGATAAATTTTGTTCTAAAGAACGCGAGAGCATTTTCCAAATATTGACAGGTGATATCATATGAAGATTTTTTTTGTTGTTTATGGAAAGCTAATCAGTTCTATGTTCAAGCTTTTTACATTATAACATGAAATCAAATTACTGAACTTTTCCATACATAGAAATTTATCTAATTACATTTTTATTCATACTAAATGTTACTATCAAGAATGTAAATTTTCTTCCGATAGTATATTTTTATGTTAAGATAAACAAACTATTAATGCAGTATAGTGAAGAATGCTTATGTTGTATGAAATATTTTAAAAAAAGCAGATAAATTTTGTTCTAAAGAACGCTAGAGCATTTTCCAAATTTTGACAGGTGATATCATATGAAGATTTTTTTTGTTATTTATGGAAAGCTAATCAGTTCTATGTTCAAGCTCTTTACATTATAACATGATATCAAATTACTGAACTTTTCCATACATAGAAATTTATCTAATTACATTTTTATTCATACTAAATGTTACTATCAGGAATATAAATTTTCTTCCGATAGTATATTTTTATGTTAAGATAGACAAACTATTAATGCAGTATAGGGAAGAATGCTTATGTTGTATGAAATATTTTAAAAAAAGCAGATAAATTTTGTTCTAAAGAACGCGAGAGCATTTTCCAAATTTTGACAGGTGATATCATATGAAGATTTTTTTTGTTATTTATGGAAAGCTAATCAGTTCTATGTTGAAGCTCTTTACATTATAACATGAAATCAAATTACTGAACTTTTCCATACATAGAAATTTATCTAATTACATTTTTATTCATACTAAATGTTACTATCAGGAATGTAAATTTTCTTCCGATAGTATATTTTTATGTTAAGATAAACAAACTATTAATGCAGTATAGTGAAGAATGCTTATGTTGTATGAAATATTTTAAAAAAAGCAGATAAATTTTGTTCTAAAGAACGCGAGAGCATTTTCAAAATTTTGACAGGTGATATCATATGAAGATTTTTTTTGTTATTTATGGAAAGCTAATCAGTTCTATGTTCAAGCTCTTTACATTATAACATGAAATCAAATTACTGAACGTTTCCAAACATAGAAATTTATCTAATTACATTTTTATTCATACTAAATGTTACTATCAGGAATATAAATTTTCTTCCGATAGTATATTTTTATGTTAAGATAGACAAACTATTAATGCAGTATAGGGAAGAATGCTTATGTTGTATGAAATATTTTAAAAAAAGCAGATAAATTTTGTTCTAAAGAACGCGAGAGTATTTTCCAAATTGGGACAGGTGATATCATATGAAGAATTTTTTTGTTATTTATGGAAAGCTAATCAGTTCTATGTTCAAGCTCTTTACATTATAACATGAAATCAAATTACTGAACTTTTCCATACATAGAAATTTATCTAATTACATTTTTATTCATACTAAATGTTACTACCAGGAATATAAATTTTCTTCCTATAGTATATTTTTATGTTAAGATAAACAAACTATTAATGCAGTATAGTGAAGAATGCTTATGTTGTATGAAATATTTTAAAAAAAGCAGATAAATTTTGATTTAAAGAACGCGAGAGCATTTTCAAAATTTTGACACGTGATATCATATGAAGATTTTTTTGTTATTTATGGAAAGCTAATCAGTTCTATGTTCAAGCTCTTTACATTATAACATGAAATCAAATTACTGAACGTTTCCATACATAGAAATTTATCTAATTACATTTTTATTCATACTAAATGTTACTATCAGGAATATAAATTTTCTTCCGATAGTATATTTTTATGTTAAGATAGACAAACTATTAATGCAGTATTGTGAAGAATGCTTATGTTGTATGAAATATTTTTAAAAAAGCAGATAAATTTTGATTTAAAGAACGCGAGAGCATTTTCAAAATTTTGACACGTGATATCATATGAAGAATTTTTTGTTATTTATGGAAAGCTAATCAGTTCTATGTTCAAGCTCTTTACATTATAACATGAAATAAAATTACTGAACGTTTCCATACATAGAAATTTATCTAATTACATTTTTATTCATACTAAATGTTACTATCAGGAATATAAATTTTCTTCCGATAGTATATTTTTATGTTAAGATAAACAAACTATTAATGCAGTATAGTGAAGAATGCTTATGTTGTATGAAATATTTTTAAAAAAGCGGATAAATTTTGTTTTAAAGAACACGAGAGCATTTTCAAAATTTTGACACGTGATATTATATGAAGAATTTTTTTGTTATTTATGGAAAGCTAATCAGTTCTATGTTCAAGCTCTTTACATAATAACATGAAATCAAATTACTGAACGTTTCCATAAATAGAAATTTATCTAATTACATTTTTATTCATACTAAATGTTACTAACAGGAATATAAATTTTCTTCCGATAGTATATTTTTATGTTAAGATAGACAAACTATTAATGCAGTATAGTGAAGACTGCTTATGTTGTATGAAATATTTTAAAAAAAGCAGATAAATTTTGTTTCAAAGAGCGTTAGAGCATTTTGACAATGTTGACACGTGATATCATATGAAGAAATTTTATGATATCTATGAAAAGCTAATCAGTTCTAAGTTCAAGCTATTAATATTCTTATATCAATATGAAATCAATGAACTGAACATTGCCAAATATAAAAAAATTCTCTTGTTACATATAAGTTTCATACAAATATCCATTAAATAAAATATAATTTTTGAAACCGTTGAATATTTTTCTTTTAACATTGACCAACTTTGAATACAATTTTATGAAGATTCTTGGTGTTGTATAAATAGTTGAAACCAAATTAAAATATCTCTAATTTCCAGGTCGTGAGAGCATTTTTTCAGTTTTAATAGATGAAATCATAAAGAAACATTGGGAAAAAATGAACCGTTGTCTATGGAAAACTAATCAGCTCTAAGTTTATGGACTTAACATATGTGATATCAATATGAAGTCAATCGGACTTATAGTTTGGGCTGCAGAGAGGACACAAAAAAAAAACAACGTAAATGATGAATTCATAGAGAAGAAATCAAAAGTTGTCTATGGAAAACGAATCAGCTCTAGGTCTTTGCACTTTACACATATGATGTTAATATGAAGTCGATCAGACTTATAGTTTGGGCTGTAGAGAGGACACAAAAAAGATAAATGCTACGGCGTACGGCGTACGGCGTACAGCGTATACGCCATACACACAAACACATCACGACGAAACTCATAGTGTGCATTCTCTACATGATACCCATTGAGAAATTGATGTAAAAAAAATACGCTTAAATTTTGCGAAATCATGACTCTCCCCTATTCCATAGTGTGGAGAGTAAAAACAATGTAAGTATAACACAATATATTTTTATTTTATTTTTTTATTTAAAAAAAATGAATATGTCCTTGTTAAACAAGTACATATACATCTTCCTACGTTCCCTAAAATAAGCAAATAAATGCTTGTGCTTAGGTGAACGAAATCGGTCGAGGCAGGATTCGAACTCGTGACAACTGGAATAGGTACTAGCCCAGCGCGCTAACCGCTCTGTCACCGACCCATCTCTTTATCTATCATAAAAAGCATTTCAAATAACTGGATTAATGTCCAATAATTCATGTTCATAATTTATTGAATTAGGATTTAACAAACAATTTGTAACCCAAAATGACTTCTAATTATAGTTTTGTAAGTTCCCATCTCTAAAACTTATCATTTAAAGGTCCTCAAATCCTAAGTCACAATTTATAAAAATAGCGAATAATCATGTTTAAATGTTTAAATGTTTAATGGATGGACTTGTGTTGTTTTATTTCACATAATTTATATACCTAGTCTTCACTTCTTTAGTTTCAATCTTGGGGATTGGTCCATTTCACTCGGTCTTCAGAGACTGTATGTAGGAGGTATATACCTACACTACATGTCATGTCGTCCTTCGCACACCTGTTATAGATATTCCTGGCGAGGACGCCGATAGATCCCTCAACCGTTTCCTCCAAGATGACATGTTTTTTTTTTTGGAAAAAAAAGAATATGTCCTTGTAGTATACACCCTCATACATTCCCTTAACTGCGCATAAATGCTTGTACTATAGGTGAACCAAAATCGGGCATGATTCGAACTCTGGTTTACGTTGCTGATCTCTTATACTATTAGAAGTAGGTAGGTAGGTACTATGATCTTTATTACTCAGTTACAAAGTTGTCTTGTAATGCAGAATGCATGACATAGATAATAGGTAGGTAGGTAGGTATAAATCACAAGATGTATATATATGTAAGTAAATAATAACTGTCGATAATGCAGATGAGGTAAAACCCATTATTCTAAGATGACACGGAATGATAAAACAACCTTCGGTGAATTCGCATCAGATTTCCAATGTCAGCAGTACATACATACATCATTGCTATAGGTACCTACAGTACCTACATATACTAGTACCTACATAATCCAACTGTCGATTTGTTCAGGAGAACTTTGTTCTCTTAACATATCGACAATGTATCAAGCCAGAATACGCGAGAATTGTATGGAGGTCTACTTTTTTCACGGCTTTTCCAACTTTGAAGTCAAAAAACACCAACTTAGAGGCTTCGCAGCATATATGTTCCATACACGGATTTACTCAGAATTCGGAGTAGAACATTTCGTGTGTCTGTGTGTGTGTGTGTGTGTCTGTGTGTGTGTGTGTCCGTCCCCCCCTTATAACTTTTGATCCGCTCAATTTACAGAGCCTAAAATTTCAGAATATATAAACAGTTACAGGCCTACAAAACTTTTATACTCGGAATTTTGAATTTTTGTTTCAGTCAGGGGTTATCAACTTTTGAATTTTTATTTTATTTTTCCATATAACTCAGAAACCATAAACGCTAGAACGCTGAAAATTGGTACAAACATAAACAAATACAAAATCTCAAATTAGTTTTTTCAAAAAAATTCCAGGGTTTCTCAAACATTTTTTATTAAGAAAAATATTTTTTTTATGATAAATTTATGAGTTTAACTGCCTATATTTCCAAAACTTTTACAATTATTGAAAAAAGCCGAAACACCCCAACTAGATAATTTAATTTTCTATAAAAAATATTAACATTGTAGTAGAAGATCTCAATTTTTTTTTAACAATTTTTTTAAAAATTGAATTTAGTGACGACATCGCTTCATACATTTTGTATGGCAGTCGCCTATACACAATATGTAAGAAGACTTAATAGTTTGATACTTCATCTCCAAACATACATACAAACCATCATGCTATTTGCATATTCTGGGTAGGAAAAAGGATCTTCCTCCATACTATCCTATCTTGACATACATACCTACATATGTTGTATAGAAAACAAAATATCTGAAAATATTCAATAATTTGTATCTATGGGTTTATAGTTTGGTACATATTCTTCAACTATACATACTATCGCTATCGACAGTTGGATCTCATGTGTTACATGCAACTAGTGATAGTATTGTATGCATAGTCCAACTGTCGATTTGTTCAGGAGAACTTTGTTCTCTTAACATATCGACAATGTATCAAGCCAGAATACGCGAGAATTGTATGGAGAGGTATACTTTTTTCACGGCTTTTCCAACTTTGAAGTCAAAAAACACCAACTTAGAGGCTTCGCAGCATATATGTTCCATACACGGATTTACTCAGAATTCGGAGTAGAACATTTCGTGTGTCTGTGTGTGTGTGTCCCTTATAACTTTTGATCCGCTCAATTCACAGAGCCCAAAATTTCAGAATATATAAACAGTTATAGGCCTACAAAACTTTTATACTCAGAATTTTGAATTTTTGTTTCAGTCAGGGGTTATCAACTTTTGAATTTTTACTTTATTTTTCCATATATCTCAGAAACCATAAAAGCTAGAACGCTGAAAATTGGTATAAACATAGAAAAATACAAAATCTCAAATTAATTTTTTCTATAAAATTCCAGGGTTTCTCAAGCATTTTTTATTAAGAAAAATATTTTTTTTATGATAAATTTATGAGTTTAACTGCCTATATTTCCAAAACTTATACAATTATCGAAAAAAGCCGAAACACCCCAACTAGATAATTTAATTTTCTATAAAAAATATTAACATTGTAGTAGAAGATCTCAATTTTTTTTAACAATTTTTTTAAAAATTGAATTTAGTGACGACATCGCTTCATACATTTTGTATGGCAGTCGCCTATAAACAATATGTAAGAAGACTTAATAGTTTGATACTTCATCTCCAAACATACATACCATCATGCTATTTTCATATTTTGGGTAGGAAAAAAGGAACTTCCTCCATACTATCCTATCTTGACATACATACCTACATAATATATGTTGTATAGAAAACAAAATATCTGAAAATATTCAATAATTTGAATTTATGGGTTTATAGTTTGGTACATATTCTTCAACTATACATACTATCGCTATCGACAGTTGGATCTCATGTGTTACATGCAACTAGTATATTGTAATATTTCGTTGAATTAAACTTGTTTCTTTAAACTGTAATGAATAAATAAGAAAAAATTGAACAAAAAAGTGAATTTTTAGAACGATCGGTTTCTACTAAAATATTATAACGCATTACCTACTCAAAATGAAAAAAAAACTAAGGTAGATCTAAATATTTTTCATTTAATTATATGTAGATAGACTTGATTTGAAAATAGATAACCGTGTAGGGGGTGAGGTGTTTTTGAATTCATTTCAATACAAATGTGAATTCTCCGAAATCTATTTTGCGAAATCAAAGAATAATCACACCGTATTTCCTTTCAAAAAAGTATTCCCAAGATACAGGAAATAACACAAAATTCCCCGTTGTACCATCTGCAGTAGGTAAGAAGACTAGCCAAGGTGGATAGATGGATGGTAAGTGAGTAAAAGTAAGGCATGTGATGTGAAGGGAAGTTGCATCTGTCCTATCCCGGTGTAGGGCATTCACCCCTCTGAGAGAGAGGCTATTCTATATAAAGGTATATGTATAAATACTAGGTAGATAGGTACGTACAGTCCTTACATATACGTACCTACTATGTACTACCGAGAATGGCGAGAATAAGAAACGCCAAACCCCATGTCTTAAGACGGATCTAAGGGTGTTGTGGAGTTCAGAATATATAGTAAATGGATGGGGGATCAAATCTAACAAAGAGTGTATAAAGTTGGTATTGGATTGTGTGACATTATTTTGCAAGGGGATTAGTCGTTGACTTCTCTTTATACCTAAAAATATACCAACACGGTTTGGATATAAGGCAAAAATATAAATCAATTAATTATAACTACCAACAGTTAACATATAAACAAAAAGAACACTTGTTGTTTTCATTATATTATAATATAATAATGTAGGTAAGATATGTCTAAAGAAAAGGATGTAGGTAGGTATACGATCTCCTTAATGAAGAAAAACCCTATTTCAACTTGTAAATGAATATTTCTTTTAAGATCAAACGAATGTTGATATACTTTTACATTAAAACATAAATAAAAAATATTGAGGACAACCTTTTAAGTTAAATTATTATTCTATATATGATTTTTATTTAAATTTAGTTGACAGTAAAATCATGTTTAGAAATGTTATTATGATTTTAATTGTTTTTACACTTAAAACATGTAATACCAGTAAAATATTATAAGTACTATTGCATCTCGTCGTATAAAATTTAAATTTTATTAATGCTCACCCGGAAAAGTAAAGCATTGTTTACTTTGTATAAAATAAGAATATGTTCAATTTAATCAAAATATCAAGCTGGTAACAGTTTCAACATGTATTGTCATCGGAAATACACAAATTCTGCAAGTTTCAGAGGTCTACTTGGTCGGGAATTTAGTTACAAAATGACGGACAAGTGAAGTTAAAAAAAGGGTGTAACAAAACATCTTACATACGACGCTATCTACTTTGGTAACTGTTCTATGAACAAACAATATTATTTAACATTAAATCTCTTAGGATACTTAAGTAAATCAAACAAATAATGTTACAACAATATCTGGATAATCCCACGTGGGTTTCTGAACAACATTTAACCTTCGACCTAACCGATTACGAAATTCAATGTTCTTGTTTTCTTCTAAAGACGCGCAAAATTGGCAAATTGGTTAACAAGATAAGTGTGCAAAAATTAAATACGTGAGTATGAAATAATTTAAAAGTGATTAAGGACAAAATACACAACCGTTCAATGTCACATTTAGTGATGAGCAAAGGTCTTTTAGCCTTGATATTTGCAAGACCAAGAACGTGAGTGAAGCCGCAAGACCAAAAACAAAAGTTTCACAAGACTGTAGTCTCACAGTATTTTATAAATATGTTCATTTTCAATTAAAAAGAAAGCAAATAACTACATACTATCGACATTATAGTCTATATTGATGCTTTTTCATATTTCATTGTAATTACCTACTGCATGTTAAAATAAAAATATAAAAGATTTGAAAAACTAGATTATGCAAGTTGAAGATCACCCCGGTCTTGGTCTTGCATTTACTCATCACTAGTCACGTTTGACACATCATGCTGTACGAGTAGAGTAGTTCATACTATAGTAATACTATATGAAGTCAGTCAGTCCCAGTTAAATTAAAAACAAGATAATAGTAGGTGATAGGTACCTACCTATATGTAGACCCCACCCACCTACATCAGACACAGAACAGAACAGTGCAGATGCAATGAAATGGTTATCAGTAATCGCAACCATTCATTGTAGTAGGTATGTTAGAGAATAATTTGAAATAACTAATATGAGGTCACGAACGCGACACGTTGACCTACTGAGCGAAACAAATACAAATATAATATATTGAAAAAAACTACAACTGAATAAAGAATTTGTAACGAAATGTATTCAATTTGATTTTGGGACATTTAGTTTAATGTATAAATGTAATGACACACATAACCCTCTTGCAATCAATATAATATCTACTATTTATTAGTTAGACACGAGAGATTCACGACAAAAAATATCGATACAAAATGTGTTACGGAATCGGTCAAAATGTCAGAAGTAATCTTATCATGTAGAAATGGGGAAATCGGTTTTATCTATAATTTTTAATACAACGACACCAATTT
This sequence comes from Molanna angustata, assembly GCA_963576475.1. Lineage (NCBI taxonomy): Eukaryota > Metazoa > Arthropoda > Insecta > Trichoptera > Molannidae > Molanna > Molanna angustata. The sequence continues at coordinate 38,540,661 of OY754973.1, read as the reverse complement.
GTATTACTCAAACAATATACCTACCTATATATGTAATGTATGTGCGATGGATGTATTTTAGCAATTGACACCATTTTAATTTTACAATTTATTACTTATTACACTCCGTAGGAGCACGTTGTTTGTTGACTTGTAGGCGATTGCTTTATTCTAATATACAAAAATAAATAATATAAAATAAAACTGACATCTCCTTCTCGGCAGAGTGACCAAATAATTGTAACAACTCTCGCTGTAGTATAGAGAAGTTATGTCGGGGGAGGCTCATCAAGTTGGACGTGACTTTCAGTAAATACCTAAACAACAAGAGATAAAATAATATAAAAAGTATACTTACCTACCATGAAGTAGGTACCTACACAAGTATATAAAAATTCATACGAGTACATATGTTAAATAAATGTAGGTACCAATATAATAAATATGTTAAATACAAAATTGTTGACAGTTAATAATTACGATGAAAATACAGGTTAATTAAAATAATACAATGGATGAAAATAATGAAATGTAACAACATCGACCTACATACATAACATACCTACTCCCTTTAATAATAAACTTCAATCAATTAAGTAAAAATAACATAACAATATAATATACTTTCCTGTGCAGGTTATTTAAAACTATTGCAAAATTCAATAATTATTAGTTAAAAATATAGTCTATGAAATAGTCAAGATTTATGGTGCTATATATATCTAAAGTAATAAAGCAATCAAAATGTTAGTGTCTGTGTGTGTGTGTGTTTGTCTCACGCCTTCTGAAAAACCAAGAGCATTTAAAATCTAATTTATGTGCGAACATGTACCAGTATACTTGATGCAGTGTCACGCTAAAAATAATGCGATAAAAATGCTGAATTTTAAAAATATTTCAATAATTATTTTTTTCAAACAAAATTTTCCAAACCATATCTGTCAAAAAAGTGTACTTTTTGCACGCAAATATCTGTAAATTTAAAAGTTAGAAGTACGTATTTACTCGAATAAAATATATTTCCAAGTATAACTTAGCTTTTAAGTGAAAAACATGTTGAATATTTTGTCTAATTATAATGTTTAACTTATTTTTAGAGTAAGCGTTTTGTACAAATGTACATATAACCCCGCCATTTTAATATCTTTTCATACGATATTTAATTTTCCTACCGAATGAATATGTTCTTTAAAATAATATACCTTTGAAATAAATGTGATTATGAAATAATAAAATGAAACACCAGAAACACAAGACATTACAGCAAGTTTTAAGACATATATTGTAAAAGTCTGTTAATTATTAGTAAAGATATAGGCATAATAAAATTGCATAATTTGTATATAATATTTGATATTTCAGACAATTGTTAATTTTCGTTTTTGTGGCTTCGAACAAACCAATGTAGGTACCTACATATTCAAATAATGTATCCGAAACATTTGATATTTCTTACGTGTTTGAATGGTTACTATGATTACAGAAAGAATGTGATATTCAATTTTTTTTTTTAAATCGAATTTATTTAGAAGATTGTTGTAGGTAGGTACCTACCTAACACTATTTACTTACAAATCAACAATATTATACTGATTTCCTATCGGAAAATTATTTTATTTATTTATTTATGTATGAATGAATGCTATGTGCTCCTAAACAGTTTGTCCGATTACAATGAAACTTTGGTGAATTGTTGAGCGTATGCCCGGGATGGTTTCTGGTTTTAATTTTTTTTTTCTTCTTCCTCTTCTTCATCGTGTATTTGGTCATTTTACCTATGAAGGTGGACTATTCTGGGAGAAGAAGGTCCAATTTTACTTCTATCTCTTCGCAGGTTTCTGGATTTAAACTTTCTTCATCTTCTTCTTCGTCGTGTATTTGGTCATTTTACCTATGAAGTTGGAGTATCCTGGGAGAAGAAGGTCCAACTGTCCTTCCATCTCTTCGCAGGTTTCTGGATATAAACTTTTTTCTTCTTCTTCTTCTTCATCGTGCATTTGGTCATTTTACCTATGAAGGTGGACTACCCTGGGAGAAGAATGTCCAATTTTCCTTCCATATCTTCGCAGGTATCTGGATTTAACTTTTTTCTTCTTCTTCTTCGTGTATTTAGTTATTTTACCTATGAAGGTGGAGTATCCTGGGAATAGAAGACGGTCCTTACATCTCTTCGCGTTTCTTCCAGGATGGTTTCTGGATTTAAACTTTTCTTAACCGACTGAAGGGACGGGATGTAATGAAGGGAAGGGAGGCACTAAAGGGCCTGAAGGGACGGGAGGTATAAAAGGTCCTGAAGGGACGGGAGGTACTGAAGGGCCTGATGGGAAGGGACGTGATGAGGGATTGAAGGGACGGGAGGTACTGAAGTGCCTGAAGGGACGGGAGGTACTGAAGGGTCTGAAGCGGCGGGTCCTGGAGACTAATTCTTTTTCTTCTTAATTTTATGTAGACCTTTAGGACAGTTTTTATACAAACTATTTCCTATAGATTAATCTTCTTCTTCTTTTATGAAGACTTTTTGGTCAGTTTTTATACAATCTATTTCCAATAGTCTAATTCTTCTATTTTATGTATTTTTCCTTATTTTATGTAGACCATTGGGATTTTTTATACAAACTATTTCTTATTGTCTTATACTTATTCTTCTCTTTTTTATTTAGACTTTTGGGTTGATAAACAGTCATATTTAAACCATTTCGCATAGTCCATGCGTGCAGAAATTGTATATTATACTTCATTCACACTTTAAAGCAATATATAAAAAATAATGTGTTGTGGTCATCACTTCAACATTTTACAATCAAATTCAATCATACTTCAAACCACTTTTCATAGTCCGATTTTGCAAAATAAATGGGTGACAATATTATAAAAACGATTGCTTTTTCCTTCACAATTTTACATTCTTGGCCAACGGCGGGACATAAAAGCTAGTAAAATAATAAATGAATTGTGAAGATAAACATACAGACAATTTAATGTCACATAGCACCTCTCCTTTAACGAATTTCACCGCGCGATTCCAGAACGAGTAAACAGTCAAGATTGGTTGATGGTCTTCAAAGGTCCTACATGACTTGTCCCCGTACTACATTCAACGACTATGTCCAAATATAATATATATACCTCACATTAAAATGAAATAAAAATTGTCTAGAATAAAAAGTAAATACCAATAATTGAGAATTAGATAGTAAATAAAGGGACTTGCCTTGATTATGGATTCATTGTAAATGAACAAGTGATTTATATGACCCGATATTCGTGTTACAAATTTCCATATAAACGATAAATTTAATCATCTATAGCAATTTTCAATTAGGAATATCAGAATGCATTGAGGTAATCTATTTGGCAGTCACGAAGATAAGAGTTAATATCAATATAATATAGTAAATATAACATAAGTATAATCGTTGAAGAATTTTGTTTCAATTTCAAACATACCTACCTATACCATTTATAGAAACATGATGGGCGTATATTAACAAACTAACATTACATACATACATACCTACTGACAAACTGTATTGAAATATATTTTCTTTATATGAAATATTTATTGCATTTAAAAAGCACATTAGCCAAAAAGTCTTTACTATCCTGAATTTTATTACAGGGATTTTTCAATATTTAGTAAATATTGTTAACTAGTTTTAAATTTATATACATATGAGAAATAACAAAAATAAAAACTTTATTTGTAAGCATTAATGTTTGGTCAAATTTAAATACAATACAGAACATCAAATGACAGACATCCAAGTCCAACGTACAGTACCTATAATTAATGATACATGTTTCACAGAAGCAAGGTTCTACTCTACAAACAAAGTAGGCTAATTGTAGGTACACAATTTAGTTGATATCTCCAACGGTTGTATTACAAATAATATAATATTATTAAATCAAGGATAAATGATAGCAAGAACATGCCGTGTCAAAAAGGGTATAATACCTATTATAATATCATAAGTTACAAAATTAATACGAAACCAGTTGAGTCGAAACAACATAAAAACTTTCGTCAAAACACAACAATAACAAAACAAAAATTATATAAATTTAACGTTATATGGATCAAGGCAACATTAGACAGATGTGATGAAATTAAATGAAACGTTATAGGTACCTAGATTTAACCACGGCATGCTTCGGGAGCGGTGTCCTCTCGTGGACTTTAGAAGTTGTAAATCACCAGAACTATTTATGATGAAATAATAAGAAACGTCGACATAAAAAGTTAATTAAAATGGAAAAGATTATTTACTATACCTACGTAAAATGAAACTGCAATGAGCGCTTGGAAGTGATTTGAATACATTGAAAAAACCGATAAATACGTATATAAGGACAAACAAAGGTATGGAATGGAGCAGGATGCGTCTAAAATAGGGATGGGATAGAGACAGTTTAATAATTCCTTTTTTATCTTTGCAATGGTAAGATTTCTTAGTGTTGTCAGATGGAAGAAACTGAACTTTGCCAGATATGACAACACATAGATAACGATAAGTTGGATAAATTGATTCTTAATATGAACACATATATAATTCCACAATTTATTTTATTTTTCTCCCGACGACCGTTTCGGCTTATAAGGCCATAATCAACTGGTCTTATAAGCCGAAACGGTCGCCGGGAGAAAAATAAAATAAATTGTGGAATTATATATGTGTTAATATTAATCATTGTCGTAATGGAATTCTACAAATTAGAAGCCGTCACATTCGAAATATTGAAAAGTGCGTAAATTGATTCTTCAGTATTCGTCACAAAGAACGAATAAGAAAAAATGTTTTTAACATACCTACTCCCAAAAACGATAAACTGAGTTTTAATTTTATTTATAAATCCAAAATCTCTAAATTTACAGAATAGCGAAATATTTAATATGGCCAGATTGTCAACTACCTATGTAAGCTTGTCAACTACCAACCCACAAAAACGAAAGGAGTTAACAAAATGCCAGATTCAGAAATTCAAAGTTAACGGTGGACTTTAGAAGTAAAATACTAACTTCCCTCATGACATTCCAATTGTGAAACTTCACAAATATAGAGATATAAATATACTTTTATTATTTTATGTATTCTTCGTTTTCTAAGAATTTATAAAACAAAATTCAATTTATCATTGGTTATATGTAGTGTAAAATTTACAATTTTTCATTAATTAGATTTAACTTTTTGATCGTCAGTTCTTGATGGAATTCCATTTAAATTAATTTATATTTTTAATAAATAAAAATAAAAAAATCTTGTTTAGAATCAATTTATTTATTTTATTTTATTTTTATTTTTAATTAACACAAATAACATTAGATAATTTGATTACATGGATTAATAATATGTTATGATATAAATTTAATAGTTATAAATATATAATAGTTATCTAAATCTAATGTCAATTACATTTTTGTTTGTGTGTGTAATTCCACTATTTGTTTAAGAACTACTTGAAAATGTGCTTAGCACGAAACCGGTTGTAGGTTGTAGTCTTTAATAAATAGTGGGATTGATTCTAAACAAGTTTTTTATTTTTATTTATTAAAAATATAAATTAAATTTTACATTACTTATTCCCAATAAAACAAATCCGTGCAATGAAAATTTTCAGTTTCGTTTATATCGATCAATTAAATTAAATAAAATCACAAAAATCCATATAGAGAATTTTTCAGTATTATTTATGTTTAAGTAAAAATATGGAGTATTCTTTTCTTTGCTTTTATTTGAAATGCGTGCTAGTGAAATGGTTAAGAAAGTTATTTTTAGATAAAATAAGATCTTTTGATTCTTGACACATTGCTCGCGGGCCGCGGTTTACCGGGGGTGCACTACTAAAGCATAGTCATGAGGATTAAAAAGGAAATAAACATAGTCAGATCAAACGTGTATGAGTTTAGTGTTAAACTTAAAGGAAGCAATAATTATAAAAACTCGTGATCCATTAAATAATATTGAAAGAAGTGTGGTAAATTGTAAAGGAAAATATGATGATGACGTTCATCTAATTGGTCTGGTGTGTGTAGCTTCAACGTCACGGGAAGAAGAACGAATAGGTTAACTGAACCAAACACTCGACACACACTTTAGTTAGAACCATGACACACTTTCTTATGTAACTCTGCACGATCTGCAAGGCGACACGACCCACCATACTGGAACGTGGCGCCTCGTTGAAAGGGCCAGCCTATCTGCGAGGTCGACGACGGCGTGCGCTATACTCTAAGACGGAAATTTCGATGCGCGGCCGATATAATATTATTCACAATATGCGCTCTTTTGGTGGCGAACGATAATCGGTATCGCTGTTTGTACCGAATACGCAATCCTTTTCTTAACGACTGCAAAACAGGGTTAACTCGAGCCATTTGGAGCAACGAGATTAAAAATATAATAAAGGCCATCATATTATTAATGCATTGGTAGGTACCTACAAAAAAACTGTGGCAATATTTCTTTAACTTAACTTGATAAGTACTTAATACTATCCAACTGTCGATTTATTCAAGAGAATTTATTTCTCTTAACATATCGACAGTTTCAAGCCAAGATACGCGAGATTAGTATGCCAGGTCTATATTTTTCACGATTTTTTTTAACTTTTAAGTCAATAACACCAACTTAGAGGCTTCGCAGCATATATGTTATACATGGATTTACTCAGAATTCGAAATAGAAAATTTTGTGTGTCTGTGTCCCCCCCTGACAACTTTTGATCCGCCCAAAGCACAAGAGCCAAAATTTCAGAAAATATAGAAAGTTATAGGCCTACAAAACTTTTATACTCGGAATTTTGAATTTTTACTTTATTTTTCCGTTATCTCAAAAATCATAAAAGCTACAACGCTGAAAATTTGTATAAATATAAACAAATACAAAACCGATAATTTGTTTTTTTCTCAAACATTTTTTTAATAAGAAAATATGATAAATTTACGTGTTTAACTGCCTATATTTCCAAAGTTTTTAAAAATATAGAAAAAAATAGAACAACCCAATTAGATAGGTAGTTTAATTTTCTATAAAAATATGAACATTGTAGAAGTACATCTCAAACTTTTCTTAATAATTTTTATAAAAATTGAATTTAGTGATGACATCGTTTTATACAATTTGTGGTAGTGGCCTATACACAATATCTAAGGTGACCTAATAGTTTGATACTTAATCTCTAAACATACATACATACCAATCATGCTTTTTTCATATTTTGGGTAGAAAAAAGGACTGACCTCCATACTATCCTATCTTGACACACATACCTACATGTTTTGTATAGAAAACAGAATATCTTAAAATGTTCAATAATTTGGATTTATGGGTTTATAGTTTGGTACGTATTCTTCAACTATACATACCTACTATCGCTATCGACAGTCGGATCTCATGTGTTACATGCATGGTAAATTTACCTATCTAGTAAATACACATGTCGTGTAATATAAATATTTTAAATGAAGGACTTCAGTAAGATTATTACCTACTCCAAAGGGATGACATAACGAATATCTAGAACATAATAATATCTATGTATCTATGTATTACCTACCCATATATCTATCTATCTATCTAGTGGATATTCAACTATCATTATCTTACTGCCATTGTCAAGTAAAGGTCAAACAATGATGGCACCATTTACACTAGTAAGGTTTTTTATAAACGACACACATAATAATACGGTTTGTAACAAAAAAAAAACTTAATTCAAAGCTACAAGGAAAATGATGAAATTAATATGCACCTTGGAAAAGGCTCAGACTAGTAGATAATTATTATTAACAGCACTTCCATACGCCCTGTGCAAGTGGCAACTTATTCCAACTAGTGTTTTTACATCAGAAAAGCAAGAATTTCGTAATAATAATCGATTTATAGGTAGGTATATAAAATATAACCTACACGATCAAGTTGAATCTTGAATAAAATTTGTCTTTTTTAAAAACGTAAACGACATAAAATTTCTACTCTATTATATAAAATACAGCTGTAGGCATACTAGAATAATTAAGTAAAGTTTTAAGTTTAGATATAAACTCATTCAAAAAACTTTTAAAAGCTGTTTATCTTAATTTTATATCTGTACACATTATAACTACATCGACTTAATATTGTAGGTACCTACATCAAAAATGACTAAATAACCAAAGTAAAAAAGCATTGTGAAAATAAATAAATTGATTAATGAATAAAAATTTCATTAATTGATAGCTAAAAAAATATACATGCATAAAAAATTTGAAATGTAAACCATAGCAGATAGCATTGCTCGTTTTTCAAATCATTTAAGTAAAATGTTGATTTTACAAAAAGTATTTGATGACAAAATAAAAAAAAAGAACAAAACCAAACGTTGTCCAATACATCAAAATACAAGGTTTACGTTGGCTCGGGCACGTTTGAAGAATGGAGGATAGCCGGGTCACAAAGAAAGTATTGGACACCTGTCCTGAAGGAAGAAGAAGCAGAGGGAGACCTAGGATGAGATGGCTGGACGACATCGAGGGAGATATAAGAGCGATCAGACAGACAAATCGGAGGAGACTTGCTGTCGACAGGGCGGAATGGAGGCAGTTTCTTAAGGAGGCCAAGGTCCACTCGGGGCTGTAGCGCCATTGCTGATGATGATTTGATATGACAAAATATTTTATTTTTTTAAAACACTCCCAGACACCACGATATTGTAAGTTAAAAAATAATAATCAAACAAAACAAAAAAAGAATGCAATGAAAAGTAAAATATTAGTATTTTAATTTTATGTGAGTACCAACCGGATTCGAAAAAGAAAATTTATTGATAAAACTAAATTTATTGAGCAAATTAATAAATTTATATGAATGTTTAAATATTGTTATATGATAATTTGGATGATTTATATAGCGCCGTTTTCGTGAATATCTCACCTCAAGGGCGCTGAAAATTGATAAAGATGTGTCTTTGGTAAGATTTTTTCTGAAGGTAGATAGATATATTTTCAGTTCGTCGGAGGGTATTTGGGAGCTTATTATAATATGGTTAAATGTCATGTTATCATGCGATCTACGTAACGTTTTATTAATCAAAAGGTTGTAAAGACAATTAGTGATTTTGAAGTAAACCATTATTAGCAAGCAGTAGTTAGGCCCCAACGCAACTTTAGTTATAAATAGGTACACAAGTAAATAATGTATGTGTGTGTATCTACATATTATATGTATTTATTTATTTATTTATTTATTTATGTTAAAGTTGGACAAAAAACAGCGTTAAGACATAGTACAATACAATAGTAACATCAAGTATTAAGGCCTATTACATTTTGTCGTTATGATTGACATAAAATAATACAAGTTTGCAAAAAATAAAAAAATAAAATATGATCATAGGTTGGTATGTAGGTAAGAGCAACATTTCAAGTTAACAATGATTTAAAACATAATATTGAACTAAAAGGAAAAAAGAGAATAAATGCCGTCAAGGTTTCCTATAATAAGTGGTTATTGATCTTCTTTTGTATGGAGTATTTGAATGTTGTGGAGCTGAGGTGGAAGATGTCAAACTCTTGAAATCTGTCAAACTCTTGAATAGGTATATACATAGTATACCTACGTATAGATGACGTAATAGTGACGTTTAGAGGCTCGTCACATCGTCAGTCGAGTATCTCCCTCCCTCTCTCACCTGAGTAGTGTGAGCAGGTAGACAATACGTCACTCATATCTGCAATTATTGTCTATCGTAGTATATAAGTACCTATAGGTACATACATTACCAACCTGTAACTAACATACGTATGTACGTAGGTACTATTAATCGACTGCAAATAATACGTACCTACATAGTATTGTAATGCAATAGCATTTAGATATAGGTAGGTACCTACCTATATATGACACACGTCAGTACGAAATACAATAACATAAAAAGATCATATTAATTTTTATGTGAAATTGAAAAATTAAATAGTTTATTAGTGTAAAGTTTCGATCGATAATAATTGTTGATAAAACTCCATATTATGTAAATGCAATTTAACTTTTAGTTGTAGGTACTTATTGATTTATTCTGCCTTGCACGAAGAGCTTTAATAATAAAATAAATTAAACCATTAAAATCGAGTATATTATATTTCATTTTATATTTAAGTGATTCTCATTTTGGATACATTTTTTGTTTATTTGGTTTAAAGTAATGTCTTGTTTGAATAATGAAAACACTCGTAAAAATACATTCAAGAAAAATTTGGTATTTTATTTAAGATTTAGGTAAGCAATAAGCGGATATTGTCATAAAATAATGGAAAATATATTAAAGACGATGAATGTAGGAAAGTACCTAGGTATGTATGTATGTATGTATGTAAGTGGGTAGACAAAAGGGCGACGAAATTCACCTACTTACCTATATTTAATAATAATATGAAGAAATACGAAGGTACGCGAGATGAATTTAGTGGGTCATGATCAGTCAGTATATATATTTTTTATTGAAAAATGATTTCTCGAATCAATTTACCAAATGGCCAACAATATTGGTTTATGTCTCTACCTACCTATCTATCTATCTACCTACCTACCTACCTACATATCGAGACACATCAATAATAATATTACATAGGTAGGTATGGCCTTACCTACCTCGGCCTACCAAACTTTATTATTTATAAATATTTACACATTCATCTCTATCATACGACATATTGTACAGTACCTACCTACATATGTATATACATACATACCATCACGCCGTTTCCCTATTTGGGATAGGCAAAGAAAACCGAACGCCACATTCTTCTATCTTGACATACATTTTCTACTATTATTCTGACATGATATATTACCATCTTTCAAAATGTCAATTATACGATCATGCCAATCGTTCTTGTTTTATTTAGTCTCATTTAATGGCGTCTTAAATAAAAGGAACAATAATTCATATCCGTTGAAGAACTAACACTAAACACAATAGGTATACCTAATTTTGTTTATTTTCAAAGATTTCATGACATCGAACACAAATGTACAATATGTACCTACTTGTTACTACTTACCTATATATTATACAAATGCTACGTCTGCCTTCGTGGCTCGGTTGGTTAGGTATCTGACTGCTGATCCAAAGGTTTCGGTTCGATTTTTGGTGGAGACATAGTTTTTAATTGTGTTTTCAGTCTGTATCTGTGAGTCTCTAGAATGTGGCAACTTCTTATTTGGGTGCGTGTTAAATATTTGACATAGTACTAACCTGTTACTTGCTCGTAAAGTAAAAAATGAAATAAAATAAATTTCGTCATTTTTCATTTTTATTTGGCTTATAAAACAAAAAATTGAAGATACCCTTTTCAAAGTTTTTTTTACGTTGAAATGTTAAAAGTAAAAAAATCATGGGAATACTCCTGGTTTTATGCAGTACGAAATACAAAAGAATTCAATTTTATCCAAATTTCAAATGAATCAGTTTTAACATGCATTGTCATCGGGAATAAACAAATTATGAAAATTTCAGTACTCTAACTGGTCGGAAAGTTAATTAAAAATCGATTTCCAAATTGCAGTACAGACATATATATTATGAATTTAATTCATCGGGTGTATAAAAAAAATGAGTTACATTTTTAAACCAAAGATTTAGCAGAAGTGAAGGTAGAATATGTAGTGTAGGTACATACCTAGGTAATAAATAACCTCCGAATATAACGTTTCGTATAATCCAATTTTACCTCGAGACAATAATAAAATGATACCTAAGGTTATTATTTTCATACAACAATATGAAAGAAACGCATTAAGAATGCAGTTGGACAGTAGGTATTAATATTTCAGTAAATATGTATTTGATTCGGTCGGTCGGTAAATTCAGGTTTATGTTCAGCTTACTTATGTACTAGTGAGGTCACCTACTATTGGTAGTATTGTCTCCTTGATAGGATATTATGCAAGAGGTACAATTTGATTGAAATAATATTAATAGTCCTTGACTCGGGGTACATAATTCATTAAATAGCGCTTATTCCGGATAGTAGAGCGAAGGTTGCCTCTGTCTGTCTGTCTGCCAATACACATGCAGCGAACGATACAAGTAGAAAAGTCACACTATACATACACGTTTGGAGGTTTGCAGTTATGTTTCTGTGTCACTTTTTCACAATGTGTCTCCGATAGAGAGAGATCTATCTTGAGTAAGTATCAGCACGTCACAATGGCAGTACGGGCAGTAAGTAGAACGTTACGATGGCGCTAGGCCGGAGCGGGGCCGCGGCCGCACGGCATATTATTCTACTCTAGTCTATTATAGATGATATGTATGTATGTATGTATGTATGTATGTATCAAGGCGGATGGATGGATGGATGTGATAGGATGATCATCAACAGTGAGTGAATGAGTGAACACTACCAGTACAAGGTAGCCAGCTGCCAGACCAATACATAAGATAGTTAGTAGGTATACGGAATCTAAATTGAGATTATGGACGCAGATGCAAAAAAAAAATATATATATATTTCAATAAAATATTCGAGTTCGTATCATTAAATAACGAGCATATAAAGTATATCATCATCTCCTGCCGAGGTTGGGCCTCCTAGTCCTCTACAGTCTACATAATATACAATTATACTAGTGGACCCGACAGACGTTGTCCTGCCCGAACGTTGGCTTGCTTGCTGTTAGCTAGTTCAGCAAACATAAAAATAAACTCACACCACCATGGTACATCTCACAATGCGGATTAACCAGCGACAGGTGTGCGGGTGTGCGTTGCCTTGTAAAAGGAAACGCGACACACATCAGTCTCGCCTCACCTAGCAAAGGCAACATTCAGAATGGGAGGTGAACTATGTAAGATGTTATTTTGTCTGTTGCATTTTTTAAATGTACAAAAAATATAATATAATATAGGTAATCATAAAAAATATATAATTTTTTTTATGGAGTAAATTATGAGCAAAGTTGTTGTGTAAAGTATTTGTTAGTAAATTTAAATTCAATTATTATTATATTCAAATAAATTGTTAATATCATTTTTCATTCATTTGATAATTGAAATGGTCAAATACAGGAAATCTAAAAACATATTTTTTTATTTGTTATTGTATTATTCTATATATTGTCTTTCTTTATTTGATATTTGAAATGGTCAAATACAGGAAATCTAAAAACATATTTTTTTATTTGTTATTGTATTATTTTATATATTGTCTTTCTTTATGGACGCTTTTTTTAAACAGAATCTACTTTTTGTTTTTAATTCTGTGTACAATAATATGAACCTTATATAATATGTTGGAAGAAATTTTCATACGGCAATAACCTCGCCACTTTAGCAGGGTGCAAGAAAGTGTTCATTATTATTATTATTATTATAATTAATATGTAAGTATGTACCATGAATATGAAACACCTACTCATTACTGGAAAATTCACATTTTTTATAAAATAATAATCAAACAAAATCATTTCATAATTGTAAATTACATGTACCTATACATGTAAAATATTTAGACAGTTTATCAATACGAAGGCAGGTAGTGTAGTGTAGTGTAGTCTATAAGTATTATAATAGCCAACAGATGAACAACGATTATGCCGATGGTTATAGATAGGTACCTACATACAATAAAGCAAAGGTTGATAATGAATGGGTCCAAGGTATTGAGAGTTAACATTAATATTTCATATATAATATTATATCTAATGGTTGCAGTAATACCAGTACCTACATACTATTAGGTATAGGTTTCTCTGTGTTTCATTACTGTGAATGAATCAGCCTGATCAGCCATCAAAATAGGTTATACTCTTCGACATAAAATGACTTAATAAATAAGATCTTGAATGATTAATGAAGAAGACATATGCCAGATATTTTTGAATAGGTAAACACAAAATTGATGTATAAAATTGAATATACACAATTAAGTGTAATTATTAAAAATAAACAATTTTTTTAATTATTCCACTACGTATTTTTTTAAGTTTTAAACTTAAAATAAATACTAGAATCATATGTTTAATCTTATCCTATGTATGTAATTATTTTTGATTATTTTAAAATAATCGAAACCTATATCTTTTACAATTGTGTAGAGAATTTTAGCGCAGTCTCCCACTCGTTATATAAAGGACAATTGTTCTGTTCATCCCTGAAGAATACAACCAATAAGATACATACATACATACATACATACATACATAACATTTACTTGTCAACGATGTGCTACAGACGTATTCTTTGGACAAATTTCCCAGAGAGAATCAGATTATCAAGAAAAGCATGTTGTGATGGACAGCGTAGAGTAACGATTCTCTATGTGTATGTAGTGATCGTGTTAAGTCTGCATTGGAATATTCAGTAAGTGGTGCACTGCCCAGTACGATCTGCCCAGAATAGATTGACATAGATTAAAGAGTGATTGATTACAGCCAGCCACCATCCTCAGTAATAAGGATAAGGACGAGTGAGAGAGAGTTATCTTTTACAGAATAACGGTGACTAGAAAAAACGCTAAATCATTTTTTAAATATTTTTTTGTCTATTATGTGAATCAACGTTTCTATCTGAATCTATATTTTTATGTTTCTATATTTTTATTTGTTTCAATATTTTTATCTTTATTTTTAATTTATTATTAGTAGGTACTGTAAAAAGTAAATGGCTTATGCCGTATATTGTATAAATAGATAAATACCTAATAATATTTCAAGTATTATATTTTCTTGTTGTGTTCTTATTGTGTGTTAAGTATCCAACGAAGGTCCTCCCTCCTACGTGGAAAACGTGTTCGATAGTTCATTGTTTTTTTTTTCTCCTAAAATTTATAGTAAATCTGTTTAAATATCACAAAAAATATTGCACGGATTAGTAAAAGCGTAACCTCGATAAATTATCTAGTCCAATTATTGCGGTTAAGATTGCAAAACAATATTCAATAATTAGGATAGCCGTGTTGTGCTATGTATGACACACATACATACATACACACACGGAGGTAACTACATATCAACACTTGAAATATAATATTAGTTTGTATATGTAGGTTGGTTGGTTGGTTGGTACTAATATTATGTGCAATACAATGAATGTTGACTTAGAGCTGCAGATACAGACCACATGGCGCCATCTTTCTATGTCCATTTCACTTACGATGCATTCTTCAAATCAATACTTAATTTAGTAAATAAAATAATTTATAATAAATAAATAATTTGGTAAATTGTATCACATGGGAATAGCATATTTTTTAATCTATTTTGACATAGAATATGACACTTGTTTGAGTTTCATAAATTTGGGTTTCCGAGATTCGGTTTGGAGATTCACCTAGAATTAAAAGTATAAATATAATAATAATACTGAAATAAGTATACAATTAAGTTGAAAAATATTTCAGACAGAATTATGAAACAAAATACAAAAACGCATCTGAATAAGAGAATAAAAATGTTACATTGACGGCCAATTTTGTATGTTCAATTTTTCTTTTTGAAATTGTTAAAAAAGATTGATTTAATCAATGTGCAGTACAACTAATTATTAATACCTACCCTACATACTATGTAGGTACATTAAAATTGTATATAAGTTTTCAATAAACAATTTAACTTGTTGATCAATCAGGTGGAGAATTTACCAATCATAATCATTTATCAACAAATTATTGTTATAATTTATTATAGATGATGCTATGCTATAATATTCCCTTCTACTTTCTGGACTAGACAGAGAGATAATTATTATTTGTAAGGTCGTGTACCTACTATTTAGCCAAGATCCAGATAGTGATAGTGATATAGGTTAGGTTAGGTAGATGTTGTGGTGTTGTGTAACAATAATGGAGGCTGACTGTGATCATAGTTAGTTAGTTAGTTATTGAGTGTTGCGGCTCTCTAACGATATGATTGATACCTTGACATTTGAGGATTATTGTTGTAGGAAGGTATGTACCTATGATATTATGATGGTGTGGTGTGGTGTGTGTGGAAACTCGGTTACATACAAACCGACATAGATACTTGTAACCACACAATGAAATGAGATGTTTGTTAAATCAGCTAGTAATGTAACATTGGATACATGGTACCTAGTCTGTATATATTACCTATGTTTATTTATTTATTGTTGACGGTATTGACCTGGTGAACCATTTTCATGAAATATTATATTACTTGCCTCCTCAACTCATTAATAATGCAATCATATTTTAATGTATAGTTATTGACTTCACTGCACTATAATATTATATGTATGTATTACTAAACCAAGTAGTAAATGAATTCATTAAGTAATACCATCATGAATTAATTTCATTTACAATAATACAATAAAGTCCCTATATTAAATTAAATCTGTATTTAACACATTTATCTCATTTGCTTGCAATGCAATCTGGGTACCTAGTCAACGTGTCAATATAGCGATGAAAAAGAAAATAAAACATGACACAATGTATGCAAGTGACAACATACTTTGAGTTATCTTTCCTTTCCCATCGCTAAATTGACAACTTAACTGGGCATCCTGGTTATCGTTTTCATTTCTGATCTCGTTTATATTACTAAAAATTTTCTTTGTTGTGTCTAAATATATTTTTGGATATATGCTATTTAAAGTTCATAGTGTCTTTGACCCGGTTGATGTCACGATAAGTCAATATAATATATTTTCAGTAAATTGACAATAAGAACAGTGTAAATATTTTGTTCAAACAAAAATCATTTGCAAACTTCAACAAACAAAGAATATTGCATTGCAGAGGCCATTGATAAATATTTGACACAAGACTTGTTTGTATCTCACACAACAAGATTATATTATATTATATTATAATAAACTAATCTAAAAATATAAATATCACAATGTTGAAATTGGACAAAATTTATTCGGTGTTTTTTTCTTTTCGTTTTTATTAATGAGGCAATTCACATAATATAGTATGACTTGTGCCATAATCGTATTCAACACTCACTTAAATATGAACAATAGCAAATACAAGAAAGTCACTAGTCGTTACAAATACGCATAAAATATCAAAAGATACATTAAGTACAAAGAAAAATATTTTTGTTATTACACTTATAAATTATATAAAAAGACGATGTTGGATATTCAAGAAGAGTAGAGGCATAAATACCATGAAACAAATATTGAACTGAAACATACATTACCGATCAAACAAAAATAATAATTAATGCACCTACATACATATTTACATTAGTTATATGTTAATGTCTTTCGGGTACATTATTGTATCTTGGAATTACCCCTTCCTTCTCTATTATTGTTATCCTCTTTTTGAATCTATATTTGAAGACGCTCAGCATAAAGTGATGCTGGTGAATGGGAGTCGCGTTTGCGTCATTGAATAAATTCACTTAGGACGAAAAAATAGCGTTTTCGCAAGTGGGCCAGAATGATTGAGTTATTTTATTATAATATGAGTATTTTATCATATTTCAACGCACGTGTTATAAAAAATGAATAAAGATAAATACAAATTTACAATACTTGATAATTCACTTAAGAACATCTCAAACAATGTACTAGAAAATAAGAAACCTAGACCTGGATAGAGATGGTACAGGAATATGAAAGATCAGTACATCACAAGACATATTTGATTAGTGGGCAATGAATATAGGTAGGTACTCGTAATACAACGACTAGATTCTCATACAAAGTTTAAGCAGAAATAGATAAACTGTCAGTGGTCTGTGGTAACTAGGTGATGATGCCAGTCTGTTTACAATTAAATAACATAAATCTTGTATTTTAGAATGTTAACGACGACTATATGGACATCAAAGCCAACTATTGGGCACACGGTTACCGATTATTCAACAATAACATACAACATTATATATAATAGGTGCATATTCTACAGCGAAGCTTATAGTGAAAATAGACATTTATATTTGCCAAAAATAACACAAATTTATTACGGCCATAATTCACAGGAATTTTACAACATTAGTTAATAATACAACTGTCGATTTATTCAAGAGAATTTTACTATCTTAATATATTGACAAAGTATTTGTATGCCAAGTCTATATTTTTCACGGTTTTTCCAACTTTGAAGTGAAAAAAACACCAACTTAGAGGCTTCGCAGCATATATGTATGTTCCATATACGGATTTACTCAAAATTCGGAGTAGAACATTTAGTATGTCTGTGTGTGTGTCCCCTTATAACTTTTGATCCTCTCAATTTACGTAGTCCAAATTTTTATCATAGAAAAATTTAAAGTTCAATTCAATCCGATATTTTAGAAACTATCTATTAGGTTGATAAAAATATTGAAGAAGGTTGACATCCAAGAGACATTAATCAAATTATTGAAAAAAAATCCTTTGTCAAACAAATTATAAATCGATTGTTTTTCTTGATAAAACTGAATCAAATTTCTAATTGCCGTTAATGATGAAATAATCATAAAGATCTCGGGAAAATGTGAAAAGGTTCATTATGGAATTGCGAAGGCGACACGACACGACACGACACGACACGACGCGACACGACACGACGCGACACGACACGACACGGCAGAGAAATAAGCTATGCTTCTATATAAACACGATTCAAGTACATCTAGATCTGTATAGGTAAAAAGTTAATATTAATAACAGAAATAATCTTACATGCTACCTAACATAACACTCAGCATTGATAAAGAGATTATCATCTACACACACCTCCATACATTATCACTTTGCACTACCAAAAACCGTCGCATCAAATTGAGTCGGTAGCGCGACTCACTAACATTTATCTAAGTGAGCCATCGACGAGAAAATACAAGCAACGTGTAGGTACCATATTTCATTGACCTCAATTATGTTATAATACAGATATTATATATTATTTTACCTTTCAGTTAGGTATTCATATCGAACGAGATCAAGTCAAGTATTATAATATTATCACAGATGATACCAAATAATTCAAATACACATAGTACCTATGTACAGTAGGTACCAACTCAGTCACTCAGTCAACGTATCGTGTTTACGTTATCTAAAAACGAAACACAATAAACATTAAAGAGTGATCTAGATTTCCAAATCTAACCATACCGACAAAGGCGTCCTTCGAAACGATAATATCGTTGTACCTATAACTGTATGAAAATATAAAAACTAACCACACTGACAAAGGCGTCCTTCGAAACGATAATATCGTTGTACCTATAACTGTATGAAAATATAAAAACTAACCACACTGACAAAGGCGTCCTTCGAAACGATAATATCGTTGTACCTATAACTGTATGAAAATATAAAAACTAACCACACTGACAAAGGCGTCCTTCGAAACGATAATATCGTTGTACCTATAACTGTATGAAAATATAAAAACTAACCACACTGACAAAGGCGTCCTTCGAAACGATAATATCGTTGTACCTATAACTGTATGAAAATATAAAAACTAACCACACTGACAAAGGCGTCCTTCGAAACGATAATATCGTTGTACCTATAACTGTATGAAAATATAAAAACTAACCACACTGACAAAGGCGTCCTTCGAAACGATAATATCGTTGTACCTATAACTGTATGAAAATATAAAAACTAACCACACTGACAAAGGCGTCCTTCGAAACGATAATATCGTTGTACCTATAACTGTATGAAAATATAAAAACTAACCACACTGACAAAGGCGTCCTTCGAAACGATAATATCGTTGTACCTATAACTGTATGAATTGTAAATAAATGTCGTTTAAATAAATAAATAAATGTACCTATTAGAGTCGTCCTACTTTTTGACGTAAATTTCCAAGTCAGCGACCATCAGACTACCTACAATAATATCAATCAGCAAAATTGAATTTTATGATGTCGTGTTCCATTTAAGAGTTTTCATTGTTATTGACTTTAAAATACCACGGTCATTTGAACACGCACAGCTATTTCATACTAAATACCCAATACTAAATACCTAATTTGGTTTCAACGAGTAAAATAATTTGAAATAAACAAAACATATTCATTCCGCATTGAGTTGTTTTCCATACATTTAACTGGTAGGTACCTATAATATTATTGTGAGAGTAACCCTTCCTATATAATGACGACCTTGCAACAATACCTATTGATGAGGAGATAATGAGACTAATAAAACGATAGGTAGGTACTAATAATCGTTTATTGTGCAAATCTAATATGCACATACCTAATGGCGGAATTAAACTACATACCTCGAGTAATTAATCAATCAACCGAATTTAGTAATAAAATTTATTTTTTCAAGTGATTTATATGACATTTATTATTTAACTTACATATGTAATACATTACGTACATAGGTTGGTATAGTTGATATGATACTAGGTATTTTATTGAAAGTCTTCAATTACCAATATTAATGTCCATATTCACATATACCTAATAATTAATTAGATTATGTACAACAATTTATATTGCGAGACACAGGCTTAGAATAGTGCTTCCACTCCTTTTTATTATCACCGTGTCTCTCAAGTCAAAATAACATCTCACATCAGTATAGCAATGAGGTTCACCACCCATTCTGAATGTAGTGCCTTTTTATATGAGACTAGATAAACGCACGTGTCCTACCTTTTATAAGGTTATGCACACCCGCACTCCCGTCGCTGGTTACCCCACATTGTGGGATATGCCGTGATGGTATGGATGAATTAAAAATAGCAAATCACATGTTAACTACAAACAATGCTCAGTTCTTAGGTTCAGTTGGTTAGGTATCTGACTACTGATTCAAAGGTCCTGGGTTCGATTCCCGGTGGAGACACAGTTTTAAATTGTGTTTTCAGTCTGGATCTGTGAGACGATTAATATCGTAATTCTCCACAATGTGGCAACTTGTTATTGGGTGCTTGTTAAATTAATATTTGACATAGTACCTGGTAGTTGCCTGAGAAGTAATAAATAAACAAATAAATGCCCCATTAAGTGAATAGCTAAGGGTGCAATATTATGGATACATAATATAGGTATGCCAAGCACAAAAAATCAAGTAAAAACAACATAAAGTAAGTCTAGCTAAAATAAGCTATTTTTAACCGACGTGAATTTTTTTTCAAAGTCTGTTTAGCGATTACTTTTTATCACGTTGCCGATTTTTTTTTCATTAGACGGGGGGTGGGGTATCTCCGATTGGTCCCATTTCAATTTGGACAGACAATATCTAACTAATCATGCGATCCATGACAAAATCATCAAACTCCTCCATTTTCTCTTCAGCGATCTTAATTCTTTGCCATATTAGCTGATTTTAATGATTTATTTTTTAGTAGAAATGCTGTGCTTCTGATGTGATTACATATTCATATAAAATTTATCGAGTTTTGATGATAGAAATTAACAAAATCGTCAATTAATAATAAGAATTCTTTACCACATAGTCCGAATTATATTATGTGTCCTTTATCATTAGAAAGTGATTACTTCTGTGGTGGTACCATCTGAACTAAGTCAAGAGATTTGATGATGGGAATCTTGAGAAATCATGAAACTCATCAATATGCGAACATTTGCGTACCTATTAATGTATAGGCTAATTATATGAAAGACAATATTACTACATATATGCATACCATCACGCCATGTCCCTCATGCGGATAGGCAGAGAGAACCGAACGCCATATTTGAAACAAAGTTATTTTGAAGTCGGATTTTTTATAAAGATTATGTAAACATGTAGATACTATGAGTTCCATGTATTCAATTATTAAATTTGTTATATTATGAAAACAAAAGAATATTTACAAATTGCCTACCTAATAATAAATTGTCGATTTTGGGCTATCCAAAAATGTTGTCGTTTATATAAAAAATAGTGTAGATATGTATATTTATTATTTAATTTAAATAACTGGAAGGATCGTTGTCTCACTGAAAACGATCAAAAAAAGAAAAGACCTAAATCAGGCTTCAATCATCCAGTCACTAATAAAGTTGCGCTATTTTTATACGCCTACTTTTATATAACAATTTCCATACAGCAGGAAAAATGTGTCTTTGACGTTTCGACTCACCAAGTCTCGTCAGGCTGGCTAGGATCACCAGCGACACCTTCTGTCACTCGACGATTCCACAAATACATACGAGTGACCAAAAAAATATACATGGGTGTAAGAGATGGAGTGAATAGTAGGGGCCGCCCCAGAAAGGGATGGCATGACCATGTGAATGATATTTTGAAAGAAGGAAATATAAGAAGCTTGAATAATCGACGACCATGTATGAGACGATGTATGGATGTAAAGGAAGCTAGGAATGTATGCAAAAATAGAGGAGTATGGCGCTCGGTTCTCTCTGCTTACCCCGTAAGGGATATGGCGTGATGGTATGTATGTATGTATGTATGTATGTATGTATGAATCGTTGTCTCAATCCAATATTGTTGGTGATGTAAATTAAAAATGAAGTCTACACAAGAATGAATAAACGTTTGGGGCGAATAAGTATTATTGTGGTAAACTTATTTTTTAACAAAACGACACACTTGTGCTAAAAACCAAACTCCATATTTGACATAAGTCTAATCAATCATATATAGTTATTATGTAGGTAGGTACATACCAAATATGTATGTATTTGCGTATGGATAAAACTGTGTCATCGAGAAAATTAACGATTTCGAAATAAGTTAAGTTAAGATATTGATTGAGCAACAATAATTCGTTTGATGTGGAAAAGATGCAGTGAGGCCGAGGTCGATCTGTCGATCAAGTAAAAATATAATAATCATTTTATACGCAGAAAATAATACGAACACTGTGTTTTATTATAAAATAACAAAATAAAATAAAAATCATTCACAACATATAAATTACTTACTGTAAAATAATTAAAAAAGTATGTACTTATGTAAAATAGACACAAATATTACAACAATTCAAAAACTCATCTCAGATAGGTGTATGTGCATCTGAACAAATGAATGTTTATCCAACTGTGGATTTGTTCCAAGATAAATTTGTTCTCTTAACATATCGACAATGTTTCAAGCCAGGATACGCGAGAATTGTATGCAGGGTCTACTTTTTTCACGGCTTTTCCAACTTTGAAGTCAAAAAACACCAACTTAGAGGCTTCGAAACACCCCAACTAGATAACTTAATTTTCTTTAAAAAATTTAAACATTGTAGTACTGCATCTCAATTTTTTAAACAATTTTTATAAAAATTGAATTTAGTGACGACATCGCTTCATACAATTTGTATGGTAGTCGCCTATACACAATATCTAAGAAGACTTAATAGTTTGATACATAATCTCCAAACATACATACATACCATCATGCTGTTTTCATATTCCGGGTAGGAGAAAAGGACTGACCTCCATACTGTCATATCTTGACATACATTCCTACATGTGTTGTATAGAAAACAAAATATCTTAAAATATTCAATAATTTGTATTTATGGGTTTATAGTTTGGTACTTATTCTTTAACTATACATACTATCACTATCGACAGTTGGATATCATGTGTTACATGCAACTAGTGTAAATATAAGGCTAGTTTTGATTGAAAGTAAATGAATGAAAAGTCACCTACAAAGTCAACGTAAGAAATTGAGAATTGTATATGAGATGGAGAAACAAGTGCATGTATCATTTTGAATATTGTCAAAGTAGGTACCTACACAGATCAGTAGGTATACCTACCTAATATAATTTATCTACATACCACAATGGTTATCTAATATCAAGCAATAAAAGAAATAGGTATTATTGTAGGTAGGTATGTGTCTTACACGACACTTAATTTTCATGACTAAATCAATACGGCTTCAGAGTAATAAGCATAACAATTTAATTATTTTATCATAGTACACACTGTATTGTATATTTAACAGTAACTTTGGTTTGTTGGAAGAAATTACCGTTTGGTAAATTATATATACATACATAGAAATTATACATATATACAGAAAGTAACAAATAAACAATGTATTAGTTCATACATAGTCACAATTTATCATAAAACATTGAAATTTAATTTATTGTTTTGCAATACATTCCATGAACTCACACTTCCATGAAGTGTAGGTACCTACAGTCACTCATCCTGAATGCAAATTCCATTATTATGTCTGAACAATGAACAAACTTGGTCCAGTCCAGTCCAGTCCAGTCCAGTCCATCCCTTGGAATACAAAATGTTCCCAGGTACCTACCTATGTACCTAATGTATAGAGACTTTTGTGCTGATAATGTTTAGTTGACAATACCCCCTATTCAGTAACTATTGGAACTAAATTAGGAACGTTCTAAAATTGTAGATTTTAGATTTACATATTTCAGCGTTATAAAATATAAACTTGGACTAAATGGAATAGGAACGTACCTATACTGGCCGGAACGTTCTTAAAAAGTTACTGAGTTAGACGTATTTTTAATAATTATGAAAATGATGAAAATTTCATTTTCATGAATATTCATAATACGTCTGATTCAGTAACTTTTAAGAACGTTCCGGCCAAAATAGGTACGTTCCTATTCCATTTAGTCCAAGTTTATATTTTATAACGCTGAAATAAGACCGTAAATCTAAAATCTACAATTTTAGAATGTTCCTAATTTAGTTCCAATAGTAACTGAATAGGGGGTAATGTGCACACTTCAATATATTTAGTATCAACCGAACCTATGTTCTGTTTTAGAACGAAAAATATATGTTGTGGAACATTTTGTTATAAAAACTAAATTACTTATGTATTCTTAAATAAATAGAGTTACCTTAAACAAGTTTTGATTTTTTAAATTACTAAGCCTCAATAATGCATGCAATCAACTTTATTTTTATAATATGGGAGAAGAAGGCACTTTTGGACAGAGGCAGATTTGGACAGCTTGAATTTGACCGCCTAAATATTAAATTTGTTGATTCTCTCTATTATTCATAGATCGCGCTAGGAGTCCTTCCTTATTATTTGATGTTTGGTCACGAGTTTGACGTGTGTATTTTTAACGTAATAAAAAAATAAAAAAAACGCATTTTCGCTAATTTTTATTCGGATATTAATAAGCCTCTAATTATTTTACTATACTAGTAAGTAAACATGTGTATTTTTTTTCAAATACTATGTAATTCAACAGTTTTTGATAGTATAAAAGTAACTCATACATACCTAACCTCATTCCATGTGATATTTTTTTTCCATTTAAAGTATATGTGAGGCAGAATCGGAAAAAGGACGATGAGGCACATTGGGACAGTGTCCAGTAATTTTAATGTCCGTTAAACAAAAAAATATTTAAACCTATGTGTATGTTGCCTAATATTTAAATTTTTTGTGTAAGTAATATTCTATTTCTTCCAATTTGAACTTACCATACTGACTATTATTTCTTTTATTTGTAGTTTTAAGCCAATGTGTTATGTTGCCCTAATAATATTTTAAAGTTTGTGCAATATTTGATATCTACCAATTTTAACTGATACTGACTATTATTTCTTTTATTTGTAGTTGAAATAAACATTTAAATTAATTTAATCTGTAAATATGTTTTATTGTCCAATTGTGCCCCTTAGTCTGTCCAAATCTGCCTCTTAGGCGTCCAAATGCACCCCCCTGTTGGGCATATTTGGACGAAATGAATGGTTTATCCAAAATGCTTACCATGCTCCTATAACAAATAATTGAAATATTTTATAAAAATCCAAATTCATTTTTTGTCCAAATCTGCCTCCCCCTCCCCTACATATCTAAATATCTCAATATTTATTTCGCCAATGAAACAAATTAGGCATCACTTTAACAGGAAATGAAATATTTTTCAAAGTTGTAAATCACATAATTTATATTTGTGATTTGTATGTTATAAATAAGAACACAATAAGTACATAAGTTGCTGAAGTATTTCAACAAAGAATATAATATATAAATGTAAAAGTATTCAATTTCGAGCTGCAATTAATGAGAAATATAAAAATCAACTTCAGGGTAAACTGTGGCTTGGAAAAGTTGTGTAATCATACAAATTGTTTAAACAAGTCATATTAAGTAGGTACCTACCATAAGTAAGGTATAAGTATCATATCTTATCTTCCAACCAACTCAAGACAAATGAAGCCTTACTTAAGTGAATTTGGAATAATATGTTCATTTCCAAGAAAAAAGCAAAAATATGACTTTGATATGAGAGACTGATTACACAATGAATAATGTACCCAATAAGAGAATTGTCAAGTCTAAGTAAAGCCACAAGTTCTTATATCTATACATTCATCTCTTCTCTTGCAGGACCTTCTGTGAATGATTCTTCACCAATCAAATTTAAGTGAGATTTTGCGCTGAAAACTTTTGCCATCTCATCCCCAACTTACGAGATCTATAAAACAATATTACCTACCTTTTCTAATTACAGAATAATCCAAATATTTGTAAGCATGAATCAACAAAATAAATCGAAAAAAGTATTAAAAATGTAGGTATATCGTTTTGTTACTGTAGACATATAATAAGTTGGACAAATTTCAATTGTTATCCAAAACTGTTTTATTAAGACTGTGATATTTTTTTATCATATAGAAGAAAGATTTTTATCATTTTATTTATCATTAGGAAGGTTACTATTTAACCATAATTTGTGTAATAAAACTGACAAACGGAGGCAGGTGGTATCATATTGTAGAAAAACTATTGTTGATGTAAAAAATTTAAATGGATATCAAAAAGGTGACATAATTCATATTAATAAAATACAGCAAATAAACCGCGTGTAATGCAACACAAATGACATTTGCAAAAATAAATAAAATAAGTAGATAAAGAGAAAAATTGAATTAGGTACCTACCTACTTACAATCATGTACCGACAGTTATAAATACACCATGTCATGTCAATGATACAAGTAGGTTATACACAGCAGAAATAATATTATGTTCAAATATTGTAATATTAAAAATGAATAGAGATAATGCAGCTTATGAGGTTTTCCTTCAACGACGTCAAACGAATGAATCGAGGGCATTTGTTGCATTAAGAAATGAGGGGAGAAATTGCGTTATACTTGTACAAGAGAAACTGCATTAATATATACATACATAGGTACATAATATGCATTATGTAGGTACATAGAAACATAATAATCAAACAATGATTTAGTTAGTACATATAGTGAAATAGACAAATACACTGAGGGTATATGTATTTGGAAACATTTCCACAGAACATATCTTCCATGTTTTTGTTGATACCTTTATGATTATGTTTAATTGAATAATAATAATACTATAGTTTGTTGATATAAATGTAGATATATAGATGTACCTTGCTAGCGCCATCCTAACATTGGGTAATCCAGAAATAGTTGCTTTTAGAATATCCACGATTGTTGATTGTAATGTAACTTGGCCCCAAAAATATATCTTAAACAAAGAGTCAAAATGCACACAGTTCTCAACTTTCTGCCAAGAAAGTTGAGATTCCTCCTATACCACGTGCAGCATGTAGGTATGTAGGTAGGTAACACTATACTTATTATCTTGGCAAGTTAGATTTTATTTTTCTAATAGAAATTGAAATATTCATTTGTCACTGTAACTGAGATACTGTACTGTCACTAAACAGATAAAATAATATCGTTATATCCACAACCTCATCGCACAATTTCAACGATTCATATATGAAAATGATTAATTGGAATAACTTATAACTCAGATTTATGTAAATTGACACGAATGTACAACACCAATAAAAGAGGAGTGTGTGGTGAAACTGACAGAAACTGGAGCAAATGCGAAAACAAAGGAATCCTTTCGCGGCGCGTGGTACTGTCGACAAGTGTCAAAATATCGTAGGTAGGTTAGAGCGGGTGGCGGCGGCAGCAGAACTCACAACACGAGCGTCGACAGCTGGCGAGAGATCGCGACTGAAGGGCGCCGTGCGGAGACCGGCCCGTGCGAGAGGTGGTCGGTGACTGCTGACTGCTAGTGCTCCTCTCCTCTACCATACCGCACCGAACTGAACACCGTCACAACTCACAACTAGGAAAACGACGCCACTTTCCAAAAATGCAACCGTCACCGTCGCTCGCGGCAGAAAACTCGGTTCCTTTTTACTAACGACCGCTCGACTGCGCAATATAGCGACTAATCTACGTCTAGAGACACGAGGGAGGGACTGAGCTTTTTAAGCTCAGCGACATTATAAGGGAATAAAATATAATATAGAAATCGACAAAGCACCACAAGCACGCGTCAAAAGCTATTTGTGACACGAGTATTAAGAATGATTTATTTGTGTTCAGCAAAAGATTTTCATGCGGAGCCTTCGTAGGGCCAGCTGCTAAGAGGGATGACGCCCTCTAGACTTGGTAGGTGTACTACTAGGTACCGATTACTAATGTCCAGACGTCTCGTATTGAAACTATTATGGCGATGATCGACAATAAGTGCGGTAGGTACCTGATTGATCTTCCTATTCTCGTGAGTTAAATAACCTAAAGAAATATTATATAGAGACACTTGATGTTGGACACAACTCGCATGTCTCCGTAAATCGATTACTTTTTAATAAGACACTATTTCACAGGACGGTTGTGGAAAAAGGAAATACAAAAGTTTTAATCGGTTTACCATTCACTTACATAAATGATAATTCGTTGTGATCCCCGGTCATTTGTAAGTACATAAATCAACTATGAAGATTAGTCAGTAAATTTAGTAAAATATACCTACTTTAAAAACATAGTTATCGATGACAAATATTATTACGTGCACTTCACACAGTTCGAAAGTACAAAAAATTTCATTAACCTAAGCAGAGTTCGCATTCACTAGTAGATGTCATATTGCATCATTATATTTTTATTATTTAATGAATATTTTCTCTTCTTTTACTACTTATCTTGTGTATTTGTGTTATTAATGTTTACACTATTCTTGTTGTGCCTACATTGTTATCTACCTATCAATATGTTTATGAGCGGACATGTATCTATGTTAAATAAAAATAAAATATTGTGCATTTACAAAACGCGATCTATAAAAATACGATTTAATTGAAAAAAGAGAGATGTCGCAAGTATATACACTACGATAGCTTTGAGGGAAGGAACGTCGTGAGGTAAGTAAAATAATACAAGAATACCATCAATAAGTTTTTAGTATGGTGTCGAAAGAGACGAGGCGAGGCTTTGTACGACGCAAAGCAAAGAACTAGCAACTGTAGGAAATAGAAAGTTTGGTTTGGTTGAAAGATTTATAACGTCCTTCGACCGTCCACAGTCCAGTCCAGTCAGTCCCTTTGTCCGCTGGTGATTTACGAACGAAACTTTCAACACTCTCCGTGGGAGCCTTTGTGTTTAAAGCCAATCTATTTTTACTACTTATGATAATATATAATTGTTATTTATAGTTATACAATAACAATAACATCACTCTACAATATCGTAAAATAAAAGTAATTCGATGAGCTTGAATAGATAAATATATATAAATACCGACATATATATTTGAGACTAAGCGTATAAAATGGAAAAATATCCAACAATGGAGTGAATATGTATTTTAATAAATAGTTAATAATTTATATAGTGCCATTTTTGTGTATTCACTTCAAGCGCCCTTAACAATAATACCTGGAAATATGTAAAGATAAAATAAACATTAGGTAATAATCACTTCATCACTATATGTATAAGTTTTTAAATGCTTATTAAATACACTTTCTATGTCCTAAATTATATAGAAGCTTATTCTACTGAACCGGATCCACTACAGCAAATGCAATTTGTTCCTACAACTAATATAAAACTAAGTAACAATAGGAAAATAGTTTTAATCAGTATTATAAACCAAGGAATATTTTACTACTTAATTAATTTTATATAAGTAGGTACCATCAATATACATAATATATTCAAAAATATTTTTTACTTCACCACAACTATTTTGAATAAATCCAATCTTCACAAAATAATCAAAAATTTTACTTCTTCTTTTTTTGTATTAATGTAGAGGAATTGGTTGGCAGCAAAGCAATGCATATCTTCATGCAATTCGCTGTGTCTTCAATTATGTATCTATAGAAGGTACACTTCATGTTAAATACTCTCGATGGATGTTAATTTATATAATGTTTGATATGTATAATTTCTAGACCTTATCGTGTGGAATATTTTTAAGAGAAATGAACGGGTACGATGACAATGAATGGTGAATATTATCAAAAAACCATAATGTAGGTATTGGAAACGCGTTAATGTGGGAACCGGTACCTCACGATATGTTGAGGGATTGTATCCCTTTAGTAGTCGTTGAATGGTGACGGCCCCACCTATTTTTAAGTAAAAATAAAAAAAATCATCCCTCAAATCTCCCCTCACCCCATTTATCCGGCACATTTGAATATTCTCCGCGGATGAAGAGGATCAGCTCGAGGCAGGAGAGCTCCTGTAGCTGCCGGTTGAAGGTGGCTGTGGCTGGTCGGTGACCCTTCCACATAAATAGAAACCTACAACAGATAGGGACAACGTAGGGGTTCCAAGATTCACTTTAGGGGACGTATTTATAGAACAACACACACACAAAAGTAAAAAGTGGCCATGATTTTAATAAACACAATCAGATATAAGTATATTATCTCGTTCTAGTGATTTTACTATCGTTGATACGATACTCATGATTTCTTCAAAACGTACAAATTTCTCTCTCAAGTATTTTATTTCATTGTTCACAGCATTTCTCAGAATATAATTTGTTTAAGATAAAAAGCATGTTGTATTTTCAAAGTGATCTTTCCCTCTACCAATGTATTGACGAACAGTACAGGTACAGAAATACTTTTCTGGGGACTTTTCGAAATGGATACCTATTTCAAATACAATAGTCATTAACAAAAATATTTCAAGTCTTCTATTTATCACACAAGAAGAAACATGATATGAGAAAAATCACTTGGAACATACGTATCCTGCCATAAAACACTCTCTTGCAATTAAATATATATAAAACGAGTGGGTTGTGGCCAACGCTAAACTCCTCACTAACAAGTCACTATAGAGTATTCAAAGTTTCTATAGAAAGTTTTCGGCAATTTTATGAAATGAGTGAGTTTAATTCTTTTATTATTTAAATATATTATTATGAAAAATTGATATTTATTAATAACATTTTATGAACGTGATGTGCCCTTTTAGCAATTTGAAAATAAAAATAACAAATTATTTCGAGTTTCCTGAGCATGGGAGTCACTTTGAAATATTTGACAGTTAAAAAAAGTACACAGCACACACACACAGATACATTGTGATGAAACTTTCAGAATGCAATCCCAGCATGATACTAGTTGATAATCTGCAATAAAAATTACTTTAAAAATTGCGAATTCATAAATCCCCTTAGGGTAGTGAGGAGTAAAAACAATGTTATTTTTCAACCCCTTCTTCATAAGGATTCATATTTTTTTCGTGCAACTCTCCAATAATATCTAAAAATTTAAGTCCTGGCAGCACCGTCCACCGTGCTTGACATTTGTCATTTGACAGATATTATACGCGTTCGTTCTGTCATTTGATTAATTTAAATAATTAATCAGCATAATATTATATTATAACTTTTTATTTTATGTAGCTTCACGGGCAACTAACAGGTACAATGTCAAATAATTATTTTACACGCACCAGTAACAAGCTGCCACATTCTGGAGACTTACGATCTGCTTATGATATTAATCGTCTCACAGAGCCAGACTTAAAACATGGAAATATAAAATACATGGATTTTTACGTATTCTTTTACTATATACATACTATCAACAGTTGGGTGTAATGTGTTATTGAACCGTCTACAAGAATCGGAAGAAAAAAGACTCACACATAGGGTTGCCAGATGGAAATTTGAAAAAGGAGGACAAATAGCACAAAAAAGGAGGATTTTCCTTAAAAAGGAGGACAATGACAAAAAAACGCCATACCTACAGACGCATATCGAAGAATTTTCATCGTCTCATAATTACTTTATTTCTTGATTTTTTTATATCTTCAATGCAGTCGCTATATAACTTGTATAATATAGTTTAGTCACTACTTAAACTATTAACAATGAAACAAGATTTTTTATAATAAATTCACTTCATTTTAAACATCATGTTTCACCAAAACATATTTTTTTTTGTAATAAGTTCTTGGTGCTCTTTTATGAAATATGTATAAAAATCTTTAGTACCTAGACATGTTTTTTAAATTATATTGGATAACAAACAACGCAAAAGGAGGACATACGGTAGGTAAGGGAGGACAATTTGTCGAAAAGGAGGACATGTCCTCCTTTAGGATACCGTCTGGCAACCCTACTCACACATCTACTACACGGGATGCAATTGGGAGATAACACACCATCGGAACTATTAAGAAAAATGAAAAATCTCGCAGGACCAACATTAAACAACGACGCACTCATCAAAAGACTTTGGATAGAGAGACTTCCGCATAGAATTCAAGAAATCATCACAGCAATTAATACTGACGACATCATGATAATCGCAACTACAGCAGACAGAATTATGGAGGTGAACAATAGAGCTGAAATACAATCGATAAATTTACCATCTACATCTTCAATGAATAACCATGCACATAACGATCCAAACACAGTTCAACTTCTTATTGGAATGCAGCAGCAAATTCAAATTTTGACTGACAAAATATTAGGACTAGAACTTCAGCAAAGGCAATCAAGACCATTTTATAATAATCAAGAAAGAGAACGTTCCAGATCAAGATCGTCTAGTAGAAACCGTTATAATAATTATAATAATAATTCTTATCACAACCGACAAAACAATAATCGAAATTATAAAAATAAAAATAATAATAATAAAAATTATATGCCTAATAATAATAATAACAAGTAATTATGAATACATGTAGAATCGTTAAAGATTTTTTAAACGTTAATATTCGGGAATCAGTAGGGTTGTTAGGTAGTATAGAGACCTCCTCAGAGCCTAATCCTTTGATATGTTAAGTATCTGGATGGGTGAACCATTCCCAATTGAAAGCTTGATGATGCGTTTGTTGCATTTTATTTTGCTCTTTTAAATAATTTACAATTTACGCATTGATCTGCTAATTCTTTTGAGGAAGTGTATAATGGTAATAATAATAATTGAGTGTTATTATTTGTAGTGCTTAATTGTTATTAATATCATTAGTAAATCGGCCAGCGCCGTAAAAAAAAAAAAAAAAGGAAGATATATGCATACCACATCAAAAATTTGGAATTAACGCAAGATATTGTCAACTACCCTGCACTTTCAATCTTCCGGAAAACTAAAACTGCGACAGGTGTGCGAGACAACACCGTCGCAAATGAAACATCGTCTCTTCATGCCAGATATAGCCACCGGCGTCAAATACCTAATCGATACTGGTGCTGAGATCAGTATAATACCGAGATATCACAAAAGTGACAAAGCAACGATCTCTACAGACAGCATCATCACTCCAATATACGCCGCAAACGGAACAGTGATACCAACATACGGTCATAAAGTTATAAATTTAAATCTCGGGCTTCGCAGAAATCATAAATGGAAGTTTGTAATAGCCGATGTAACAAAGCCAATTATCGGAGCGGACTTCCTTACAAATTATGATATTTTAGTTGATTTAAAAAGAAAACTGTTAATAGATAAAACAACAGGTATAACAACAAGAGGATTCATGTACAAGACATCAGTCATAGACATAGCAACGGTGCAAGCAACATTAAAATTTAAAACAATTTTACAAAAATATCCGAATCTGACGAGAGCAAACATGACACCAAATGAATCGAAACACAACGTAACACACCACATTCAAACAAGAGGACCGCCTGTCACATCAAAAGTGAGAAGATTAAACCCGATGCAAGTAGAGATAGCAAAAAAAGAGTTTGCATACATGGTCGAGCAAGGCATATGCAGACCCTCAAAGAGCAATTGGTCAAGCCCACTTCACATGGTTAAGAAACCAGATGGAAACTACAGAATGTGTGGAGACTACAGACGACTGAATTCAATTACCAAGCCGGACAAGTATCCGATACCACAACTTCAGGACTTTTCACATAAGCTCCACGGATCAACAATATTCAGCAAAATAGATTTGGCTAGAGCTTATAATCAAGTTAAGATGGAGGAAGAAGACAGACCACCAGAGGAACCAGACACCTATGGACAGAGACTACAAACAATGATGTCAAAAATTCGCCCCATTCCAATCTCAAATCATAGCAGATTAAAAACATTCGTGCACAAGCAGATGAACCATACAAAATACGTCTTTCTAAGAAACGACGCAGTGAGACGCCCTCTTCAGAAACCTTATGATGGACCTTACTTAGTGCAAGAGAGGGATGATAAAACAGCCACTATAAATATCAAGGGAAAAAGTAGAAAAATTTCATTAGATCGTCTAAAACCAGCCTTCTTCCTAAATGAGAGTATGGACCCCTGCGATGAGATGAACAACAGACAAGCCACTTCCCCAGAGCAGAGAAGGATGTCTATTCCGCAGAATAACAACGCCACTACGTCAGAAGCCACTTCATCACAGCAATCACACACAACCACCAGAGCTGGAAGAAGAGTGTACTTCCCTGAAAGATTCACAAGCTACAGATTTTTTTAAGTTAAGTAACTTATATTTTTTTTCTTTTCATATATCTATGAAAATATTTATAATCTATGTAAAATATGTAACACAAAGTGCATTCGTTATAATATAATATAACTGTTTTATTCAATTTGTAGCACCTCACAGTAAAGTGCATTGAATAAAATAATATAATTAATTAAAATCTTGTGTATAATTTAATATGTAAAAATAAGCACTTACAAGCTCATAAGCAATGAGTAATTATTTAAAATCTTGTGAATAATTTAATATGTAAAAATAAGCACTCACAAACTCATAAGTAATGAGTAATTATTTAAGTCTTGTGTATAATTTAATGTGTAAAAAAAAGCATGTACAAACTCATAAGTAATGAGTAATTATTTAAAATTTTGTGTATAATGTAATATGTAAAACTAAGTACTTATAAACTCAGAAGTAAAGAGTAATTAATTTAAATTTTATGTACCTATATGTAAACCAACTCAGAAGTAATGACTAGTTAATTTATTTATTTTTTGATACCAAGGAATGTAATTATAAAGAATTAAAATTGTATTGGAGAACTCATACAGCATGAAAGTATGCTATATTTTTTTCCATTATTATGTCAACATAACAAAGAAACATTTTTATCTAATACCAAAGAAATATTTTTTACCTCATGCCAAAAATAAAAAAAAACTTAATTTTTCCTCATGTCGAATCAACAAATGTTTTAAATTTTTTTTCCATTGTTACAGAATGCTGTAAGGACTATTGGGGAAGCAAGGATATCGTCGAATCGACTGGAAAGGGGGTGATATGGCGCGCGCTAGTGTCTGAATCCGGACGATTCAGCCCTATATAAAGACGCCTCAGATCGGGAGCGGCCATTCGATCTACCCAGTACCAGTTATCGCGGTCGCGCTGTCCTTGCGACCTCATAGTTTTCAATCCGCGTAATCATCGTATATTATTCTAATTTAAAATATAAATATTTATTAAGTCAACTATTTTCAATGTATTAGAGTCACTTATCCAAATAAATTCATGTAAGTAATTGCACCATTATCTTTTGATTTCTGTCATACAATTACCTGTGTTTTACTATAATATTTAATATCTATATGTACGTAGTGCTGTGTTAGGTAAGTACCTACACAGTCATTACAATACCTTCGCTTGGGGATAGGCAAACAGATTGAAATACCTAAAGCCTATATAGACCGGCATAGCCTATCCTGGGTGACCACCAACAGGTTCATCTAACTTGATCGGCAGCACAACCCAGTCCTCGGTAACCAAGATCAGGTAACTTGGTATCCCGAGGGCCCAAAGCCAAACAGGTGAACGAGAGTTCACCTAAACAGGTAAACATGTAAGGAATGCAATCCCGAACGGGATCCCGAAATACCGAGATCCCGCAGACATTTTGCGGGACTAATCTCGGTCGAAAATTTTACGGGATCCCGCTGGACTGGCGAGATTACAGAGAAGCGTAGTTCATACGTGTTACTCTTTGTTGATTCGTTGAGGAAACGGATTTCAGAGCGGCGAACTAACTTGACAGCGGTTTTATTATATACTTACATGATCCATATAAGTACGAAGAAGACAGAAGTCAATTTATTAATGTTGATGACACATTTAGTCTACCTTCAAAAAGTTTAATATGCAAGACAGTCAAAACTATAGTCGAAAGGCTAGAGTACACGGACACGGGTAACAACGCAGAAGCCACTGCTCCTGCTGACGCTGATGATCCTTAGGATGACGACACTCCTCTCGCTAATCTGGAGACATACGCAGCAGCAGCACCAATGTCACTTCAAGACGAACTCAAACTTACTTTGATTAGTATGAAGAGTTCGAGATCAACAGCCCAACAATCTAGATCTGGCAATATGAGCAACATTGAGGTTTTGATCAAGAAGAAAATGAATTATTTCGAGTCCAGTGGAAAGGTACATACCTTCAATTCACTTACAATGCGCAAATGACTATTGTGCCAACCAGCGTGGAATCTGAACGAGCTTTTTCAGCTGCTGGCTACCTTGTGTCCAATATCAGAAGCCGTTTATCAGACGACACAATACTTTAACTTTTTTACGAAGCTATTTCCAAAATAATGTTTAAACTTATGATGCTTATTGTACAAGAATATTGTTTATCGTGTGAACGTTATTATTTAAATTTAATTTGAAATATAAATTTATGTCTCATTTTATTCTTTGCTAATTTATGTCTAACTAAAGGTAAGTATGTTAATAAACCATTTAAAATGTCCCAAAGAACTTGTTTGATTAGGTATAAATTTAAAACTCTAAAAAAAAGGTTGGTAGATCGAGGTATTAATTAGGTCTTTATTATACGATTGATAAGATATCTAAGTCCACCCTGCTGGATCCCGCAAATACCTGGATCCAGCGGTACTAAGATTGTTCAGTCCCGCAAATACCTGGATTGACATCGTCCTGCGGGATTGCATTCCCTAGTTACATGCAACTAATTATACTATGAATTTCAAAGTAATAATGATGATTCATAAAATCAATTAGTAAGGTATCAATATGTTCCTTACAACTCATTATGAGACAAATTAGAAAGGATTAACTAATTTTGTAAAAAAATAGTTAAAATAATTAAGAAAATATTTATTGTTTCTTGGGAAATAAACAAAAGAACATATTGTCATTAAAAACAATAAGAATGCAATAAAATTTCAATGAAAAAGTAAAATGAATCACCTAGTCAGTTGAAAAATGTAGTCAAAATAAAAAGTTTCCATTCTTTTGGCCACTACTGAATATCACGTGTTTGTGTCACCGACACAGTAACAACATAGTTCTCTATAAATAAGGGGGTTTGCTATCTCCATGGCTCTTCAATCTATATGTTGAATGTTGCATCAGAACTTTTATGGAGGATAGCAAGGGTCAGAAATTTATTATTTATTTATTTATATTCACATACACGGCCTCTAAAAATATGGTAAAAATAAAACATAAAACTCATATTAAACAACACAACAATTAAAAAGAAAAACAACACAATAATTCATTAAAATACAAAATCTATCACACAAATCGAAATATTCATAATATGTCCCATTCCGATTCGTCTAAATTTATCCGTCTGAATTTTAGTAGGTATATGAGAAATGTCAAAACGTTGACAATTCCGTAAGTATAGTATTTGAAGGATGTAAAAAGAACGTACTGAGAATGGATGCCAGCAAATCAAAGTTCAAATGGTGTTTCAAAAGAGTGAAAGCAGAACAGCGTACCAAATAAAATTAGAGAACAAATGGCTCAAGCAAGTAGACGAATATGTCTATTTGGGAAGCAACGGAACACCGGAATGGACGGATTGATAAGGAGATCGAAAGAAGAGTTATGGCAGGAAACAGAGGGAATGGAGCACTTAGACCAGTTATGAATGACCGCAACATATCAAAGGATGCTAAAGTTGCCATTGATAACGCTATCTTAGTGCCAACCTTGATGTATGCAAGTGAAACCTGGACATGGCAGAAGTCACATGAAAGCAGAATAAATGCAGTTTAAATGAGATCACTAAGATGAATCTGTAATAGAATTTAAGATGAAGATAGATGTCATTAATAGAATGAAAATGATGAATTCATTTCATTCATTAATTGGCCACATGGGGTGAATGAATGAGGAATGCCTGACGAAGAAAATATACAATGCGCATAGGAATGAAATGAGAAATCAGTGCCGCCCAAGAAAGGGATG
Organism: Molanna angustata; assembly: GCA_963576475.1. Classification (NCBI taxonomy): domain Eukaryota; kingdom Metazoa; phylum Arthropoda; class Insecta; order Trichoptera; family Molannidae; genus Molanna; species Molanna angustata. The sequence goes on along the minus strand of OY754973.1, from coordinate 38,502,344 downwards.
GCATGACCATGTGAATGGTATTTTGAAAGACGAAAAGGTTAGAAGCGTGAAGAACAGATAAACATGTATAAGAAGATGTATGAATGTTGACGAGGCGATGATTGTGTGTCAAGATATGTGGCATTCAGTTTTCTCTGTCTACCATGTGAGGATCATGGCATTATGGTATGTATAAGAATCACATACATTAGGTATGAGAAATTTTATAAATATAATAAATTAGACAAATGATTTACTACAAAGAAGACAAATATTGAAAATAATATTTCTATATTGCCCTCATTCAGTATAACAAAAGCTGTTTTTCATTCAAATTTTGCTTATGAATGAAAGCATTTCTTTATAAACATTATTCTATTTGTATTTTACAAATATATATATTTAAAGTCACTAAAATTTAATGATTTATTATACACAGACTAATCTCCTGAGCTCGCAGTGCACAGTGACATAGATCTGTAAATGTGTGGGTGCGAGAGAGAGACTGCTCAATAGAGTCTGGTCAATCAAAGAACACTTTTAATATATAATACTAAACATAATATAGGAAAAAAAATTCACTTGATCTCTGAAGTGCTGCTTTAACTAATACCATGAAATATTTCTTTAGCTTTTGTGCATAATTTTAAGACAATTAACCAAAAATTCTAAAAGAAATTTTTCAAAAGCATACTTTGTGAAATATAAATTATATATAGTAATATGAAAGTTTTCTATGCATGACATGTTATGGCTGGTCTGGAAAAATATAGTTGTTTGTTACTCATGATGAACATACACAATATTATGATTTCAAAAATCAATATAAGTCTATACAAGTTGTTCTAAATTCAAACTTTAGATGGGAAATTAGTAATTGATGAATATTATTTGTTATGTTATTTTTTTATAAACAAAATTTCTTTATGTTACATTGAGAATACATGAATGTAATTCAATGTAAATAATGTCCTTTTTATATATTTTTTAAAACAACATAGTAAAACGTCAAGTTTCCCAAGTAGAATAACTGCCGTTGAAATGAGGTCTCTCAGACAAATGTGTAATAAGACGATGTGTGATTAAATAAAAAAAAGTAAGCACAAGAACAGAATGTATGTTGGAAAAGGACGCCACATGCAAGATAAAAATATAATATATCTCCTGAAGTGGTTCGGCCACATAGAAAGAACAGATGAAGAACGGTTGACAAAAAAATTATACATGGCTAAAAGATGCGGAATAAGAGATAGAGTTCGGTCGAGAAAGATTCATTTAAATCCCATGAATGGAATCTGAAGTGTAGATAGTAGGAGAGTGTGCATGAGGCAATGTTTGGATTAAGTGAAGCGAGAAAAGTATATCAGGATAGGAAAGTATGGCGCTCGGTTCTCTCTGCCTACCTCAATATGAACAAGGCATGATAGTATGTATGTAAAAAAACACAAAATATTTATTTGTAACTAGTATATTCCTAGAAAATAAACTCTCATGACGTCCGGTTTCTAAAAAAAACTTATAAAATAAACATTTTCCTAATATTCATATAAGATATTATGAAAAATGATGTAAAAGAGTAAAATTAAATAATAATTTAACATAAACAGAGAAAATTTCACAATAATAATGTTAATATATTACCTTTAGTCAGTATATATTATTATAAGGTCTTTGGTATATACCTAGTCAAAGATGTTCCATACTCAAATTTTGTATGGAAAATTTTCAGCGATTTTATAAAATGAGTTTGTTTATTTATTTTTTTATTTTATTATGAAAAGTTGATATTTCTTTAATGCCATTTTATGAAAGTGATGAGCCTTTTTACCTATTTGAAAATAAAAATTTCAAATTTTAAGTTTCCCGAGCTTGGGGTCACTTTGAAATATTTGACAGTTAAAAAAATTGAGAAGCACTATTCATATATCGTTCAAAATCTAATGGGATCTAAGTGAGCATAAGATATACAAATTTGCAAAATTTGAATAGAATCGAATGAGTACTTTAGTCTATAATCGATAAAGTAAAATGAACACGCCGTACATAGCACATAACACACTGCACATAGCACACACACACAGATACATTGTGATGAAACTTTCAGAATACAATCTCAGCATGATACTAGTTGATAATCTGCAAAAAAAAAAATACCCTTAAAAATTGCGAAATCATAACTCCCCACTATATCACCTTGTGTTAGTGAGGAGTAAAAACACAAAATATTTATTTGTAACTAGTATATTCCTAGAAAATAAACTCTCATGACGTCCGGTTTCTAAAAAAAACTGATAAAATAAACATTTTCCTAATATTCATATAAGATATTATGAAAAATGATGTAAAAGAGTAAAATTAAATAATAATTTAACATAAACAGAGAAAATTTCACAATAATAATGTTAATATATTACCTTTAGTCAGTATATATTATTATAAGGTCTTTGGTATATACCTAGTCAAAGATGTTCCATACTCAAATTTTGTATGGAAAATTTTCAGCGATTTTATAAAATGAGTTTGTTTATTTATTTTTTTATTTTATTATGAAAAGTTGATATTTCTTTAATGCCATTTTATGAAAGTGATGAGCCTTTTTACCTATTTGAAAATAAAAATTTCAAATTTTAAGTTTCCCGAGCTTGGGGTCACTTTGAAATATTTGACAGTTAAAAAAATTGAGAAGCACTATTCATATATCGTTCAAAATCTAATGGGATCTAAGTGAGCATAAGATATACAAATTTGCAAAATTTGAATAGAATCGAATGAGTACTTTAGTCTATAATCGATAAAGTAAAATGAACACGCCGTACATAGCACATAGCACACACACACAGATACATTGTGATGAAACTTTCAGAATACAATCTCAGCATGATACTAGTTGATAATCTGCAAAAAAAAAAATACCCTTAAAAATTGCGAAATCATAACTCCCCACTATATCACCTTGTGTTAGTGAGGAGTAAAAAGCCATTTCATCTAAAATCTGTAAAATATAAATCACAACACAGACATATCTTAGAAGATGTGAGAGTAGGTACTAATAACTTGATTATAAGTTAATTGAAATTTATTCCAGGTAGAGATCACTAAAAACATTCGACTTTCATTAAGTTGTATAATCGAAGCAGTTATGACTTACATGGAGTTTTAACGTCACGCGTAACGCCTTTCATTCCCAGGTCTTGAACTTAATGAGAGGCATAATTGTTGCATAAGCGTATATACATTTTCATGTAAACCAGCCAATGGCAATTCACAATTACAAAGTACGTTCTTCATATTATATATCGAAATAAAATTAGTTACTTATAGAGATTAAAAAAAATGATAAATATTTGCATCACTATATATATTCACGTGGCATACATATATTACAGTAGGTACAAAACAAGGGTAAATCTAAAAACAGCAAACTAAGTATTATAAAAGTATGTATGTATATGTTGTATGTATGAAGGTTTTGTATGATATTATCCATATCTGTGTATATAGGTAGGTACACTCTGTTCCTTGTTGTATTAGTGGGTCGGTAACGGTACGGGGACCCCAAAATTGTGTGTAGTCTGTCCTTCAATCCTACCCCATCCATACCTCTCTCTCTCTTCCCTCACACCATATCTAGCCCCAACCAACAGTCCCGGAACCTATCGAGGTCACCCCATTCTACCCTCTTGTACTCCTACACACCATGGATATTATATAATGGAAAACAACCATAACCGAACGAACCTAATGATGATCATATTTTTAAAATCTATTTTTTGAGATGGTACAAAATCTTTATTTTGTTGTCTAATTGATCTATATTAGTTGCATGTAACACATGGGATACAACTGTCGATGGCGATAGTACTTATGTATAGTTGAAGAATACGTACATAAACCCATAAATCCAAATTATTTAATATTTTAAGATTTTATGTTTTATATATAAAACATGTATGTATGCATGTCAGGATAGGATAGTATGGAGGTCAGTCTGTTTTTCCTACCCAGAATATGAAAACAGCATGATGGTATAAATGTATATTTGGAATTAAGTATCAAACTATTCCCCGTAGTCCCCGTAGATATTGTGTAGTGTATACTGCCATACAAATTGTATGAAACGATGTCGTCACTAAATTCATTTTTTATAAAAAGTTTGAGTTGCATTACGATAATGTAGGTACATGCTTTTTATAGAAAATTTAGTTGGGGTGTTTCGGCGTTTTTCTATATTTTGAAAAAATGGAAATATAGGCAGTCAAACACATAAATTTATCATATTTTTTTCTTTAATAAAATCTGGAACTTTTATATAAAAATAAAACAATTTGTAATATTTTTTTCTATATTTATACCAATTTTCAGCGTTCTAGCTTTTATGGTTTTTATGATATATGGAAAAATAAAGCAAAAATTCAAAAGTTGATAACCCCTGACCGAAACAAAATTTCAAAATACTGTGAATAAAAGTTTTGTAGGCCTATAAAGGTGTTGTAAGATATAAACCACCATTGATTTATTTAAAAATAAAAAGAAAACTCATCTAATTGTACAACTTTTTTAGATGACTGTGTTCCGGATACGTAAGCTGATATATGTACATTTTCTTAAGACTGCGAAATATCATGACAATGCAGTCAATGAAAATGATATATGTAGGTACCTACTTAGCATTCGTGAAATCGGTGCTTAGGTACTTATGGTATTATCGGTTGGAGAGGAACGTATAAAACTATAATAATAAGTACATACTACAGAAGATGATGATTAAAAAAAACTTAAAAAAAATAAACTTACGCCACTCAACAATATTAAATATAGAATAGATAAGTGTGTGTGTGGGGGTTCGAATGGTTGGTAGGGTCTCGGAGGTGCATGCTCTGCTGGAGGGTAGGTACCAGTAAATCCCGAGTAACGCCATGTTGCATATCACCAGCAACACTACCAGCAAGTCCGACTCACTAGCGTCCACGTCGCGAACCCTGGTAATGTGGCCTACTATAATAATAGTGGGTCACAGCAGATAGCTGAGACGGCGATGGCGAGTCTTCGGCGCCATAAAACCGGAATCCACCAGCTAAGGGACGGAAAACCCCTACAGAAAAACCCTGGTCCTCCTGGTAGGGGGTTTGGCGGGAGGTTAACAACCTGACCCTGTAAAACACCATTTGTTACGAAACCGAATACAGAGCCTCGGACAGCGACTGAACTTCGGAAACGACCTGGCAAAGGATTAATTGATTTGAGATTTGCAACATGGAACGTACGCAGTTTGTATAGAAGTGGAGCATTGAGTGAACTGACAGGACAAATGACAAAGTATGGAATAGATGTGATGGCAATCCAAGAGACTAGGTGGACAGGAACAGAGATCTATGACACAAGAACACACACAGTAATGCACAGCGGAAACGAAAGATATCATGAGCTAGGAGTAGCTTTTGTGGTCAGTAAAAGAGTAAAGGACTGCATAATTGGATTCAAACCAGTGAATGATAGAATATGTGTCATGAGACTGAAAACCAGGTTCTTCAATATATCGTTAATTAATGTCCATGCAGAAACAGAAGACAAAGATGAATCTATAAAAGACGCATTATACCAGACACTGGAACGAATATATGATGCCATCCCTTCAAATGATATCAAACTAATTCTCGGAGACCTTAATGCAAAGATAGGACAAGACCCGACTTTAAAACACATAACGGGAATGAATAGTCTGCATGGTGTGAGTAACAATAATGGATCAAGACTAGCGGATTTTGCAGAATCACGAAACATGATAATTGCCTCGACACAGTTCCCCAGGAAGGATATATACAAGTGGACGTGGACATCACCGGATGGCGCACACCACAATCAAATAGACCATGTCCTTATAGAAAGAAGAAATGCAACCAGCATCACAAATGTGAGGACTTATAGAGGAGCGAATGTGGATTCAGACCACTTTATGGTAGTGGCTACATACAAATGCAGGATAGCCATGAACAGCTCTAAAAAGCAACACACAGCAGCCAAGTTTAATTGTGAGGCACTGAAAACAGCAGAAGGAAGGAAGATATACAACGACACCTTGAATACCAATCTACCAGCACAAATCAGTGATCACTCCTTTGATGACTCCCTCAATGATGACTGGAATAATATAAAAGACGCAATCATAAGATCTGCAGAGTCTAGCGTTGGTAATCAGCCCAAACCAAATAGAAATCCGTGGTTCGATGAGGAATGCATGAGAAGCATAGAACATAAGAACTCACTCAGGAAACAATATATTGATGTCGGGACTAGAGCCAAGCGACAAGCATAGGAACAGGCCAGAAGAGAATCACACAGATTGTTAAAGAAAAAGAAGAGAAAATTTCTCAATAACATACTTCTGAAGATGGAACAAGACTTCGCCGAAAACAGGTCTCGAGAAGCATACAAAGGTATAAACTTCTTCAAAAAGGGATTTAAGCCAACAACAAGTCTGTGCAAGGATGCTAACGGTTATATAATTTCATCCAACGAAGAAATAAAGAACAGATGGAAAGAACACTTTGGCCAGTTGCTAAATCCAAACAGAGATGTTAGAGAGAATGTCACCTATATCCCCCAGGAGTCAGGTAATGAAGATCAGATATCGGTCGCACCACCAACGATTGTCGAAATAACGGAAGCTTTAAAAATACTTAAAAATAATAAAGCACCAGGGATTGATAATATACCAGCAGAGCTGTTTAAATATGGAAATGCACACTTAATAACCTTATTGTGCAACCTGATATCAAAAGTGTGGACCCTAGAAAAGATCCCAGAAGAATGGCAAACAAGCATTATATGCCCTATTTACAAGAAAGGTGACAGGTTAAAGTGCGAAAACTTTAGGGGGATATCACTATTATGTACTGCCTACAAACTACTCACCATAATATTAAAAAGAAGACTTGAGCCATATGCTGAGAACATTCTGGGGGAATACCAGGCAGGCTTTAGAGCGGGTAGATCCACAACGGACCAACTATTCACTGTCCGTCAAATTTTGGCAAAATGTTGGGAGTTCGATATAGATATCTACCAGTTGTTTATTGACTTCAAGCAAGCATACGACTCAATAGATAGAGAAAAATTGTATGATATCCTCTTACAATTCCAAATTCCACCTAAATTAGTAAGACTCGTGAAAATGACAATGACCAACTCCCAATGTAGAGTTAAGGTGCAGGGTGATTTAACAGAGACTTTTGCAATCACACAGGGATTGAAACAAGGAGATAGTCTGGCTCCTACTCTTTTCAACCTCGCCCTGGAATACGTTATCCGCAGAACACCAGTTGACAATGGCTCTAATATATGTTTCAAAAGCAGTCAGATAGTGGGATATGCGGATGACCTAAGTATACTTGGAAGAACCCAAACAGCCATAAAGGAAGTTCTCGACCCCCTGGTATCTGCAGCACATGAGGTGGGCTTAAAGATTAATAACGAAAAGACAAAGTTTATGATAAAAGCCGAAACGCACCTAATAGAACAAGAGGAAACGTGCAGCTAGCAGAGAATCACACATTCGAATCAGTCAATCAATTCACATACTTGGGATCTCATCTCACGGAATGCAATGAGGAAGCGGAGGAAATAAAGAAAAGAATCTCAGCAGGTAACAGGACATACTTCTCCTTGGTACCAGTGTTTAAATCTCGAAACGTCCATAGAAAAACCAAAATTATCCTTTACAAGACAATTATAAGGACTGTGGTTACATATGGGTGCGAGGCATTGACACTCACAATAAGATCTGCTGAAGCTTTGGATGTATTTGAGAGGAAAGTTCTCCGCCGCATATGTGGACCAGTGAAGGATGGGGAAGAGTGGCGTATAAGGCAAAACGATGAACTGTCCAGAATATATGAAACACCCAGTATCTCAACATATATAAGACTATCGAGATTGAGATGGGCTGGACATGTTCAGAGAATGCCAAATATGCGAATTCCCAAGAGAATTATGACTGATCATCCAGGAGGAAAAAGGAAGATAGGAAGACCCAGGTTGCGATGGCAGGACGAGGTGAGGAGGGATGCGGTACAGCTCCTAAGCATTACAAACTGGAGGACGGCAGCTGAGGACAGACGGGGTTGGAGGCAAAAGTTGAAGGAGGCCAAGGCTCGACTTGGGCTGTAGCGCCATCGAAGAAGAAGTGTGTGTGTGTGCGTCTTTATGGTGTAAATTTACTGTATAAAATCGTATAATATAACAAATTTAATGTCCATTTGTTAAAATTAGTTTGGAAATATTTTTTTTTGCATATTTGTTACAATTATTAAATGTTATACAAGTGTCTACACTTTCAATGAGATAATAATTCGGAATTGCTATAGGTATTTTGTACTGTAATTTTTATGTGTTTTAATTATTTTTCATGTAAAAAAACTATCATCTCATTTGTCCAACATACGTACAGATTCCTTTTCCTATTTGATTTCACAAAAAGGTAATGTAATGAAAGAACCGGAATGAAGATTATAAATTTAATTCACACCATTACTTATAATTCAACAACAGAATGTTCAAAGACTTCACTCATGCCTAGGAAATAATTAAAAGGTATATAAATGATGCGAGAAATTTATTTTTAATAGTATGTAAGTAGGTACTGTGTCCGCTTTGCTCTACTCTATATTATTTTCATTTTGACAACTTTGCTATTATGTATTATGATGATATTTGTGTTGTCTATCAACAACCTGTCTTTAATACGAACCAACAAATAATAATTATACAACACAACATAATGTGCTAAGCTTCCACATTCTAAACCAATTAAGACAAATGAAATTATGCTTTTCAAATTAAATACAAAACATCACTAATTATAACATAATAAAATCTCTATTTATAGAGATAATAATAAAACTGCATGGTCGTTTTATTAAGAAATATAGATCCAGACAGTAAGGGCAATAAAACGGATATGATCTGATTTTGGTTACATCTGTATTAGAGAATAAACGTTGAGGACGGCTAGAAGCCTTTACAATTAAAAAATTAGAAAAAAAGGAAACATCTCGAATAAATTGCTAAATATTAAGAGAACCTAAAAAATAATATAATTTTTTTAAACATCAAATTTACTGGTTCTGTGTATAGGTATAAAGTGTGTTTTGTGAATGAAATAAAATAATTATTGACCAGTTAAAGAGATCCTTTTCTTAGTCAGGGTGGACTACAAATTAGGAAAATATGTTCTTCAACATTTCGCACAAAATAAAATGGAACATATTTTTATACATCCTCATACAATTGATTAACTAAAAAAAATTTTTTTATTATCCCACAGAGATTTATTTCCTTAGTTTCGGTTGATTGGGCCTCTATCAACTGATATATGTTTACGAAACATAAATCAGAAATTTGATTTGATAAAACCTTGAGATGGGGTTCTACAATAATGCCGTAAATATTGACAAAATAAAACAACTAAGAAAATGTATGAATGAAGGAATTAGATTCGAATCCATCGCTCAAAAAACTCTGCTAAAGACCAATCTTATATAAAACATTAACAAATTTCATATTAAACGACATGGACTCGACCGTATTACGACAATCTTCATCTTCATCTCCATCTCCATGGCAGCCGGTGTTGACTGGTAGCGGGCTGTTACATAAATATTTAAAACAATGTCGAGTAAAAGTCACCTCAGCACAAAGAGAAAAAATTATATTGTTGTAAGATTGTGCAACACATAGCAGCGGCAGTAGTAGTGTAATAACATGGAGGTGAAATCGTCACAAATTAAAAAAAAAAGTATCTTTCGCCGAAAGATTATCTCGAGTTGTTGATCAGAAGAGTGACTTCGGGTGACATTAATGTTTTATAAAAGGCAAAATGAAAATATTGAAACGGCGAAAAGTGCAAGTCACTCGAATTAAATTGCGGTGAAAGTCGAGAACAATTATTCATCGGGTAGTTAGACATTAATTAATATCTAGGTACTATTATTGTGAAAATAGAAAAGTTGACTCACTGCAATGGAGACGTTTACAACCGATGCAACAAAAGAAACTCAGGATATATTGATTGATATGTAGGTAGGTAGGTAGGTACTTAATTATTATATTATAGAGTTGTATACGGGAACTACATAGAAATGCAAAGGTAACGAATTTTAATAACACTAAAAATATTCTGATATTGCAAATTACCTAGAACATTATTTTTGGTTTATCTTCTTCTGATTCTGACTTTTGTGTTTCTATGTGATCAATTATGTTTTTCTTGTATTTATTTTTAAGGAATAACTAAATGTAGGTATTGTTATTTCTCTCTCCATTGAATGCTTTTATTTTTTATTTAATTTTGTTACTTCAGTGGCATAACTGGTATAGTTGTCGCCAAATATCTCGAGCCATTTCGCCGAGATGGGGGGCGATTTGCACGTATACCAACGAAGCACAAGGACACAATTTTGTGCTCTGCGCACCCGGAATCCTGGCTCCAGCTATTTGGCGATATTTATACCTACTATGTCAACTATTAATTCAACACGCACCCAATAACACTGGAAACACAATTAAAAACTATGTCTCCACCGGGAATCGAATCCGGAACTTTTGAATCAGCAGTCAGATATCCAGCCTGATGAGCCATTAAAACCGTCAAAAAAAAGATAAAAAAATAAGAAAAGGATAAAATAATAGAAGTGCTTATAACGGAAAACGGAACGGAAATAATAGATACCTGAGAGATTGAAAAATATATGACAATCAATCATAATCCAACTGTCGATTCGTTCATGAGAATTCAATTCTCTTAATGAATCGACATTATTAAGCCAAGATGCGTGTACGAAGGAACATTTTGTATGGTGTAGTGGACTTTTTGCATGCTAATAACACCAACTAGAGGCCTCGCAGCATATATGTTCCCATACATGGATTTACTCAGAATTCGGAGTAGAACATTTTATGTGAGTTTTGTGTGTGTGTCTGTGTGGGTGTGTGTGTCCGTCCCCCCTTATAACTTTTGATCCGCTGAATTTACAGAGCCCCAATTTTCAGAATATATAAATAGTTATAGGCCTACAAAACTTTTATACTCAGAATTGTGAATTTTTGTTTCAGTCAGGGGTAATCGACTTTTGAAATTTTGGTTTATTTTTCCATATATCTCAGAAACCATAAAAGCTAGAAAGCTGAAAATTGGTATGAACATAGACAAATACAAAATCTCAAATTAGTTTTTTTTTTAAATTCCAGGGTTTCTCAAACATTTTTTATTAAGAAAAATATTTTTTTTATGATAAATTTATGAGATTAACTGCCTATATTTCCAAACTTTTTAAAAATATCGAAAAAAGCCGAAACACCCCAACTAGATAATTTAATTTTCTATAAAAAATATTAACATTGTATTTGTACATCTCAAAATTTTTTAACAATTTTTATAAAAATTGAATTTAGTGACGATATTGTTTCATACAATTTATATGGTAGTAGCCTACACACAATATATAAGAAGACTTAATAGTTTGATAGGTACTTAATCTCCAAACATACATACAGAACCGCATCATGCTGTTTTCATATTCCGGGTAGGAAAAGAGGACTGACCTCCATACTGTCCTATCTTGACATACATACCAGCATGTGTTAATATTTTCAATAATTTGGATTTATCGGTTTATAGTTTTATTCTTATAATTCAACTAAACATACTATCGCTATCGACAGTTGGATCTCATGTGTTACATGCAACTAGTGATATTTAAGATTGTTTTATGTTGTTACAAAGTCCTATTTAGCTGTTCTATGTCAACAAAAGCTAAAACATAGATTTACACAATGTTGTATACAAATCTATACATATAGGTATACTGAATTGTCGGTATGAAAATAAGAGAATATGGATGAATTAATGAAATTTAAATATATGTTTGTCCTTCAATCAGTCGGGTATATTTTATTTATGTATATAAATATAATGTTTGTCAGAGAAAGATACAATACATGATTAATTCTATAATATAATACCTACTTGATATATGTACCCAAATAAAGCAGGCAGGGCATGTAGGGCATGCTGCGCTGTATGAGGTGACCCAGATAGGGACAACAAAATGATATAATATTCAGGGCCCACACAGGACACAACTTTAAGGGCGGCGACCTACTTTCTCGTGGCCCATTCTTATATCTACCTACAACACAATGTTGGTTGCTATTGCGACAGAGACAGATTGGTTAGTCAAGGTTTTCATCCATCCATCCATCTACCACACCATTCATTGGCGGCGCTGAAGGGAAAGTCTAAATCATGTACACACAAGGGTACCTACTTATGTTGGTATGGATATACCTACACAGCACCTACTTTTACAATAAAATTGCTCTTAACCTAATCATCCAAAACGCGCTACAATATCATTTCATACATACTTACCTATATCACATTATATTATAGGTACTCATTTTATATTTTAAATTAATCGTATCGTCCTTTATCAAATATGTACGTGCAATTATTTACAAATACATAATACCTAATGCGGATTGATTAATTGTAATGATTGAATGAAATAATGACTGACAATTTTTTATTTATTTATCAATAAACGCCATAAATTGCATATTGATGAAAAAAAGCATATAAAAGCACATATTGATGAAAAAAAGCACATAAAAGCACATATTGATGAAAAAAATATAGGTATATAACAAGAAAAAATACAATTAGGTATACACTTAGCAAAAAAAGAAAAACCCTCACAATAAAAACGAGTGGGTTGTGGCCAACACTAAACTCTCCACACCACAAATATTGACAATGAAATATTTTATTCATTCTAAATTTTACTACCAGGAATATAAATTTTCTAACGATAGTATATTTTCATGTTAAGATAGACAAACTATTAATGCAGTATGGCGAAGAATTCTAATGTTGTATGAAATATTTTAATAAAAGCAGATAAATTTTGTTTTAAAGGACGTTAGAGCATTTTGACAATTTTGACACGTGATATCATATGAAGAAATTTTTGTTATTTATGGAAAGCTAATCAGTTCGATGTTCAAGCTCTTTACATTATAACATGAAATCAAATTACTGAACGTTTCCATACATAGAAATTTATCTAATTACATTTTTATTCATACTAAATGTTACTATCAGGAATATAAATTTTCTTCCGATAGTATATTTTTATATTAAGATAAACAAACTATTAATGCAGTATAGTGAAGAATGCTTATGTTGTATGAAATATTTTAAAAAAAGCAGATAAATTTTGTTCTAAAGAACGCGAGAGCATTTTCCAAATTTTGACAGGTGATATCATATGAAGATTTTTTTTGTTATTTATGGAAAGCTAATCAGTTCTATGTTCAAGCTCTTTACATTATAACATGAAATCAAATTACTGAACTTTTCCATTCATAGAAATTTATCTAATTACATTTTTATTCATACTAAATGTAACTATCAGGAATATAACTTTTCTTCTGATAGTATATTTTTATGTTAATATTAACAAACTATTAATGCAGTATAGTGAAGAATGCTTATGTTCTATGTTCAAGCTCTTTACATTATAACATGAAATCAAATTACTGAACTTTTCCATACATAGAAATTTATCTAATTACATTTTTATTCATACTAAATATAACTATCAGGAATATAAATTTTCTTCTGATAGTATATTTTTATGTTAAGATTAACAAACTATTAATGCAGTATAGTGAAGAATGCTTATGTTGTATGAAATATTTGAAAAAAAGCAGATAAATTTTGTTTTAAAGAACGCGAGAGCATTTTCAAAATTTTGACACGTGATATTATATGAAGAATTTTTTGTTATTTATGGAAAGCTAATCAGTTCTATGTTCAAGCTCTTTACATTATAACATGAAATCAAATCACTGAACGATTCCATACATAGAAATTTATCTAATTACATTTTTATTCATACTAAATTTTACTATCAGGAATATAAATTTTCTTCCGATAGTATATTTTTATGTTAAGATAGACAAACTATTAATGCAGTATAGTGAAGACTGCTTATGTTGTATGAAATATTTTAAGAAAAGCAGATAAATTTTGTTCTAAAGAACGCGAGAGCATTTTCCAAATTTTGACAGGTGATATCATATGAAGATTTTTTTTGTTATTTATGGAAAGCTAATCAGTTCTATGTTCAAGCTCTTTACATTATAACATGAAATCAAATTACTGAACGTTTCCATACATAGAAATTTATCCAATTACATTTTTATTCATACTAAATGTTACTATCAGGAATATAAATTTTCTTCCGATAGTATATTTTTATGTTAAGATAGACAAACTATTAATGCAGTATAGTGAAGACTGCTTATGTTGTATGAAATATTTTAAAAAAAGCAGATAAATTTTGTTTCAAAGAGCGTTAGAGCATTTTGACAATGTTGACACGTGATATCATATGAAGAAATTTTATGATATTTATGAAAAGCTTATCAGTTCTAAGTTCAAGCTATTAATATTCTTATATCAATATGAAATCAATGAACTGAACATTGCCAAATATAAAAAAATTCTCTTGTTACATATAAGTTTCATACAAATATCCATTAAATAAAATATAATTTTTGAAACCGTTGAATATTTTTCTTTTAACATTGACCAACTTTGAATACAATTTAATGAAGATTCTTGGTGTTGTATAAATAGTTGAAACCAAATTAAAATATCTCTAATTTCCAGGTCGTGAGAGCATTTTTTCAGTTTTAATAGATGAAATCATAAAGAAACATTGGGAAAAAATGAACCGTTGTCTATGGAAAACTAATCAGCTCTAAGTTTATGGACTTAACACATGTGATATCAATATGAAGTCAATCGGACTTATAGTTTGGGCTGCAGAGAGGACACAAAAAAAAACAACGTAAATGATGAATTCATAGAGAAGAAATCAAAAGTTGTCTATGGAAAACTAATCAGCTCTAGGTCTTTGCACTTTACACATATGATGTTAATATGAAGTCGATCAGACTTATAGTTTGGGCTGTAGAGAGGACACAAAAAAGATAAATGCTACGGCGTACGGCGTACAGCGTATACGCCATACACTCAAACACATCACGACGAAACTCATAGTGTGCATTCTCTACATGATACCCATTGAGAAATTGATGTAAAAAAAATCCGCTTAAATTTTGCGAAATCATGACTCTCCCCTATTCCATAGTGTGGAGAGTAAAAATGTAAGAAAACATAAAAAAGATATACCTACATATGGACTCAAAATATACCAATAAATTATATAAAAAGTATTATGAATACAAAAATATCAGTAGAAATATGTATAGAGCAGAAAAAAAAACACCACGAGAAAAATATACCATTTTATTTATATTTTCGGACAACAACTATGTCGAATATTAATTTAATAGATACGCACTCAATAAAAAGTTGACATATTGTGTCAACTTGTATAACGGTATTAATCTTCTCACAGATTCAGACTGCAAACACAGTTAAAAATTGTGCTTCCACAAGGAATCGATCCCGGAACCTTTAGATCAGTAGTCAGATACCTAACCAACTGAGCCACGTAGGCCGGCATTATTATGAAAGAAGGAATTGTTACAAGTGTAAAGAGACAGAAGTATGTAGATACCTCTGCCAATACCAATAACAGGGACATGGTGTGATAATACATAGGTACTATTTCCTATTTTGCTTTTCTTATTCATACTAAAATTTTATTTTGTTGTAAATATATATGCACATAAGATGAAGGAAAAATAGGGATAGAAGGGATAGGGAAGGGAAGGGATAGGGAAGGGAAGGGATAGGGAAGGGAAGGGATAGGGAAGGGAAGGGATAGGGATAGGGATAGGGAAGGGAAGGGAAGGGATAGGGAAGGGAAGGGAAGGGAAGGGATAGGGAAGGGAAGGGATAGGGAAGGGAAGGGATAGGGATAGGGATAGGGATAGGGATAGGGATAGGGATAGGGATAGGGATAGGGATAGGGATAGGGAATGGAAGGGATAGGGAAGGGAAGGGAAGGGAAGGGATAGGGAAGGGAAGGGAAGGGATAGGGATAGGGAAGGGAAGGGATAGGGATAGGGATAGGGATAGGGATAGGGATAGGGATAGGGATAGGGATAGGGATAGGGATAGGGATAGGGATAGGGATAGGGATAGGGATAGGGAAGGGAAGGGATAGGGAAGGGAAGGGATAGGGAAAGATAGGGATGAATGGATATAAGGAAAGAATGTAAGAAAGATGTCATTACTAGAATGAAAGTGAACACATTGAGATGGTTTGGTCACATGGGGAGAATGAATGAGGAGCGCCTGACGAAGAAAATATACAGAGCTGAAAGGAATGGAATGAGAGGTCGGGGACGCCCAAGAAAGGGACAACAAAGGCACGACCATGTGAACGAAATTTTGAAAGATGGAAATGTTAGAAGTGTGAGCAATAGACGAACATGTATGAGACGATGCATGAATGTGGACGAGGCGAGGGATGCGTGCCAGGATAGAAAGATGTGGCGTTCGGTTCTCTCTGCCTACCCCGCAAGGGACATGGCGTGATGGTATGTATGTATGTATATATGCACATATATCTTAACAAAATATTCGTTTGAATCGCAAAGTTTGAGCAATTCATCAAACTATATAATACTATGAAACCAGAAGGAAAAGTATAAAATTTGATAAAACGGTTATTTTATTATAATCACAAATTTACATAAAAGTAAAAATAAAAGAGTCCATCAAAACATAAGCAGATGTTCACAAAGTTCTGGAAGGTTATTTGACATAAAATATGTCAAGTGACATTGGATTCCACCTTTAAAATAATATGGTCGGTTGGTATACAATACAATACCTAGGTACTTAGTTATGTACCTATGTGATTTACATAATACCAGTTTGATGATATATGTCGGAGCTAAATAAGTGAACAAATAAATATGTTAGTTATATGAAGGAAGGTAGGTACCAATATCTACTTTGTAATATTAACTGTAGCCCATGCCAAGGGTATGCCAATATTGATTTTACTCGAAGCACCGACACCAAATCGTTGTACCTACCGCACAAACATTTAACATTCTATTAGATTTAATGTAAATTACTTATCTCTTACAAAGAATTTAGTTCACAAACCCGCACCAGTAGTTCGTTATACAAGATGCTAATATCAAAAAATAACACTTCAATTGTCCCAGCTGAAAACAACGGTATAGTCGTTCCCTTAATGTGCTTTATTAAATACCTTGTATGGTTAATTCATTTTATATAATAGACAAATGTATCTGCCAAAGTTGAAGTCAGTCTTTCGTAATGCATAAAATAAATAAAAAAACTTACAATACAATTATCTCTAGTCTAGATTGATCCTTAACAGAATATCGAATCACATAGACGGAGAAACCATTGACGAACAGGCCGACTTCCAATCTGGGAGATCATGCGTGGGTCAGATATTGAATCTTGTACAATTCATAGAGGATGGTTTTGAGAGAGAAAAAATAACTGATGTCGCTTTTGTAGATCTCACTGCAGCGTATGACACGGTGAATCATAACAGACTCTTGAAAAAAGTATTGGCCCAAACTATAAACTCGTGAGTTCTCTCAACAGCGGAGAGAAGAACTCTGGCGACTGGACTCAGGAGCTGCACCATGGACGGAACCAATTGAAAGCATCGGAGTTGGAAAGCACTTATCATACGCTCTATGGAAAAACCCTCAATAGAATCAGGGTCGGCGTCACGAGATGGATGTAAAAAAAACCTGCAAAGGTGGGGGTACCAGTCTGCATCAGATGACATCCGATCCGAATGCACAACCAAGATCAGGCTTTGCAAGATCAATAATCTTGTAAGACGCAAAGACGCAAGAGTCTAGCAGTACCTACAGTAAATTTATTTTAAATTAAAAATAAGTCATTACTTACGACATTACACTATAAACTTGTGGTGGTTTTTGTAATGTGTAATTACTGATTTGTAAAAGAAAAATAAAAATATTTTTTTGTTTAAGTTGCAAGACCTGCAAGATTTGCGAGACCAAGACTGGGTATAATGCAAGATCAAAATCACCCTAGTCTAGTCTTGCTCATTTGCTCAGCACTAGACAAGAGAAGAGTTTAAAGATACAATTTGTTTTTCAAGAACAATATAACAATATTATATTGGTTGAGTTTCCAACAGTTACATGTCAGATTAACACACCAAATTAGGTAAGTACCTACCTACCTATATTATGAGTGTGTACAAATTTCCCAACGATATACCTACTTAATAATTTATTAATCTATAATCATTGCATAGAATGCTCGCACATAGAGGTAAGTAGAGAAGGAATGAGCAAGAACTACACTAATCCGTTGAGATGAACAAAAAGCGATTGTAAAATGATGTAAGTAGGTACCTACCTACCTAGTGTGATAAAGGGGGTCACAGTCACAGACTGTTTTGTAAATAATATTTATTATGAGGCGGTGCTGCGTAACCAACAGTTGACACTCGGTTAGTCGGTTCTAATTCGGTGATGAAATTACTTTAAAAATGAAATGAAAATCTCTCACCCGCGCACACAATACACACACATACACAAAAAATGCGATAGAAATATGATATTTATATCAGTAGAGAGCCCAAAACTACTTTATCAAGTTATATTGTACCTACATATTATAATATTTGTAAAATAGGATTTTTAATAAAATGCTAAATAAATAGGTACTGTTCACAAAAATCAAGAATATTGACTTTTTATGACGGAGACATGTTTTTTGCTCTTGTTATTATTTTTATTTTGAGTAAATTTTGTTGCTATTTTATATTTTATTTCTACAATTACATTTTATATTTTGTTTTTATTTATTCTTTGTTTCTTTCTTCGTTATTATTTTTTGGAATTGTATCATACTCAAGTTGATTTATTTCGTCTTTTATAAATCGAAATGTAATTTTAATAAACTGTTTTTTCCTCTGTAGATATATATTTTTTATAAATGTTACGATGAGCATCGAAACAGTAAATTAATACATTTGTTAATTAACTGAACACATTTATATAAACCTGGCGCTTGTGGCTCAGAAGTTTGATTGAATGAGCCACGAGATATATCAAATATGATATGACCCTGTTAATCATCTGACATAGATAGGAAGATAGTTAATACAGTCGACATGTTGGTTGCATACAATTAAGTGTTAAGTGTTAACCATGGACTTAATTAATTACATTCGAATATACAAGAATTGTTTGTAGGGCGATCACGTCGGTACCTCTTTAATATCATCTGTTGGATATCGTGGGAGACAGTACCTATACATAGTTTACTTCTACCAACACATTACCTATATATGTATGTAACTTAATGCATATTGCAACATACTTATATAGTTACATACGCATGTAGATAAAACTAAATAAACAAACATATAAATATATATGTGCAGGAATCGGAACACGAAACTTTTTTTCGATAAAATATCGTATAATAAAGTATCGTATCCTTTCACTGAAAAGAAATATTATGACAATCGAACTGACTACCTGCGTTTTAGCCAATCCTTTGCTATCGGTAATAAAAGTTATCTATTTATGACTGAACTGGTTGGCTGTGTGCACAAAACCGAATGTTTTGTAGTCACTTCAGTTCGGATAGTTTTAAATTTTATTACTATTAACAAAAAAAATTATATATTTAGAATTCATATTATTATTTAAAGTAATTCATAACTATTACATGAAAATAGTAAAAATGTATTGAATAGAATTGTTAAGAGATTATAACAAAGGAAAATATCAGTAGGTGGCAAAGTAAGTAATGAACTTGACAACAAATTAACTGGATATTAAACTATTTACTGCAAATTAAAGTAATTACTTTCACCGATAAAGTACATAGAGCCGAATTTTTGTCCAACAGTGCGGTTGGAAGACCAAGGGTAGGTACTCTAATATAGTTTTCGTTCTATAATAGGATGTAATTGCATTGCACATCAATACTATAATGAATTATTTAAATCTATGGAAATCCTTGGCGATTATCATACTCCAAAACAACAATTTTTAAGAAATAGACACTCGGTAAGTTAATAAAATACGAAAAGTGGTTCCTAACAAAACATTTAGCAGAGGTGGCGGTCAAAGAGGTGGCGGTGTATGTCTGACTGACAGTGACAGCATTGACTTTATCTAAGGTCGAAATGATAATTTGTGACGTCGCCTTCTGAATGGACGACCGACTTTGAAATTCAAAATAATTGGTACCAAACAGCGAGCACAAAATACAACGTGGCTAAGTAGGTACACAACAATAACAACAAAATACCGAAGAACGATATATATATATATATATATATATATATATATATATATATATATATATATATATATATATATATATATATATATATATATATATATATATATATATATATATATATATATATATATATATATATATATATATATATATATATATATATATATATATATATATATATATATATATATATATATATATATATATATATATATATATATATATATAATATGTACCTACCTACCTACCTACCTATATTGTACAAAGATACGTCCGTCGCATATTAAACACATCCTTTTAATATGAACACAATGTATGGAAGTGCAAGAACATTATTTACCACGGTCACCCAATATCTAAACGTGCTCAGTATAGTAGGTAGGTACCTACATATAGAGTGTACCAACTGTACATAATATTATGTAGGTACCTAGTTACCTTCCTGTTATACTACAGTATAAGCAATACGGAAACAAACATTAGTAGGATATACGACATCAAATATCTTGTTATGATTTATATTACATACTAGCTTCAAGATTATAGTTAATCAAATAGACACAGGTTTTTATTGTTTACAATAGGTATACCTAATCACTCAACGTGTTTACAAAATACCTACAAATTAAGTACACGTTGCAAACTATATGAGTACCTAAACTAACTAATAAGTACTATGTAGTATAGGTAACATATCTTAAAGTCTAAAACATTTTATAGGTAATTTACTCACAATCGTCGTAGATGGATGTAATCTGTCAATGGTGAAATATCAACACTAAAAAAACAAACTGGAAGACCAAAGCAACAGAATATAAATATGAATGGAAGAGAGTTCTGGATTTAGCTAAGACACACATGTTTTCTAGACAGCGGTGATGTAACAATTGTAATAAATCAAAATATTATGTCCTTCTCCTCTCCATGCCATGACAGAAGCCTAACTCTGTACACGCGAATCCGATACTAATTTTAAATTTTCTAAAACTTACCCTACCTGACGCCTGCGTTCATTCAAATTATCGACGATTACGTTTAAATCATACCTATTTATCCAATTATTCTTCGTTAAAAAGGTAGGTTCTTAGCGATAAGTTATAGATTGGGATCGGATTTGCAGAAGACAGTAAGGCAGCTTGTCTTACCGACATCGGCGACTACTGTAGCCTAGGATTCTTATCTCCCTGATTCAACCGGAACAGTTCCTCTACTCTATCAACTCGAAATGTCAGCAAACATATTTTTAACGTAATCGAATTTTTAACGTCATTGGCATTAAATTCGAGCTCAAATGCCGTAATATAAGTCTCTTGTCACGGATACACAATTTTAAAAGGTTTTCGGTGCGAATTTAATCACGTCAGTTATACGGTCCCAAATAATGGTTCTAGAAAAAATACAACAAAATATGATATAGGTACATATCAACAGATGTCTTTGTTATATTACAGCGTGATAAAATAAAAAAATAAACAAATATATTATGTCGGTCTTCGTGGCTCAGTTGGTAAGGTATCTGACTGCTGATCCAAAGGTCCCGGGTTCGATTCCCGGTGGAGACACAGTTTTTTAATCGTGTTTTCAATCTGGATATGTGCGACGATCAACATTGTATGTCCCCAGAATGTGGCAACTTGATATTGGGTGCGTGTTAAATTAATATTTGACAAAGTACCTGTTAGTTGCCCGAGAAGCTATACAAAATAAAATAAATAAATATCAAAATTCGTATTCATACAGATTAATTTATCTAGTTCAAACTACAACTAAATTCTTTACGACAAATCGATGCTAATGCGAAGAAAAACTTTAATATTATAAATTTTTTAGAGGGAAAACCTTCTAAGTAATTTATTTATAGCCGCAGGTAAAGTTTGTATGAATCAAAGTTGAATATTGTAGCGATAGAAATGAATATGGGTTAGACAGGAATGTGGTAAGGTAAGAAAAGAGATGATTTGTCAGTGAAATAATTCGGTCGGTGAAAAGGAACAAATAGGTACCTAATATCGTCTCTGAGTAAGATCAAGAGATGGAATGTATGGAGAAGTCGCGTTTCAAGATGTTACCTACACAAGTAGGTAGGTAACTCGATTTCCCGATTCGGCCATTTATCAACCGACACAGTTCCCCTGAAACTCGATTACCCTCCCTCATTCTTACTTCAGTTTCAGCAGTTGTGTTCTGCCATTCTGTCTCTCCTCCCCTCCCCTCCCCTCTATTCAACGCTCCTCTACCTTAATCTTTCGATACTTCCTACACCAATATTCTCCTACCCAAGTCAGAGGTGGGAAAAACAGATAAATTATAAGCCAATATTTTATTCAAATTGAAGTATTATTAGCAATGATTACGAATATAATGAAATACACTTAAATTAATGAATTTAAGAATAATAAGACAGAAAATCAATGAAACAACATAACATAAGAGGGCATAATATAATGCTTAATCTAGTAACTAAAAACATGATAATATCATGTTAATAATATATTATATTATTAATAATATAATATATTATTATATTATTAATAATATATTATGTTATATCCGCCTAATATATTATAAAGTAAAGCCTGACTATCGCGTACATGAAAAGGGTTTATATATACGTGATTCAAATTATCCGAAACACATTTTTTTTGCAGTTAAATAACAAAACTGACATGAAATGATAAAACTTTATTTGGCAATCACTTTGATTTTATGCACTCTTTAAGCTCACAAAATATTTATTTCTCTACGACATACATAGTGGAGTACTTACCTAAATGTAAATAAGGATACGTTTATCTTTTTAAGGCGAATTTATAATATGATGATTTTTTTAGAATTCACTAGAGAAATGTTGAAAATATGTTTTTGTTTTAATTTTATTTTCATAAAAGTTTTACATGATAATAATTGTGATCTCACTAGCCAGGCTATCAGTGAGTTTACATGATAATAATTGGGATCTCACTAGCCTACAGGCTAACAGTGAGTTTACATGATAATAATTGTGATCTCACTAGCCAGGCTATCAGTGAGTTTACATGATAATAATTGGGATCTCACTAGCCTACAGGCTATCAGTGAGTTTACATGATAATAATTGGGATCTCACTAGCCTACAGGCTATCAGTGAGTTTACATGATAATAATTGGGATCTCACTAGCCTACAGGCTATCAGTGAGTTTACATGATAATAATTGGGATCTGACTAGCCAGGCTATCAGTGAGTTTACATGATAATAATTGGGATCTCACTAGCCTACAGGCTATCAGTGAGTTTACATGATAATAATTGGGATCTCACTAGCCTACAGGCTATCAGTGAGTTTACATGATAATAATTGGGATCTCACTAGCCTACAGGCTATCAGTGAGTTTACATGATAATAATTGGGATCTCACTAGCCTACAAGCTATCAGTGAGTTTACATGATAATAATTGGGATCTCACTAGCCTACAGGCTATCAGTGAGTTTACATGATAATAATTGGGATCTCACTAGCCAGGCTATCAGTGTGTTTACATGATAATAATTGGGATCTCACTAGCCTACAGGCTATCAGTGAGTTTACATGATAATAATTGTGATCTCACTAGCCTACAGGCTATCAGTGAGTTTACATGATAATAATTGGGATCTCACTAGCCAGGCTATCAGTGAGTTTACATGATAATAATTGGGATCTCACTAGCCTACAGGCAATCAGTGAGTTTACATGATAATAATTGTGATCTCACTAGCCTACAGGCTATCAGTGAGTTTACATGATAATAATTGTGATCTCACTAGCCTACAGGCTATCAGTGAGTTTACATGATAATAATTGTGATCTCACTAGCCTACAGGCTATCAGTGAGTTTACATGATAATAATTGGGATCTCACTAGCCTACAGGCTATCAGTGAGTTTACATGATAATAATTGTGATCTCACTAGCCTACAGGCTATCAGTGAGTTTACATGATAATAATTGGGATCTCACTAGCCTACAGGCTATCAGTGAGTTTACATGATAATAATTGGGATCTCACTAGCCTACAGGCTATCAGTGAGTTTACATGATAATAATTGTGATCTCACTAGCCTACAGGCTATCAGTGAGTTTACATGATAATAATTGTGATCTCACTAGCCTACAGGCTACCAGTGAGTTTCCCATACAAAAAGGTCAAGTACATGTTACATACCTTAAGTTATAGTATTAAAATTATAACATGGGATAAATGTTTTTATTTAATTGCTACTTATAAATGAGTCAACTATTTTTAATTACTTTCTACAATATTTTTTTTTAAATACGGTTTATTTTTTTTTTAAACTGAAGATATTTTATCAAGTATTTCCATACCCCTTGGAATGGTGTTGAATATTTTCGGTATGCTTAGGTGCTTTCACCGTAATAGTTTGTCCATCTGAGAATTATCAATTTACCTTAAGTATGGTATATGGTTTTTAGAAACACACTCTTTAGGTTTATACCCTGTATTTTATTTAGCTTGTCGATGGACATTTCTCGGTGAAACTTAATACTATAGATAGTTTCTCCATTAAATTCTTAAAGGCACTACTATAGTTTTTTTTATTTTTTTTTTAAATTAAAAACTGAATATGTCCTTGTTAAACAAGTACATATACATCTTCCTACGTTCCCTAAAATAAGCAAATAAATGCTTGTGCTATAGGTGAACGAAATCGGTCGAGGCAGGATTCAAACTCGCGACCACTGGATTGCTAGCCCAGCGCGCTAACCGCTCTGCCATCGACCCATCTAAATTATAAGGGTCGGTGGCAAAGTGGTGGTATAGTAATCCAACGATGGCGAGTTATTACTTATCAGCCATCAGACCCATACGTCGTCCAGTGTAAGACATGAAAATTTCTTCTCAGCCTTCATGCTTCTACATCCCCAGCTATTTTTTGTATTAAAATGTTTGTACACGAATGAGTAGGTATCATTCGCTTACGGATCACCGTGTTTATTCAATTTCTTTATTTCATATAATATTATGTAAAATAGGTCGATGTGGAATGTAAAGGTACCTAAATCAGTGTTGGCGACCACTGGTAACCCAATGGCTGTATACTTCGTCCTGCACTCTCCAATAAATTAAACCAGACGCCACGCCATAGCAAGACAGATCCATATTATTTATTTGAGAAGAATAAACGAAAAACAATGTTTTCAATTATCTTTCTTGAGAAATGAACCATATACCACATTGTAGGATCCTCACCCTACATAGGTAGGTATATTGTATTGAAGATATTTATACTCTAAACGTAGTGCCATAGAGTTCCTAAGGTAGATTCTTGGTAATTATTTTGTAGTAGCTAAAGTCTCACTCAAATGGGATCTCAAAATGATCCAAGATGTGTCGTGGCAGAGCGGTTAGAAAAAAAAGATGGAAATAATAGAAAATCGTTTATGAAACGACACACAGGCGTTATAATACAAGTTTTCTGTTATACGTGCCCACAACAAATAGGGAAACTGAATTATTATGAGTATGCATGAGTTAAGTATATTGCTTCAAAAATCCTTATCAAGCCAACTAATACGAGGGGCGTTCAATAAAAAAGTGAGAATGAGTGTTGCCGGTAAATTTTATTAAATATCATTTTATTTTTCGACATAGTCACCCTTTAGCATAATACATGTATTATGCTAAAGTGCACATGGAATATCTTTTTGTAAGCTTAAAATTCCATTTATATAAATCTTAGCACAGATACTTAAAACCGCTCGCAATTATTTTTTTTCGTTGTTTACAACACGCTAAGACAGACTGCAAACAAGACTTCAAGTAAAAAAAAAACAAAAGATATTCATATTATTTTTTTTTTTTAAATCTAATCAATGTTTCAGCTTCATCAGCCAATGTTTACTTTTTTTGAAAGAGTTTTCCAAAGAGTTGATACCTCATTCTCACTTTATTGAACGCCCCTGGTACCTATATCCTACATGATACAGATCTATTGAAATATGTAGGTAGGTACCTACCTACGTTATTGTGGATGAAGGTAGGTATGGGATAGAAATGGTGCAATGTAAATAAAAGAGAGAATTGTATTTGGCGAGATATAAAATGGTGAGTGAGGTAGGTGTATTTTTTCCCCAAGTCCGGATGTGTCCGTCTGGAAGTACAGGATGCGGTTTACCAACATCATTCTGTCTCTGTCTGTGAGTGTGGGAGGTGGGGGTGGTGGAGGAGTGCAGGATCCAGTCACTGGTTCATATTATAATGTACCTACTATACAGACAACCTTTGCCTGCATCTACCTTTCAATACGATACAATACAATGTTGCTAAGTAAGTACAACATATTATTAAGTATTTTACAGTAGGAATATATGTAGGTATACATACCATCATCCCTACCCAATGAACAACACTATACCTACATCTATACTCAATCCATATTAAGTTGGAGATCCCAAAACCATATTATGT
This sequence comes from Molanna angustata, assembly GCA_963576475.1. NCBI lineage: Eukaryota > Metazoa > Arthropoda > Insecta > Trichoptera > Molannidae > Molanna > Molanna angustata. The sequence continues at coordinate 38,475,584 of OY754973.1, read as the reverse complement.
GACAATCGCGACTACAACTATTTCATTCATCCACTTACAAGAGAATTTGAGCGATAATGTAAAATAATTATGTTTAATGTTATTTCATTCACATAGTACCTAGAAGTTAATGCAGAGTAGGCGGAGTAAACCGACCGCCATGTTTAACCATCTCTGCAAGTTATTCATCGCCTCATTGAAAATTAATTCACCGTCACGTGTATGATAGATTATTAAAGAATATATTAATAATTATTTTTAAGATACCATTGCAAGATAGAGGGTCGAAGAGGTGTTGGAAGGAGACAAATTTCCTGGCTCCGCAATATACGCGACTGGACAGGAATAAGATGTGTTGGAGAGCTGTTTCGGGCTGCCCAAGGACAAGGACCTGACATGACACCAAAAGAAGACGAAGAAGATACCATTCACACAGTGATTATATCAAATTTATACATTGACTTTCATTCTTTATATTTCATCCTTTCCTAATGTCCATATTTCTTGCCTTGTCATATGTCATCTTCCTAAACGAACTCATTGTAACTACATTTTGTTGAAATAATATGTATTTTGTTCAAGTATTTTTGAAACAATAAACAAGAAACACTAAAAAGACATAAAAAAAACTCTGTAAAATTATGTAGGTATCTACATAAAATTATTTCGTAATAAAAAAGTAGGCAGCAATATTATTTCGTTGGTTTGACAAGACAATGAACAATTAGTATCAAAATGAGGAGATACGAGAAGAGAATCAGTATAGTCGGTTTTCGCTTGCTACAGTTTGAAACCAAACCGAGCGTTCCTAAGGTGAAATTGCTCCGATATAGACAAAGAAAAGTAGACAGTGAAGGCTGTAGGCTGGTATTACGAAAATGGTTTGTATGTATACCTTAATATTACAAAATCAAAGTGCGGAAATGTTCTGTGAATAATATTGTAAACGAAACAGTTTCACATTTTCTCTCTAATAATATAATACATACATACATACATAATAATTACAAGAAGGAAGGAATGTTTTCCACGCAATCTTTTGACAGTCACATTCGACTGATATATCTGTCTGTATAAATCATTCCCATTATAATAAATTGAAACCGAATACAATACAACTTGATAAGATATAGGTAGCTTTAAAACTTATTAATTCCATTTCAAAATGATACACATATTTTCATTACCTACGCTTTAAAATTATAGCGTAGGTAATAGGTTGTAAAAGAGACAATTTAATTAATATGAAAAATATTTACTTAACCAAACAACTTTTTTTGTACTAGGCAATTCACCCTGAAAAGAGCGCTTTGTGATCCAACTTCTGAATTCGGATCTTGAAAATTAACTCTCTGGGAGGCACCTCACACTTAGGTCGTCTGGATCACAGAGTATCAACTCCTTGAAGGAGGTGGACAGAGCCAACAAAGCGGCATACTATGATCGATGCTTAAGTGAGCGGTCCATTAAAGTGGAATAAACTACCTCCTGATGTCCGCGGTGCTCAAAGCAAAGACACCTTCTCTAAAAAACTAAAAACAACTTTGTTTCGCAGAGCATTACAGAATTGAGCTACCAGCGCCCTTGGAATGATTTTAAATCATTAAACGGCGCTTTATAAATTACTTATTATTATTATTATTATTAATGAAGTAGCGGCATTTCGTGAAATGGATAATAAAAATTCAATCTAATAGAACGAAAATTATGTCGATTTATCAGATATTTGAAATAGAATATTAGTTATTCAAATTCCATTATCATACCACAATTTTGGCTTATCAAATTTCGGGGTTTATAAGAAGAATGACCGATTTTCCAGTCGTGGAGGCTTTATTCAAAATCAAATAGTCGTACCTACTTTTTTCAAGACTCAAAATATATACAAACAAAATTATCGGTTTGCGACATTTCTATTTAAGTATCTAACAATGTATGTGTAATAAACAAACTGCCAACTTAACAAATAATATAACCAAGAGAGACAATAGATCGGTAGGTACCAACAAATAATCACAACTTACGATAGAAAGAGTGAAGGTTTGGAAAGCGACGGATGTGATGTAACTTTAGTAGGAGGCAATCAATACCCACAGAGGTAAATGTGATGTGAAGAGATTCTTTAACATTCTGACTAAATTCTCGCGTGTCACTCACTCTACACTAGGTACCTACCTATCCACATTAAATATATACATATCTATGGACTCAGTCAGTGAGGTTAAAAGGTTAAAGAGAAAGATACCAATTGTAACATTATTTATTATTATTATTATTATTACTATATATCTACCTACACTGCTGTAACCCGCAGGGCTATGTGATAATAGTTGTAAACTTTCATTTCGATATAAATTATAACCTACTTAGGTAGGTATGTATGTAGTTTGTTTTGAGATATATCGAAAGCAAAATAAATACCTATTATTGTACTTAAATTAAATTTAGTGCAGGAAGAGTACAGTTTTTATAAGTAAGTACCTACCTACTAGGTTTCATTTAGGTACGGAACGATCAATGTTTAATTTAACAAACAAAAAGAAAAACAGCGATTGAATTTCAAAACAAGGAAAACAAATTTGACAATAATTTCATAAGAATATTTGATAAGTGCATAAGAATAGTATGAGGAGGATAAGGTATTATTCGCTGTAGGTACTAAAACAAATAATACTTTATCTTAAAACGTGTTTTTGATTACTAGTTGCATGTAACACATGAGATCCAACTGTCGATAGCGATAGTATGTATAGTTGAAGAATATGTACCAAACTATAAACCCATAGATACAAATTATTGAATATTTTCAGATATTTTGTTTTCTATACAACATATGTAGGTATGTATGTCAAGATAGGATAGTATGGAGGAAGATCCTTTTTCCTACCCAGAATATGCAAATAGCATGATGGTATGTATGTATGTTTGGAGATGAAGTATCAAACTATTAAGTCTTCTTACATATTGTGTATAGGCGACTGCCATACAAAATGTATGAAGCGATGTCGTCACTAAATTCAATTTTTAAAAAAATTGTTAAAAAAAAATTGAGATCTTCTGCTACAATGTTAATATTTTTTATAGAAAATTAAATTATCTAGTTGGGGTGTTTCGGCTTTTTTCGATAATTGTAAAAGTTTTGGAAATATAGGCAGTTAAACTCATAAATTTATCATAAAAAAAATATTTTTCTTAATAAAAAATGTTTGAGAAACCCTGGAATTTTTTTGAAAAAACTAATTTGAGATTTTGTATTTGTCTATGTTTGTACCAATTTTCAGCGTTCTACCGTTTATGGTTTCTGAGATATATGGAAAAATAAAATAAAAATTCAAAAGTTGATAACCCCTGACTGAAACAAAAATTCAAAATTCCGAGTATAAAAGTTTTGTAGGCCTGTAACTATTTATATATTCTGAAATTTTAGGCTCTGTAAATTGAGCGGATCAAAAGTTATAAGGGGGGGACGGACACACAGACACACAGACACACACACACACACAGACACACGAAATGTTCTACTCCGAATTCTGAGTAAATCCGTGTATGGAACATATATGCTGCGAAGCCTCTAAGTTGGTGTTTTTTGACTTCAAAGTTGGAAAAGCCGTGAAAAAAGTAGACCTCTCCATACAATTCTCGCGTATTCTGGCTTGATACATTGTCGATATGTTAAGAGAACAAAGTTCTCCTGAACAAATCGACAGTTGGATAAACAGAAACATCCAAAACGTAGCCCTGTGCTAAACAATTAAAACACTTGACAAAATTTTCCTGATCAGTCCGTCTGTCAGCGGTGCGGGATCCACATGCTAAGTATACGAGGTACCGAAAGCTTACCGAGCTCTGGATGTACCGAAAGCTTACCGAGCTCTGGATTAGGGGGGCAAGTCTGGTGAACAGGCGAAATCAAAACCATGCATGTTTACCCATATCATGGATATAATTATCTTATGGAGTTCTATAATATATTTAGATAATATTACCATAATGTGAAGTTTACTACACAGAAAAAACAGTTTTCTTCAGTCAAGAAAATTTGTTTCATGTATACCGAAAATAATATTCTCTCAAATTAAGATTTTTTGTTTTATCTCAAAACAATATTTTCTTAATGCAAACAAATTTATTTGAATTAAGAAAATATTGTTTTGAGATAAAACAAAAAAATCTTAATTTGAGAGAATATTTTTTCGTTCGGTATACAGAGCACACTGTGCCATATCCACTAATCGAGAAAGGGTCTTAACATTAAAATAGAAGAAATTTTTTGAATTTTTTTTTTCTGTGTAGTCGACAGTTTTTTCAATATACGGATGTCTCTAATAACCTTTTCGTTTAATTTCTTAATCAGAGATAAAAATAAGACGGTACAGCATCTTCATCACTCGAAGACGACATTATCTCGCGAGAAACAGTACCTACAACACAATTTATGTCGAAAACATGACGACAGGTTCGTAAATGAAAACAGTGCAGTATCGTTCGGTATACAGAGCACACTGTGCCATATCCACTAATCGAGAAAGGGTCTTAACATTAAAATAGCTTCTGTATTTGCTGCGGATTTCGCACGAAGCCGATAACCCGATGCATTTCAAAATAATAAGCAGCGAGTTGGCCTAATTATGTTCCTGACTGGAGTCAGACCGGAGAGTCAAGGCGAAAGGAGTTATCTCTCGGACCGAACTCCCCGTCGTCGGATGAACGAAATAAAAAGAAAGTCGTATGGAGAATTAGTTCAGAGAGAACTAATAAAAAGTTCGCCTTCCTGGCCGTTACGAAATCGGAACAGAACTGAGACAGAGATATATAGTACGAGAGAGAAGTGTTATAAAGTCGGTCAGTTAATGTTATACAGCACAATCGGCGTTGAGAATATTGAGAGAAACTTACACTTTCACAGAGTCACCTAGTATCGACGCCGCAGATTGAGAAAAGCACCATTCGCTGCGATCTGTAACAGAGGAAAAGCAAACAAATGTAATGACGATCTCCACGCCACGCCACGCTTTCACAACTAACAAACAATCATATTTTCTAAAACATGGACATGAGTTGGGGAAAAGAAACAAAGATACAACATGGGTACCTACTTAAGATATGAACACACATAGCCATCATATTAATAAGGGGCTATAACTATTTCAATAATGTGATTAATTTCAAAGATTGGAAGATATCGGACAGACACAACCGATATAATTTTGAAAGCACCTGCAAAATACACACAGCCATAATAATATAATGTCAATTAGGTACCTACTCTTTATTTATTTATTACAATTTGAAAGTAAAGAAAGTTACAACAGACGGAACGAACAGTTCCTATGGTATGACGTTACATTTATTTATGTTATATTTTTTTCGATAAAGACAGATGTTTTGTAAGACATTAAATATCCAGAATACCTTCGACGATATATGTATAACAGTTCTTCAACAAAACATACATGTAATTGTACAAGTAATTTTGAGTATAAATTAAAACAGTTAATATAAATACATATTGACATACTTTGCTGCTAATTCTTTGTGGCATTTTTAACTAATATAATAAAATATTTTATTTTCTAACTACGTTGAGTATTTTTATGCTAATTAGTTTCGGAGACATAACCGCTTCTTAGTCCGGACAAACTTATACTATAATTTGTCCTAATAATAGTACAAGTTTTTAATATAGTATAATTTTGTCCGGACGAAGGAGCGGTTACCTCTCCGAAACTAGTTGGCATAAAAATAGTTAACTTGGTTAGAAGATATTCTATTTTATTTAATTATGTAGATAAATAATAATTCAGTTACATAAAATATAAGTCATTATTGATATTTAAATATTATAGGCACTGCAAATATAGGTAACATCAATTAATAATTCCAGTTTATATGATTTTGTGAGTTTTATTGAATTACATATTTCTTAAAATTTATTTACCGTAAACCAACATTATTTATCTTACACTTAATATACATTAATTAATACAGTGTCATGTGAATGAATAAGATGTATGTAAAATTATAATATATGACATAAGTTTACGTAAAAAAATATGACATAATTTTAGACGTACTTTTTACTAATGCAATAATATTAGAATCAAGTCTTTCATCCGAATAAAAGATTCAAACAATAATATAATAATAGTAGGTATGTAATAAAAATATAACACAAATATGAGAAAATGATAATTATGTATGATAACGTCTAACGGATGCGTCCATAACAGTCAAGTCAAGACAAGGTAAGTCAATGATTGCGCAACTAAAGACAGACCTAATGTTACGCAACAAGAGACGACCAATGTAACGAAATAAATTTCTTTAGCTGATCCCCTCCCCAGTGAAAGTGGCGGGTGGAGAGATCTGTATGAGTGAATGTCTATTATATACATACCTACCACAATACACTATATAATTATTGTACTTATATATACATATACATATGTACGTACAGGGTGTCGTCCCATGAAATGTATACAAAAGTTCGTTAATTTGAATTATTTTATGCAAAAAAATTGTCATGCCAAGTTGTCAGTGAGCAGAGCACCAAAATCATCTACTTATAAACACCAACCACATGGACCACTCCAGATATATGGTTGTGAGACATGGTGCGGTGCATAGGTGAGGTGAGAGAGACTGGATTGTTACTTCCATTGTTTACAAATAAACTAAAAAAATATTCGATTCATTTATTGTATTTGAATACATTTTCTAGACCTAGGCCTAGGCTGATTACGAGGTGTCCAAGCTATTGCTGACGTTGATGTTACAATAATAAGAACAAAAAGACTTTAGCATTATATCTTCTATCTTATATAGAATAAAAGTGATATGTGCAAAAAGACATATCAATGAAGATACATTTGAAGTACTTATTCAATTTATATTATCAACATGTGGATCAATGGGAAGAAAAAAATAATATCATCAATTATCAACTAATACATACAAATATTAAATTTTGAGTAAATGGCGATAGATTTATATTTGAGACTGATACCAAGTAGGATAAAGTAATCATCGCACAAAGGCAAATGATCATCGGGTAAACTAGTTCCTATAGCAGCAGAAACTGTGATACAGATAATATGTCGTTGTTAGGTATTTCTCTATTTCCCACGAAGACTTTCATCACGGAATATCAATCACAATTTATTTATTCAGTTCACGTCTAATATTATTTTTCACCTTTCTTCCATTTACTAAAGATTATACTACATGTCTGTACACACAGAGATCGGTACATAATACTAATAATTAATAGCATTCACATATCTGTATCTAGATCGGATGGAAAGCATCTGTGAACTATAAATTTGTTAAATGTGACAATAGAATGTAATGGTGACACAATAATTACAGGTATAGGCAGTAATTCAAAAGTGAAGGTAATTTAATCGAGTCAGAATTAGGAAAATTGAATATTGGAACCGAGCAGGTGTTGCTATTCATAAACAGTTTATTGGGGTGAGTAGGGACGACAAACAATGGCAATAAGAAAAATAATTGTATACCTTTATTTTAAATGGAAAAAGAAGTTTGAAAGTGCACTTGTAAAACAATATAACCTACATACCTACATACAGTCAATATTGTTTAGTCACATGTAATTATAGTAGGGGAGAGTTGAAAAACAGTATACGGCAAATAGGACAAGGGGTGGTGAATTATCAACATTCAACGTGAATATCAAAAAGATTTTGTTGTTATAACAAATTGTCATATTATCTTCACCTAGGAGATTGTCTACGAAACATAATATTGTAAGCGGTAACAATCCTGATCCCAATTAAATCCCGGGATCCTTTTTTTTTCAGACATTAACGTCACGAATTATACACATAAACCCGAATTTCTAAAATGTAATACGAATTTTCTCAATGCTTAGCTACAAAATTTCATGCATAATACATTGACTGAGAATGGTTCATGAATACGTCTCCTAGTATACCTACATATCATGTATAATGTACTTCTAAGCCCCGAATTCAGCAAATGGTCACAAAACTATCCATCAATTTAAACCCCTAAATATGAAATATTTCGAAACTAGGTTGATATATTCAGAATCATTTGAATCCTTACATTTGAAATTCGAAGATAAAATCTGAAATTCATACAGTTGGATATTTGCTAACGGGGTCAGAAAACAAGGAAATATTTAGGTTTTCCTAATTATTATTAAGGCATTGTATATTATCGTCAATTCGATTTTGGAGGTGGTTTTGGTTATTCATAATGGGTAGAAAAAATAGAACGTTGCTCTAAGCGATTATTAGTTAGCTACTATGAAATTCAAATTGGGTCGGATTTATACATGCATGTAATTTATGTCACAAAACTACAACTTCCTGGAGCCTAATTAAATATGTACAATTAGTAAAACCAATTCGTAAGGGAACTGTGAAGTACTGGTTTAAAATAGTGCTTCAACTATTTTATATTATCATCAATTTCGGGTGTCTAGTAAGAGCCGGGTAATCGAAAATATAACAAATAAAAAACTTCTTCCATGGCTCAGCAATGAGTTTCACCACCCATTCTGAATGTATTTCTTTTTGGCTTGGACGAGTATGGTGTGTGGAGATACACGCACGTGTTGTGGTTCTTTTTCCAAGTTATATATATACACACTCCAAATCTGTCGCTGGTTACCCCACATTGTGGGATGTCATAACGGTATGAATGAATGAATTCGTACAACTAATCAATAAAGGTATAATATAATGCCTTTATTGATTACTTGAACGAATTCATATTTTTACTCTCCACACTATGGAATGATTTCACAATTTTAAGAGCATTTTTTGGCATTAATTTCTCAACGGGTATCATAAAGAGAGAGCACACTATGACTTTCATCGTGAAGTGTTTGATGTATGGCGTACGCCTGTCCTTTTTGTGTCCTCTCTACAGCCGAAACTATTAAGTCCGATCGACTTCATATTTACAGCATATATTATGTAAATTGCATAGACCTAGGGCTGATTAGTTTTCTATAGACAACTTTTAATTTCTTCTCTAAGAATTCATCATTTACGTTGTTTTTGTGTCTTCTCTACAGCCCAAACTGTAAGTCCGATTGACTTCACATTGATATCATATGTGTAAAGTCCATAAACTTAGAGCTGATTAGTTTTCTTAGAAATACATTTATTTCTTCTCTATTATTAATTCTGTCTTAAATTTTCGAAATGCTCTCACGATCTGGGAAATCAAGGTATTTTTATATGTTTTGAACTTTCGATACAATAAAAATACACTCTTCAAAAAAGATTCAAGGATTTTCAAAAATTAAAGAAAAAAATCTATGCTCTTCTATATCCATGTGAAATAAATTTCATTTTTGTATGAAACAAAAATAACAGAAGTAAAATAGCTTCTGTATGGGATTATATCTCCACTTCTATATTCATCAAGGCAGTGAGAACCGAACACCACATTCTTCTATCTTGCTAGTAGTGCAATTTTACTTAAAATTTCTCACACAGATATCATGTAGAATAAGCATACTATGAGTTTCGTGACAGTGTTTTTGTGTGTATGGCGTATTCTGAAAAGTTTTGTCCTCTGGGAATCTTATATCTGTTTAAGAATTTAATAGAAATGTACTTCATAAAAATGCATTAAGAGATTTTCAACCTTTCAAGAAGAAAAAAATGTACACTTAGTATGTAATTTACTTTGTTACGGACTATGAATGAGCCGTTTCGTTTTAGCTTCTTCAATTTTGTATAGGGTAAGGATGCCGAATACGAGATACCATTTTCATTTTTGATTATATCTCTTATAATTGCAATTCCAGGACCTTTATTTTTCCATGGTTCAGAGTCAAATTTAATGGATATTGAAAGCTAAATATATCTAAAGTAATAAAGCAATCAAAATGTTAGTGTATGTGTGTGTGTATGTGTGTGTGTTTGTCTCACGCCTTCTGAAAAACCAAGAGCATCTAAAAATCTAATTTATGTGCGAACGTGTACCAGTATACCTGATGCAGTGTCACGCTAAAAATAATGCGATAAAAATGCTGAATTTTAAAAATATTTCAATAATTATTTTTTTCATACAAAATTTTCCAAGTCATATCTGTCAAAAAAGTGTACATTTTGCACGCAAATATCTGTTAGTTTAAAAGTTAGAAGTACGTATTTACACGAAGAAAATATATTTTCAAGTATAACTTAGCGTTTAAGTGAAAAACATGGTGAATATTTTGTATAATTATAATGTTTAACTTATTTTTAAAGTAAGCGTTTTGTACAAATGTACATATAACCCCGCCATTTTAATATCTTTTCATACGATATTTAATTTTCCTACCGAATGAATATGTTCTTTAAAATAATATACCTTTGAAATAAATGTGATTATGAAATAATAAAATGAAACACAAGACATTACAGCAAGTTTTAAGACATATATTGTAAAAGTCTGTTAATTATTAGTAAAGATATAGGCATAATAAAATTGCATAATTTGTATGTAATATTTGATATTTTGGACAATTTTCGTTTTTGTGGCTTCGAACAAACCAATGTATGTAGGTACCTACCTACATATCCAAAAAAATGTATCGAGCCCATTTGATAGTAATATTTTATATGTTCGATGGTTACTATGGTTACGGAAAGATTCTCATATTCAAATAAAATTTGATATGAATCGAATTTATTTAGAACATTGTTGTAGGTAGGTACCTACCTAATACTATTTACTTACAAATCAACAATATACTGATTTCCTATAGGAAAATTATTTTATTTATTTATTTATGTATGGATGCATGTATGCTATGTGCTCCTAAACCGTTTGTCCGATTACAATGAAACTTTGGTGAATTGTCGAGCGTATGCCCGGGATGGTTTCTGGATTTAAATTTTTTTCTTATTTTTCTTCTTCTTCGTGTATTTGGTCATTTTACCAATGAAAGCGGAATATCCTGGGAAACGAAGGTCCGACTGTCTCTCCATTTCTTCGCAGGTCTTCCAGGACGGTTCCTGGATTTAAACTTTTTTCTTCTTCTTCTTCATCGTGTATTTGGTCATTTTACCTATGAAGGTGGACTAACCTGGGAGAAGAAGTTCCAATTGTCCTTCCATCTCTTCGCAGGTTTCTGGATTTAAACTTTTTTCTTCTTCTTCTTCTTCTTCATGTATTTTTGGTCATTTTACCTATGAAGTTGGAGAATACTGGGAGAAGAAGGTCCAACTGTTCTTCCAACTCTTCGCAAGTCTTCCAAGACGGTTTTTGGATATAAACTTTTTTCTTCTTCATCGTGCATTTGGTCATTTTACCTGGACATTTTAGGTGGACTATCCTGGGAGAAGAAGGTCCAATTTTCCTTCCATATCTTCGCAGGTATCTGGATTTAAACTTTTTTCTTCATCTTCTTCGTGTATTTAGTCATTTTACCTTTGAAGGTGGAGTATCCTGGGAAAAGAAGGTCCAATTTTCCTTCCATATCTTCGCAGGTATCTGGATTTAAACTTTTTTCTTCTTCTTCTTCGTGTATTTAGTCATTTTACCTTTGAAGGTGGAGTATCCTGGGAAAAGAAGGTCCTTTCATCTCTTCGCGGTTCTTCCAGGATGGTTTCTGGATTTAAACTTTTCTTAAGCGGCTGAAGGGACGGGATGTAATGAAGGGAAGGGATGCACTAAAGGGCCTGAAGGGATGGGAGGTATAAAAGGGCCTAAAGGGACGGGAGGTACTGAAGGGCCTGATTGGAAGGGACGTAATGATGGATTGAAGGGATGGGAGGTACTGAAGGGTCTGAAGCGACCGTTCGTGGAGTCTAATTCTTTTTCTTCGTTTTTTTATTTTATGTAGAACTTTGGTGAATTTTATACAAAACTATTTCCTATGGATTAATCTTCTTCTTCTTTTATGTAGACCTTTTAGTCAGTTTTTATGCAATCTATTTCCAATAGTCTAATTCTTCTATTTTATGTATTTTTTCTTATTTTATGTAGACCATTGAAATAGTTTTTTATACAAACTATTTCTTATAGTCTTATACTTATTCTTCTCTTTTTTATTTAGACTTTTTGGTTAGTTTTAAGTCTAATAGTCTATTGTGCAGAAATATTATTAACAATATGCACACTTGATGAAAATACATATGTAAAAACGAATGGGATGTGGGATGTGACGATGTAACCTGCACTAGAATATTTTCAATACTTTTGTTTAATCAAATTTAAACCATTTATATCATCCTATTTTGAATAATTTTCAACACCTTCATATTTGATTTCGTTGACGATATTTAAATAATGGGGGTTGTGGCCATTACTGAACTCTTCACAACGTTTATATTCAAATTAAAAACTATTTATTATAGTTTAAGTCTTTTTCTTCTTCGTTAATGTAGACTTTTGTGTCAATTTTAAGTCTATCAGTCTAATTGTGCAAAAATATAATGCACACTTGATGAAAAAATATAAAAACGAATGGGATGTGACCAACACTAGATCTTTTCAGTACATTATTTAATCAAATTTAAACCACATTCCAACATCCAAAATTACTAAATTTTCAATAGGTATATATTACAATTTGTTTTCGATGATAATATTTAAAAATGGGGGTTGTGTACAACGTTGATAAACTGTCATATTTAAAACCATTTCGCGTAGTCCATGCGTGCAGAAATTGTATATTATACTTCATTCACACTTTATAGCAATATATAAAAAAGAACGGGTTGTGGCCATCACTTGAACATTTTACAATGCTTAAACTCAATCAAATTTCAAACCACTTTTCATAGTCCGATATTGCAAAATAATTGGGTGACAATATTATAAAAACGATTGCTTATTCCTTCACAGTTTTACATTCTTGGCCAACGGCGGGACATAAAGGCTAGTTAAAAATAAAAGGAATAATTGTTTAGGTATGAAATAATTACCAAAAACTATGATTACATATTTTGAGAGTCCAAGCAAAAGGGTATCCTAATATGGGATACATGGGGTGCCTAATTTGAGACTTTTTTTTAACATGTCCACGTAGGGGACACCAGCTATTAGGATTTGGGTCCATTTTACTCTTCCGAAGAAGCGCACTACGTAGCGTTGGGAGGGGTTTGCAATCTATAAAAGAGTTTATTAATTCGGATTTTATAAAGACCCGGGTTGTACGAAGGTGGAAACACAGAATTCGGAAGATCGTTCCACAGTCGGGCTGCTGTATTAATAAAGGAGTTCGAGAAGCGACTTGTTCGTATATGTTGAAGGTCCACTGTGAATGGGTGCTGTGATTGAGTGAAGCGAGTGACTCTGTTGCGAGTGGGTGGAGGAGGGACCAAAGATGCAAGTTCTTCTGAGCAATTCCCGTGGTAGTATCTATAGAATAAACTTAATATACATACATGTCTCATATTAGGCACCTTTATTTTTTAATTGGTTTTGAATAAAAATAAGTTCCTTTTTATAGGTATGTATTTTTATTGACTTTTATCTTAGCAAATATTTTTTGTAATCAATTGTTATCTATTATTTTATCTTAGCAATAGAAAAATAAAAATGAAAACAAACGAAATAAACAATTTATAAATCAACATTATATTATATTATTATAAAAATATATAATTTATTACTAAATCAATAATTGCAGAGAAATAATAAAATCACAATAATATTATTTTAATCTAGGTACATGGCACACAGTACCTATAGTTAAAAATATTTCTAGTGGTTTCTCCTCAGTCTTCGTACCTACGTCCATTTGAAGCATACATGACATGACATTTTGCCCATTTTTCTCTTCTAACAACTTTCCATTGCAAAATTCAGCATCGTTTGATTCATCTTCACTGCTGTCGTGAAGCTCATGGTCCTCTTCACAAATACTGCTTCTCTAGGCTGAATTCACTCACTGGTTAGTTGGAAGAAATTTCCATATGGCAATTAACTCGCTACTTGCGCAGGATACAAGGAAGTGATTATTATTATAAATATATTAGGCATTTTACGCTAGCTGAATAGATATTCTAATTCGAGATACCCGGGGAACCTAATATGGGATATCTCATTTTAGAAACCCACACATATCTCATATTAAGAGCTCTCTCAAAAAACAAAATATCAAAAACACTCTGCATATAAATACTAAAGTATATTATCAAAGCTATACCTTGGATCAAGTTTTAATGTAATTCGTGTTATTGGAAACGATTTTACATAAGGTACCTTGTAATGGGGTATTGAAAAATTTTCGTTTTCGTTTTTGCGATAAATCAGAATAGAGACATATACCCTCACTAGTTTGCTGGGATCTACTGACACATTAATGAACACGACCGAATGCAGCATCTAACTACATTAGCGCCATTCCTTCAAAGTCGATGGTATGACAGTTATGGCACTATCTCATATTAGGCGCCTATCTCATAATAGGCATCTTAACTCTACTGTTTGGCAGCAAAGTGATGCATCTCTTCAGCGACTCTTCAACTGTGATGTTTCAGATACTCTCGGCGTCGGCGGGGACGTCCTCTGTCAATCGATCCTTCAAACATTCCCTCCAAAATCTGTTTAGGAGATCCTCGTGGCTCTCAATATGTTGTTAAATATACCTAATGCCTGACTATACCTTTTTTATTATTTTATAGAAATTTAAAACATGTTACAATATACTTTGAAATCATACCAATAATTAAGAGTAAAAAATACTGATTTTCCGATATGGAATTAAATAGTTCTTATATGTAAGATGTGTAAAAGTAACTATAGTTGTCATTCATCCCGTGGAAGAACCAGTCGTTTTAATAACAGTTGTCTAAAATAGTATATATATTTGTGATTTATTTGGATTAAGAAAATTCACTTGAAAAAAAAATGATAGAAGTCACGTTAAAATAATAAGAATGGGTGTGTGTTACATTAATTATTTTTATAAATAAATATTATTTTCGTACGAACGAGTATGGTAGGTACCTATAGAAGTTGGTTAAATGCAATATGTATGTATGTATGTATGTATGTATTGCAAAATATCGCCCTAGTTTCCAGTACATGAAACAGGATTGTTGTATGAAGGTTTGTAGGGCATTTGTTGGTTGTTGATAGTGTGTAGTTTGTAGTTGGTTACCTACTGGTGGCTGGTCACTGGTCAGTTATGAAATATTCAGTATTGTATTTTGATAGTGGATTGACTAATTGATGCAATTTGTATAAAGTTTTTTTTTATAAATTAATGTGTTTAACTACCTATATTTCCATTTTTTTGAATATGGAAACAATTATTTGATTTAAAAAACTAATTCATTTAATTTTCTATAAAAAATACATATATTATAGCAGTACCTACATCACCATCTTTTATTAGTCATTCTTGTAAAAAATTAATTTAGTGACGATAGGTACCTATGTATGGCAGAACACACAATAGGTATTTATATGCGGAATCTTTTAGTTTGCTAGGTACTTAATAGATGTATAACATCAATCTGTTTATAATTAAATAAATAAAATTCTATGATTCTATTCAATGATACATCGGTTACAAATTGTTCCAATGATATTAAAAAATTACAATAAAGAATTAAATACAGTCAAAAACATCGCGATTTATAATGGTTATGATTTAAATATAATAAGTAATATAAAATACAAGAGACATATGTAATATAGGTAATCAATTATCTGTACAGAGGTAAATAATATATTGATACAAATATAGGTAATCAATTATCTGTACAGAGGTAAATAATATATTGATACAAATATAGGTAATCAATTATCTGTACAGAGGTAAATAATATATTGATACAAATATAGGTAATCAATTATCTGTACAGAGGTAAATAATATATTGATACAAATATAGGTAATCAATTATCTGTACAGAGGTAAATAATATATTGATACAAATATAGGTAATCAATTATCTGTACAGAGGTAAATAATATATTGATACAAATATAGGTAATCAATTATCTGTACAGAGGTAAATAATATATTGATACAAATGATCCAAAGTGGCGGAGAATGCTTTTTATAAATGATAAAATAAAATCAGTGCTAAAAATCCAGGAATGTTTTTTAAAAAATAATAAAGATAAAGACACGGTATTAAGTAATTCGGGGGTCTAAATATTAATTTGTGAATATTATTATATAGGTAAAACAAGTAGAAATTTTCCTATCAGAATTAAGGAGAAATTAAGATGTTTAAAAAGTAACAATTTCTCAGAGTTCGCCAATCACTTGAATGGAAATAATCATTATTTCAATACTCAAACAAGATATAAAATCCTGCAAATAAATAAAGAGGGTTAAATAAGTTAACTTGGAGGCATTAGTGATTAAAAAAAGCCTTTATTTTTCCGTTGACAACCTCTGCTTCCAACAATGTAATGTAACAATGCCCATCAACTTTCCGATACATAATTTAGGCACACGTGTCACATTATGTACATAGTATCTATGTTTAGTATAAGTTTGTCCGGACGAAGGAGCGGTTACGTCTCTAACTAGCTGACATGAAAATACTCGACGTGGTTAGAAACTAAGATATTTTAGTTTATTTGATTTATATTAGTTTAAATGTGCCACAAAGAATTAGCAGCAAAGTATGAAGATATCAATCTGTTCACTTATTTGGGGTAAGAAAAAAGGAATGAACTCTACACTTATAAAACAGAACATTTTAATATATTCAATAGTTTGGATTAAAGGTTTTATATTTTGTAATTTCATATGTTTTTTATATAACACATGGATTTTAACTTATTCTTACAATCGTCATCGACAGTTGGATCTCATGTGTTACATGCAAATAGTTAATAGCACAATCTATATGTAGGTACGTATTTTAGAAAAACCTCGCAAGCGAAAATAACGAGTGCCATAAGCCCCGCCCCCTTTGCAGTTGTGATACAACTGAACATCAGCATAAATAATCAGCATCGATCAATGCAGATATGCTGATACTGATTTTTACACCCCTGATTACATACCTACATATATTATAGAGATAGTAACATGTTTCAATTTACACCATATATACCTACACCAGACGTTAAATTTTAAATTGTTTTTAAACCCAAAACAGCTACGGAACACCTAATGGTGAGTTGTTGATAGTCTAATAAGCAGGTGGTGTATTAAAATTAATAAATTATTGTCGTGCAGTGCACCTCACTTAAAAATAAAGAAATGAAATATTTTCAGTCTAAATGTAAAATGTTCCTAATGTAATGGGAATATTGTCCTAGAAAGCAGGCAGGCCTTGGGAGGATCAGTATTCAGTTGGCCTTGTCCTCTCTTTCTCCGAGGGGCTCTCCACACTCCACACCCCCCCATCCTTGGGTTCCTCTGCACTGCCCCCGCACACTGCCACCCCCAACCCCGCCGACAGTATAATAATTCTCAAGGACCACAGAGAGAGAGAATCGAGAACATTCGGGGTTAATTTAGGCCGTACCTAGAACCTACCCCGCCTACATAACCCACCACCTTCTCTTAGCTACCGTACGCATCGTTCTGGGTCAAATTGTACGCATCGTTCGATATGTTACAAGGACCCATTTAATGTGGTTTAGAAATATTTCCCTCACTCATGTTAGTTGCTACCCGCCTTTATTAGGGAATTAGAGCATCCCTTTTAAACATATAAAGAAACACGTGGCCAATAATAAATAGTGCAGACATATTGCGATATAAACTGTAACTTGTGGGAGGATATTTTTAAAACGAATGAAAGTAAATATACCGTTGTGGTTTGACCATATGAAGAGAATGAATGAAGAACGACAGACAAAAATTGTAAGGCTGAAAGAGAACGATTGAGAGGTAAGGGACTAGCAGAGAAGAAATAAATTTAGAAAAAACGTTTCAGTTCTGTGATGAGCGAATGCAAAATCAAGACTGAAAGAATGGCAAGGCTCATCACTATAATATTTACACAGAGTGCAACGACCTGTTGACAATGTTATTTTATAATATTAGTTTGCATACATATTTTAATTATTTATTTATTTATTTTCAAATTACCTGTAAACAATTAAATAAATAATGGTGCACAATGGCGGGTTTATTGCTAATATATTTATGTTTAATATAATATGTTTATGGCAATATCTTCCGACTAATCATATCAATTTGTTGAAGTGATTATTGTATTAATAAATTAAATAATTTGCAAACCCTGGATATTTTTATGATGACATTGGTAAATTTATGTCCCGGGTGAGGCTGTTGTTGGTGTAATTAGATAAAGGCCTAAATTTTAGAATCTTCGAAGTTATTCCTATCCCCCTATTCACTCTCCCTTCCTGTTCAATAAAGGTTTGTAAATCTACCTTCTTATTGAATTGATTGCATTATGGAACTTTTTTTGTTTTGTATCCTACGAATTGTATAAAACTTTCCGTTCCCAGAATGAGATAAAATGTAATTATAAAGATTAAGGTATGTAACCATCATGTATTTTTTTATTTATTTACCTACTTACTCCCAAGAAAATAAGTTTCGCTGAGGAGAGCAATTCTTAGTCAAACTAATAATATAACAATGAAGACTTAAAACAAACATAAAATAATTAAAACAAAAAGAAAAAAAAAACAGAAAGTCAACAAAAAGAGAGAATCAAAATGATAATACATAATGGAGAGAGGTGAGAAAAGAAGGAAAGAAATACTAATTATATTTTTCTATAATACGAGTATTGTTTTGGTTGAGTGAAATAAATGATAGAAAATAAATCGGTAATATCAGCACAAATAGAAAAATGTACATATTTCAGTGTTCCGAGGTCCTACATATATTAACGTGGAACGAAAAACAAAACACACAAACGTTAAATTTATAAAACAAAAAATATTGTTAAGTGTGTAGGTACCTATGTATTGCGATAATTACATTACAATTGTAATGTGAACAAAGAAAAATGAAGGTAGGCATACATATTGAAGGTTAGTAAATAGGTCTACTCGGAGTTATCATCAGGCTAGAGTGTGTGTGTGTGTGTGTGTGAGTGAGGTCGACCCTGTGGAGGCGAAGGGCGCTACTCGGGTCAGGGCCGTTGCCTGATACCATTACACCCACCGCATACTGGAATTTCACCACCACCACCACCTCCTACATATACTAAACGTGGGGAAGTTTATAATCTGACAAACATCATACCAAAGATACAGGTACCTACCTACCTTCAAAGGGAAATTGTTCATTTTATTAGAAAACCATATTATTCATAGCAAAACTTTAAAATAAGGATATGTAGGCCGCCAATAATTAAATAAAATTAACTAATTACTGAAATAAAACATTGAAACAGACATATTATTGAGTCAGTATATCGAAATATTCCAACTGTCGATTCGTTCAAGATAATGGAATTCTCTCGAAGGAAGGAAGAGGCAGTTTAAATCAAAGACGCGTGTATGAAGGAACATTTTGTATGGTGTAGTGGACTTTTTGCATGCTAAAAACACCAACTTAGAGGCTTCGTAGCATATATGTTCCCATACATGGATTTACTCAGAATCGGAGTAGAACTTTTTATGTGAGTTTTGTGTGTCTGTGTGTCTGTCCCCCCCTATAACTTTTGATCCGCTGGATTTACAAAGCCTAAAATTTCAGAATATATAGACAATTTTAGGTACACAAAACTTTTATACTCAGTATTTAGAATTTTTGTTCCAGTCGGGGGTTATCAACATTTTAATTTTTATAGCTTTTTTCCACATATCTCTATAACTATAAAAGCCAGAACGCTGAAATTTTGTACATATATAGTCAAATATAGTATCTCGAAACGAATTTTGAAAAACAGTTCCAGGGTTTCTCAAACTTTTTTTATTAAGAAGCAAAAAATTGGCATGACAATTTTTTGTCTTTAACTGCCTTAATTTCCATTTCTTATAAAAATATCGAAAAATGCCGAATCATGTAAACTAGAGAATTTAATTTTCTATAAAAAATGTATAGGTACATTATAGTTATATAGTTTGTATAAATTAATATTAGTGACGACATCGCTTCATACAATTTGTATGGAATACACAATATCCAAGTTCAACTATACATACTATCGCTATCGACAGTTGGATCTCATGTGTTACATGCAACTAGTATAATATGTTCTGTTCCCTTTTCTATATATGTAATCTAGGTATCTAACAGAAGTATCAGGAGAAGCATGCTCAGTGTGCCCCAGTTTTCCCGGGAACCATCACGTAATAAATAATTCATTAACTGACTGAACCACCTCAACTTCCTCCATCTACAGTACCTACCTGATCTACAGGAGCCCGCTCTCTCTCCAATTACTGTGAATCAAAGCTTTAGAGGGGAGGGAGTAACATATACATATACAAACACAGAAACGAGGATTTCCAAGGAAATAACTTCAGATGGAGAAGGTTAACGATCGCTTTCTATGAGACATTAAACCCAGTTCAAACGGAGATGGAGAAAATTCGAGGAATATGGAAATTCAACGATTTGTTCACAACATTTCAAATGATTCTGAATCTGCAACTGACAAATAATTTGAAATATTTTCATGTATCCTTTCACGGTTACACATTAGTAGTAATTTAAAAATGGTTTACTAAACATAATGAAAAATAAAACTATATTAATTTCAGTAGTAATTTAGAAATGGTTTAATGGTATTAAAACTATATTAATTGATATATTAATTATAGCTTTTTGAATTCTCTCTATATATTTTTACTCCTTATATAAATGGTTAATGAATTGGAAATAAAAAAAATACTTAACAGAAAACTATTTATTAAATACCTACCTATTTCCAGAGTTTCATAGTCGTGTAATACTTTCTTTACAGCAGAAGGTAGGTAGGTACCTAGGTACTTCTATTTTCTACAAATATTATAAGTGGATAATATATATATGTATATATATATATATATATATATATATATATATATATATATATATATATATATATATATATATATATATATATATATATATATATATATATATATATATATATATATATATATATATATATATATATATATATATATATATATATATATATATATATATATATATATATGTTATATTTGATGTTTTCACGGGTGAAATATGTTATAATATTTTTATCTCGGTTTTCCCGTGTCAGTAGGTCTTGACTAAGACCATTTGTCTTCCGACGTTTCGCCTGAATATCACCAGGCATTTTCAAGGACTTAACGAAAAGCACGCGCGCGACACACGTCTACTCACACTGAAAGCTCACCGTCAAGTGATATTCAGGCGAAACGTCGGAAGACAAATGGTCTTAGTCAAGACCTACTGACACGGGAAAACCGAGATAAAAATATTATAACATATATATATATATATATATATATATATATATATATATATATATATATATATATATATATATATATATATATATATATATATATATATATATATATATATATATATATATATATATATATATATATATATATATATATATATATATATATATATATATATATATATATATATATATATATATATATATATATATATATATATATATATATATATATATATATATATATATATATATATATATATATATATATATATATATATATATATATATATATATATATATATATATATATATATATATATATATATATATATATATATATATATATATATATATATATATATATATATATATATATATATATATACAGTTCAGCCTTCACTATCCAAGGTTAAAAGCAACAACATCATTAAATATTAAAGAATAGGTTGGTATTTCAATAATTTTGATTAGACACGCACTTGTGATGTGACGTGTAGTAAAAATAGTAATTAGGTGAAAATCTAATAGCAATAACAAGTAGATCGGTGTAGGTATGTAGAAATTACATAGATGTCGATAGTTACCTCAACAAATGCAATTACCAACTAAACCTTGTTCTCTGAAGTATTATTGGTTTGCCCTTGTGACGCTTCGATAACTGATGTCCCGTCCCGATCACAATAAAATACACAGAAGCAAAGAATACTCTCTCAATTGTCATTTCGAAGGTTGTACAACAACCATAATGATATAACATTATATACCAACCAACCTACCTACATATATTATGTACATAATATATGTATATTCAACATCAATATGATGCACTACAATTATATTACCTACTCCAAAGGATGAACGACAAGAATGAATGCAAAACAAGAATACGTCACTTTGTTTGAGAAATAAAATTATACCAGAGAGTGGTACAAAAGTACCTACAATAATAACGATAGATAGATAGGTACCTACACAAAGCATTTTATCCAACTATCGATTTGTTCAGGAGAACTTTGGTCTCTTAACATACCGACAAAGTATAAAGCCAGGATACGCGAGATTTGTCTGTAGGGTCTATATTTTCCACGGTTTTTCCATCTTTGAAGTAAAAAAAAACACCATCTTAGAGGCTCCGCAGCATATATGTTCTGTAGATGGATTTACTCAGAATTCGGAGTAGAAAATTTAATGTATATCTGTGTCTGTATGTCCCCCCCCCCCCTTATAACTTTTGATTCGCTCAATTTACAGAGCCCAAAATTTCAGAATATATAAATAGTTATAGGCCTACAATTTTTGTTTCAGTCAGAGGTTATCAAATTTTGAATTTTATTTCATTTTTGGTACTATGATTGGTACTTGTTATAAAACATAGACATTTTTACTCTTCACTACCCCAAGGGGATATCGTGGGGTTATGGATTCGCAATTTATAAGGTTGTTTATTTTATTCCAGATTATCAATTAATATTATTTTTACACTGGCGTTACACCCTGGCCTCCTCCACCGCCCTTATGTCGTCTTCTGTGTCATCCAGCCATCATAACTTGGGCCTGCTTCTACTTCTTCTGCCCTCTGGATAAGTGTTAAGCATCATTCATGCGGCTGACATGTCCTGTTGGGTTCGTCATATAATGCCTGTAGTTCACGATTATAACGCATCCTTCAAAGTCTATTATCGATAATTACTGTCAACCGATTCCACTGTATACTATATGTGACCACATCAATAGAACGCAGGTTATTATTGTGGTTTTTTTTTGCTATCATATACTTTTATTTTTGCTGTGTTATTTTGAAGGCCGATATTTTTCGCAGAGTTTTCAAGTCTGGGAAAGTCTTCCTTCATCCTAGGAAGAGTTCTTGAGATTACGTCTTAGGTTAACAAGTATCATGTTGAGATTGTGTGCTGAAAATTTAATCACAATATATCTGTGTGTGTACTATGGTACATCGATTTTTTTTATAAAGAATTAATATGTCCTTTTACATATACCTAAAAGTACATATACATTCCCTAAAATAATCATAAATGCTTGTGCTATAGGTGAATCAAATCGGTAGTGGCAGGATTTGAACTAGCGACCACTGGATTACTAACTCAGCGCGCTAACCGCTCTGCCACCATCTATCTATTTACTTTATTGTCCATCCATCAAATTCAGCCTACTTTATAGATTACAGAATAAAGTACCTAATATCTGAAGGATATCTGAATAGCCCCCCTAGACAACGTGTCATTTAGCACAAGAAAAGAAACAAGAAAAGATAAGTCAATGTATTTTAATTTTATTTATTTAGAGGACAACATACAGCATATAATAAATTATATAAAATAAAGATGATTTGATTAATAATAAAGCCAATTACAGGTTGTCGCTGAAGTTATTGTAGTATATTAAGATACATTAGGAATGGTTACATATTATGGTGAGATATTGAAGTGACATTTGTCACGTGACTGACACTTCCATACATTGAGTTATCTTTTCTTGAGCTAAATGACACGTTGTCAAGGGAAGCTGTGTTTCTCAATTTTTTAACTGCCAAATATTTCAAAGAGACCACAAGCTCAGAAAACTTAAAATTTGATATTTTTATTTTCAAATTGCTAAAAAAGCATATCACTTTCATAAAATGGCATTGAAGAATTATTAGTTTTAATAATAATATTTTTAAATCAAAAATAATTTAACAAACTAATTTCATGAAAATGCTAAAAATTTCCCATACAAAATTTGATTACTTGTGAAATGACTCGGTATTGAGGAGTATAGTTTTGGCCACAACCCACTAGTTTCATTAAAAGCTATAACACATGTTAGACATAAAAAAATATAAATCTGGTAAAAATAATAATTTAATATAATTTTAGAAAAATCAAATATAACTATGAAAATGGTTTTTGAATTCACTATACACAAATTGCCCGAAGTTTATAGATCCTTTCTGGCTCATTACCTCAAGTTAAGTGTACCTAAACACGATTCTTGGTAATGAGCGATACCATAATAAAATAACTATACTTTCTACCATGTATTATGACGTAACACTACTGATAATATTTCATATAAAAAAACGCATTAAAAATGAATGTATGTAAATATAAGATAATGTGGTGTTCGGTTCTCTCTGCCTACCTCACGAGGGACATGGCTTGATGGTATGTGTGTATGTAGTAATATTATCTTTCATACAATTCGCCTATACAATAATACGAGTTTCATGATTCCCATCATCAAAACCCCACAAGTAATACCTTTCTAACGAAAAAGGATGCATGGATTTCGGACAACGCGACCTGGTAAAGAATTATCGCTGATTATACATTATTTTAGGTTTTTGATGATTTTGTCATAGATCCCATTGACCAAATTGAAGTGGAACCAATCTGGAGATACCACCTTTCTAATAAAAAAAAATATCGGAACCGGACAACGTGGTATAAAATTATCGCTGAACATAACTACTAATGCTCTGTTAATTCATCGTGTTTATATGCTTATATATATTTCTTTAATGAATTACTTTAAGTGAAAACCTGTCATTAGTATCTCTGTTTGATATTTTCTTATGTTTATATATATTTTATGTAAAAATAAAAAAAATGTTGGTTTTCTAATGAATGAATAAATAAATCACGTTGATTTGATAACCTCCACAGTTTTTGGAATTCGGTTAAAAAAGTAAGCGCATTCGATTAATGTACGGAAAAGTCAGCTATAACAATAATATAAACTGATACAAGAGATACTTTTGAAGTTGCTATAGTTCCGAGTTGGTAAGAATAGAGAGGATCATATTATCATATTATAGTAGGTATATAAAAAAATAAACCAATATAATACAATACACCTTCAAACGATTTGCTCCGAAAATGAATGGCGCGGTATTTGAAAGTAACAAACAAAGTAACAAGAACAAGTAGTCACGGTCGGTTTTCTTGAATTTTCTCACTTGATAAAGATAATAATACCTATCAACATACATACATACATATAGTAAATTTACATAATTCAACCCACTTGTGCACTTTGCAGCCTCATTCTGATATTGTGTTTCACCATACATAGCTACATAGCAAATATACATACACACAAATAATGCGAACATAATCTAATTTGATTAGTAATGAGCAAAACTAAAAAGACTTCTCCACTATCGGTCTTGCTATCGCATTCACTGTAACAATTTCTGGTCTTGACATATTTTGTTGCGCTACAAAACAGAACGGAACCTTATATTTGGTATAATTAATATAATATGATTGTTACAAATTGTAAAGGAAGATTAATAATATTGAACAACTTTAATCGTGTTTTTAAATAACATTTCAGCGACTCTGGATATTTTACCTGGAAAAAAGGAGATGTAATAGTTTCGTTGTGTTCACTGGTGAAATTAAAGTAGACCTATTTAACTAAAAATCAGTTAGGTACTAATTCCACTTTCGTTAAGATTGAATTACGTTTCAACATAACTTTTTGAATAATAAATAAACGACCTATTTACATTTATTTTTACAAGCAGAAAGAAGATCTAAGAAACAATTATATCATATTTTCATAGTACCTACTTCTCGGGCAACTAACAGGTAGGCACCATGTCAAATATTAATTTAACACGCACACAGTAACATCCCTTCACTTGGGACTGTTCAACCATAGGCCAACAATCGATAAATCATTTATTTCAAACTAATAAATTGGAGAAGACTGGCGGTCGATAGGGAGGGATGGAGACGATTTCTGGAGGAGGTCAGGGTCCGTAGCGGACTGTAGCGCTAGTGATGATGATGAATAACCCAGTTGTCACTTTCTGGAGATTTACGATATTAACCGTCTCGCAGATCCAGACAAAAAAACGAGATTAACAAGTACACAAAATAGTTTATACCATAAAGGTATCAAAATATATAATAGGTACTTTGCCACCAAACATATGAGAAACCACAAGTCTTGCCACCTTTCGTAGGCTAGGTGCTGAACACATAGTTAAAAAATATTAATGTTCTCCATACTTTTACATGTTTTAACAATTTAGTGTCATACTCTGTACCATAATTTATTATTGTATAAAAAAAACTTATATACTTTTTGTTTACACTAGATGTATTAATTTTGTATTTTTTTACGTCTAAATAAAAGTTACTATTACTATATTTTTTTTATATAAAAAAATGAATATGTCCTTGTTAAACAAGTACATATACATCTTCCTACGTTCCCTAAAATAAGCAAATAAATGCTTGTGCTATAGGTGAACGAAATCGGTTGACGCAGGATTCGAACTCGCGATCACTGGATTACTAGCCCAGCGCGCTAACCGCTCTGCCATCGATCCATCTAGAGACAGTGTGTTGTATATATTACTATTATACAACACACTGTCTCCACCGGGAATCGAACCCGGGATCCTCGTATCAGCAGTCGGATTCCAAACCAACTGACACACGAGGCTTGACATCATATGAAAAAAAAAACACACTAATTTGTCTCAATTGTGGTCTTGCGAAATACTTAATTAGTCTTGTTTTTTAAAGTGGTATTTTAATCAAGACTTATCTTGCCCGTCCCTAAATATAATACAATTAATATGAACAAATATGAAATTATGACTGATTGGCCGCAATCTGATACGAAATTCTCCGACATTTCTAATATAATTTTTTCAACGAAAATGGCAGTACAATACATGTATATATATATTTACCTACTGTAAGGCGTGATGTAACAAATTTGTTTTCTGTCGATTACATCAGTCAAATGAGTAAAATATTGTAAAATATATAATACTCGTATTTCCTTTCACACACAAGTGCTAATTACTCTTGTACGAAATGTTCACCTTATTTATTTATCGACGAAAAATATAGTCATTAATTTGGTTCAAGATATGAAAATCATACCAAATACCTAATTTGCATTTATTTATTTATAACTTTCTGTATCTAAACATACATAATTTGTACACTGGCGAGGTATTGCCAAATATTGCATTGATTTTTGATTTAGACGGCATTTATACATAATATACTGTGGTGAAAATTGAACAACATAATATTTTGACAAGATCGTCCATTAAAGAAGGAAAATGAACTTGGAATAAGTAATTTAATATCACAAAATAATTTCCATGAACATCAAAACGGTCAATTAATTAATCAGAGCAACATTTCCTGTTGGTATATTAAGTACCTAGAATCAAACGAACTTCACAATCTTTTGAGACTATTATAATTAACTAAATATTTTGATACCAACATCAGTGATATATAATCACATGATACGCAATAACTCCCCCAACCTTCCCTTTTGACATAAAGTTTTCCTAGAGAGTGAAGAGTATATTATCAATATAAACGGTACTTAATTACATTTTTTATGTGAAAATAAAACTTGCGACTCCTTGATAAACAAATGATGTTATGAAGTCATTGTACCACTTGATTTACGATGACTTTTCAAACATACAATTATTAATGAATTACGGTCAAATTTTGACCTCTGCATGCGAGATAACAAGGTAAGCTGAAATAATAAAAATGTCGGAGAAGCTATCACAGAGGAGACGACAATATGAGTTCAAAGGTATAAATAAATAAGTAGGTACATATGGATCAAGTGATGGCGAAAAGTGGGACAGAATAGATATAAAAAATATAAATATAGGAAATGCAGCTGTAGTCGCAAGTGATGGTTAATGCTGGATGCGAAAATCTCCGATAACCTGGATAGTACTACCATTGGTAGTGGGTGTATGTACGGTGTTGTGTTGTGTTGTGTTGTGTCGTATGTTGGTTGGGCCACTTTCTTATCAATGTAACAATATTTGAGTACGACGACGAAGAGCAGTAAGCACCAACACAAGAGCGGTCATGTCAAAAAGCAGGTCACAACTTCCGATACATATATACATATATATACCTACTATAGACTACATATATATGTAGGTATTCTCGCATCACTGCTACCTATTGTAAAAATATAATTTGCGGAAACAATATATATTTTTTTATTAATTTAAGACACGTTATGTACGATTCCCCTAAATCAAATGAAACTTGAATTCATGTTTTTTTTATTATATATCTATTTATAATTCTTTAACAGATTCAACACAACCAATCAAAAACATAAAAATCACAAAATTAACATACGACATTTACCCTTTACTAGGGGGGAAAGTATTCGTGTGTGAGGGAGATTATTGTTATACAAAATGAAGTGAATTGGATTATATTTAAGTAGGTAATATTTGTTATGATTTTTTCAATTAGGTATTAAAGTCAATTATCAGTCTAAAATTTGTCTCATAATTTATCTACATATATTATAAATTTGAATGTTTGTATCTATGTATGTATCATGTATGTGTTGAATGCGCTCCTAAACCGTACATCCGATTGCGATGAAACTTTGGTGAGTTGTCGATAGTATGCCCGGGATGGTTTCTGGATCAAAAAATTTTAACTTCTTCTTCTTCTTCATCGAGTTTTAGGTCATTTTACCTATGAAGGTGGACTATCCTGGGAACCGTTCATCCGATTGCAATTAAACTTTGGTGAATTGTCGATCGTATGCCCGGGATGATTTCTGAATTTAAAATATTTTCTTCTTCTTCTTCTTCATCGGGTATCAGGTCATTTTACATATGAAGGTGGACTATCCTGAGAACCGTTCATCCGATTGCAATGAAACTTTGGTGAATTGTCGAGCGTATGACCGGGATAGTTTATGAATTTAAAATATTTTCTTCTTCTTCTTCTTCATCGGGTATCAGGTCATTTTACATATGAAGGTGGACTATCCTGAGAACCGTTCATCCGATTGCAATGAAACTTTGGTGAATTGTCGAGCGTATGCCCGGGATGGTTTCTGGATTAAAAAAAAATTCTTCTTCTTCTTCTTCATCGGGTATCAGGTCATTTTACCGATGAAGGTGGACTATCCTTGGAACCGTTCAATCAATTTCAATGAAACTTTGATGAATTGTCGAGCGTATGACCGGGACCTACTGAAGGGACGGGAGGTAATGAAGGGACGGGAGGTAATGAAGGGACGGGAGGTAATGAAGGGACGGGAGGTAATGAAGGGACGGGAGTAACTGAAGGGACGGGAGTAACTGAAGGGACGGGAGTAACTGAAGGGACGGGAGTAACTGAAGGGACGGGAGTAACTGAAGGGACGGGAGTAACTGAAGGGACGGGAGTAACTGAAGGGACGGGAGTAACTGAAGGGACGGGAGTAACTGAAGGGACGGGAGTAACTGAAGGGACGGGAAAACTGAAGGGACGGGAGTAACTGAAGGGACGGGAGTAACTGAAGGGACGGGAGTAACTGAAGGGACGGGAGTAACTGAAGGGACGGGAGTAACTGAAGGGACGGGAGTAACTGAAGGGACGGGAGTAACTGAAGGGACGGGAGTAACTGAAGGGACGGGAGTAACTGAAGGGACGGGAGGTACTGAAGGGACGGAAGGTACTGAAGGGACGGGAGTAACTGAAGGGACGGGAGTAACTGAAGGGACGGGAGTAACTGAAGGGACGGGAGTAACTGAAGGGACGGGAGTAACTGAAGGGACGGGAGTAACTGAAGGGACGGGAGTAACTGAAGGGACGGGAGTAACTGAAGGGACGGGAGTAACTGAAGGGACGGGAGTAACTGAAGGGACGGGAGTAACTGAAGGGACGGGAGTAACTGAAGGGACGGGAGTAACTGAAGGGACGGGAGTAACTGAAGGGACGGGAGTAACTGAAGGGACGGGAGTAACTGAAGGGACGGGAGTAACTGAAGGGACGGGAGTAACTGAAGGGACGGGAGTAACTGAAGGGACGGGAGTAACTGAAGGGACGGGAGTAACTGAAGGGACGGGAGTAACTGAAGGGACGGGAGTAACTGAAGGGACGGGAGTAACTGAAGGGACGGGAGTAACTGAAGGGACGGGAGTAACTGAAGGGACGGGAGTAACTGAAGGGACGGGAGTAACTGAAGGGACGGGAGTAACTGAAGGGACGGGAGTAACTGAAGGGACGGGAGTAACTGAAGGGACGGGAGTAACTGAAGGGACGGGAGTAACTGAAGGGACGGGAGGTACTGAAGGGACGGAAGGTACTGAAGGGACGGGAGTAACTGAAGGGACGGGAGTAACTGAAGGGACGGGAGTAACTGAAGGGACGGGAGTAACTGAAGGGACGGGAGTAACTGAAGGGACGGGAGTAACTGAAGGGACGGGAGTAACTGAAGGGACGGGAGTAACTGAAGGGACGGGAGTAACTGAAGGGACGGGAGTAACTGAAGGGACGGGAGTAACTGAAGGGACGGGAGTAACTGAAGGGACGGGAGTAACTGAAGGGACGGGAGTAACTGAAGGGACGGGAGTAACTGAGGGAGGTACTGAAGGGACGGGAGGTACTGAAGGGACGGAAGGTACTGAAGGGACGGGAAGTACTGAAGGGATGGGAGGTATTGAAGAGTCTGAAGCGACGGGTGGTTATGGAGGACAATTTTTAATTATACAGGCAATACGAAGTTTGCCGGGTGTTCACTAGTAAGTAAATAAAAATATAATATTTTAAAAAACAACATAATGCCCATTTGAAATGTTTATGTATCGATAGTTGTTTTTTTTTTGGGAATTTACAGTAGCAATACTTACAGTAGGTATAAAACATATAAATTTCAACATGTTAATTATTTTGGATTATTTTACGCCACTGTAAGAATGTACATATTTTTACTAATCAACATTATGTATGTGTGGTACAATTCAAGATGGTATTGATGGTAGGTAGGTATATAGCGAAAATGGTGCAAGTTGTTAAAGTGGGTTCTATTTACACATGATTACGAAACATATGCACTGCACTAATACCTTTATATTTACCTTGTCCAATACATACATACATGCACAGATGTACTGTTACATAACAACTTGTTAAATACGTTTAAATTCAATGTTTATTTTACCAACAATATTTTGTCAATATCAAAACAAAATATTTTAATAGGTAGGTACATAATAATATGCATTACTTGTGTTAAAATAGTGCCTTACCTGATAAAATCTTTGATATTTTGTATCTCCAAAACTCCCCGAAAGTAATCGTGGATTCAAAATCTGCAAAAAAAACAAAAAAAAATGTTAAATACATTGTGCTTAGAATATATTTATTTACTTCTATTTTGAATGCATCTTTATCAAATCGTTCTATGCTTAGTATAAATAGAAATTAATAAAATGTATGTTTCTTCTTCTTCTTGTATCATGTCAAGTCCCCCCGACGTTAAAAACCACAGTAGAGAAAGCTTCCCTGTCCTGTGCAGTGCGAAACAGCTCTTCAACAGTTCTTATACCGGTGCATTCCCGGATGTTTCGCAGCCAGGAAAGCTGTCTTCTTCCAACCCCTCTACGACCCTCAATCTTCCCCTTCATGACAAAATATGGTATATATGTTCTAAAAGACTAAAATTACGCAGATTTTTTTTTTGGTTACAAAATTTCTTGTTAAAATTAACCGAACTATAGCGACAACAAAACATTTGGTTTTGTGCACATGGCCATATAGTACAGTCATAAATAGATAAAACTTTATTACTGATAACAAATGTTTGGCTAAAACACAGGTAGCCAGTTCGGTTGTCATATTTTTTTCAGTGTACCTATAACCTCGTGTAAGATTGCTGTAGAGAACTGATTATTGGAAAATGTCGACATTAATATTATGTACAAACTTTGGGTGGTAACATTATGGTAGGCCCGATAAATATATTGAAAAAAAGTATGATGACATTGTGGCCATTACTAAACTCTATTCTCTTCTCCACATCCATCTCTCCACTGCTGGATTCCATGCGTCTTTATATATTTCAGACTTGCGCCTTTTCAATTCACTTTTTCCCGGCGATTGGGATAATGTCGTCTGTCGCCATCGACATTTCTGTTCACATACCAAGGTCGGCATTTGAAGATTTTGTGTCTCCATCTCACAGAGCTCTGTCTGTCGCTAGGAACATTCAATTTTGTGGACATTAGTACATGTTTCATACATTGTTTTTTTTTTGAGATTATGAGGAATTATATACTACGCTTTTATTCCATCCAACCACGATAAAACTTTGTTAACACACTTGACTTTCAGAGAAAGAACAGATCCACGATTTACATGATGACAATACATAAAAACGAATGAAATATGACCAACACTACACGCTTTACTATGCTCATATCCTATCTTAGGTAGTGATTCGGGATTCCGGATGCGGCTTCACTCATTAGGTTGGGACAAGATCGTTTATGAGTCTGGAGTGATGGTCTTCCTTTCGGAGCGGCACAAATTAGGAACCTCTTCCCATAGTCCAATATTTGAGATTGAAGAGAAGGGAAGAAAGGGACTCGGGACTGATTTTTAAAAACTTACGTACCTATGTACACTGAAAAATCTAAAGTTAGCAAAGTATTGGTGGTTATTAACCAATATTTCAGCGCCCTTGGAGTGATCTTGTATCACTAAACGGCGCTTTATAAATTTTTATTATTATTATTATTAATATATGATTAAAAATAACAAAGTTGCACTTGGCTATTATCTAACAATTGAATACTGTTAAAATGTAAGTTGGTTACCAATAGCAATGTAAAAAGTCATATTGTTAGTTATTAACCTATACATGATTAAAAATAGCAAAGTTGCACTTGGTTATTATCTGACAATTTAATACTGTTAAAATGAAGTTGGTTGCCAATAGTAATGTACTTGTTTAAATTTAACCGAGTAACAGGTACCTACCTATACGGACATTTTGTATTCGAAATCTGTCAAATTTGACATTTCATACATAAAAATATTAATATTTCTCAAATTCGACACGACATATTTAAAAAAATATTTTCTCGCCAAATATTATATTATGTCACATTAAAAATTGAATAAATAAAGTAAAATATTCGTCAAATTAGACATGTTTCACTGAAAAATGATTGAATTAAGATGAGATATTCGTCAAAGATTATCATTATTATTCACAAATATCGTGTGTTGATTTGCTAATATTTACATTTGGGATGTAATGTAAAGATGTTTATACTATTTTGATGTTAAAGCTTGATTACCAATTAGTATTTTCCGTTATTCAAAAGAAAGAATGAATAATAACAAAGCTACTGAATTAAAATTAGCAGATTATTTATTTGGCAATTTTCAACAACGAACTTTGCAGGTAGGTACTATAATAACAAAGTTGCTTGGTTATTATTAGCAGTAAATTATTTATTTTTAACAACTACATTTTTTGAGTTTATGCTTTATTGTATGGGATACTTTTCATACTTTCTGATTTTATCATAATAAATTTTCTTTGTGATTTTGCTTATTCTTTCATATTTACCTTCCCGAGTATAAAACTAGTAGGTAAATAATAAATAGAAGCTAGATGAAACAGTTACCTACATATACCTACCTAATATAAAATTGGTATTTTCTGTCACATAAATTTTCCACATGAGAATATTTTCCTTCTGATACCGGTATTAAGGTCAGATTAATCACTTATGATATCGACTGTGCCAGCCACTGAAACATTAAATATTTCCGGAGCGAATTCACCAAGGAAATGTTCGCTGTTCGTTCGCGGACTAAAGAACATACATTACATAGGTAACCAAATTGACATTTATGTATATTATTTTTATATCGACTCAAGCAAACCCAGAAAAATAATATCGCCATGGAAACCGACCTAATGTACAGAATAATACTAGATTTATAAAGATATTCTTAAGCATTAAAGCATATTATATAGTTTCAAAACGAAAATCAATGATTACATACCTCATGAAATGC
The DNA here is from genome assembly GCA_963576475.1 of Molanna angustata. Classification (NCBI taxonomy): domain Eukaryota; kingdom Metazoa; phylum Arthropoda; class Insecta; order Trichoptera; family Molannidae; genus Molanna; species Molanna angustata. Next base: position 38,441,456 of record OY754973.1, on the reverse strand, counting down.
ATTAAAAAAGGGATAAAAAACCAAAGAAGCTACAATTAAGTCAATAAATAAAAATATTTTAGGAGTTCATTAAACAATGTCATTAGATTGACTTATTACCTATTTCCAAATGGATATTCCATCATTACATTACTACTAATCGTATCACTTTGGAAAAATTACTTAGATTGTTTGGATATTAATGAATAAAAACATTAATTAACTTTTTATTTATGTTCTGTATATATTCTTGTAGAAAGGTAATTATCATACCCCGATTTATGTCATTTATAATACATTTATATTAAACTATAAGGCGTAGAAAACCAAAATATATGAAAAAAGTAAAGGCACTGAATGAAAAATAAACCTTTTTTTGTTTCTTTACAAAACCGAAGCATTAATGTAAATGTCAAGGCATATTTTTCCCGATATTTGGAATGCTAATTACTTTTCATCAAGTAATAATTTCATAAAAATATAGAATAAAATATTTAATACGGAACATAATTAAAAAGTCTAGGGATATTTTTTTTTCATTATCCAAACTATCTAAGATATTTTTTTTCGCAATGATTCAATGAGTAGTACCTAATGATGGAATATCAAATTGAAAAATAAGTACGCTGGCAGCAGGCACCCTCTTAAATATCTCCTTATACCAAATAGAGTTGACGCCAAACATCGTGAACTTTTAACCGATTTGTACGTAAACCAACAAAGCAAAAAGACAAATTTGCGCTTTGTACAACTGGAATCTCGTTCAAGATGTTTGGCGAAAATTATAAAAACTATTTAATTATTGTATTGATATAAGTGAATACTAAAGACAACCTTAACTAAGCTAAGAAAATTTTAAAACGTGGTCTATATTGTGTGTATAAAATTCATTTTTCTGGAAGCAAGCAATATAATAAATAAATATCAGTTTGGAGAGCTCAATATACATTCAAAAACTACTTTAATTTCACACCGGTTATTAGATACACATGTGCGAACTGTTGGCGAGGAAAAAGACTTGAAGCATAGCTTACTCTTAAAAAATACCAATAATATGATTGATAAATACGGTCAAATAAAAATAGATCCCTTTTTGAAAAAAATGATTTATAATACATACTATAATGTATTGGATGATTTTATAACATAATTCAGGATGTGATGTTAATATAATGTTGACTTTGTTGTTGCAAATAACTTCCGCTTTAGTAGGTAGGTATATGGGAGGGGATAAGGGCGCCATATTTGATAAAAGGTATATAGGACTATCTAATATGGAAGTGAAGCTCGATATGTTTTTTCGGAGACCGGAAATTAATTAACGTAATATAGATGGAAATATGTTTTCAGCAAAACAATATACCTACCTATATCTATATATATATATATATATATATATATATATATATATATATATATATATATATATATATATATATATATATATATATATATATATATATATATATATATATATATATATATATATATATATATATATATATATATATATATATATATATATATATATATATATATATATATATATATATATATATATATATATATATATATATATATATATATATATATATATATATATATATATATATATATATATATATATATATATATATATATATATATATATATATATATATATATATATATATATATATATATATATATATATATATATATATATATATATATATATATATATATATATATATATATATATATATATATATATATATATATATATATATATATATATATATATATATATATATATATATATATATATATATATATATATATATATATATATATATATATAGTATATATGGTATGTTCTTGATAAAACCAACAAAAATAATTAGCAATGGGAAATATATAGAAATCAAATTATACTATTTTTGATATGATCCATTTAAAATTTTTATGATCCTATTGTCGAATCTACTGTCGAATATTTTTTTTTGTATAAGGCAATTCACACAGCAAAAAATATTTCAAAGGTCAATTTGTTCAAGAGAATTTATTTCTCTTAACAGATCGATAAGGTTTCAAGCCAAGATCCGTGAGAACTGTATGGCTAGGTTTATATTTAGGTATAATACATGGTTTTTTTCATTGCTTCGCAACATAATTGTTATATATCTGGACCTGTGAATTTGTCAGTCCCCCTCCTATGATTTTTGATCGGCTTAATCATATTGATATTGTATGTGTCTCTTTTACTCTCCACTTCTATCTTCCTCAAGGGGTAGGCAGTGAGAACCGAACACCGCATTCTTCTATCTTGACACATAGGTATACATCGCCTCATCTGGCTAGAAATGCAATATTACTTAGAGTATCGTGACAATGTTTTTGTGTGTATGGTGTATTGTGAAAACTTTTGTCCTCTGGGAATCTTATTTTTGTTTAAGAATGTAATATAAATGTTCTTCATAAAAATGCATTTAGAGATTGTCAATCTTTCATGAAGAAAAAATGAACAATTACTATGGTGTGGAGAGTTTAGTGTTGGTCACAACCCACTCGTTTTTAAATAAAACGTGGTACTTAATCCATTTTTATTCGGATGTCAACACTGCGTATTAATGCGCATCTTGTCTGCGCAACACGTCGACCAATCATAGTCAAGGTGGAGGTATCAATCGGTTTTGTAAATACAGTGAAAATATTTAATAATGGCGTACCGCGAACGACGGTATATTCTTGTATTAATAATGGAACAATCCTATTATAGGATCCATACCAAGTTTAAAAAGAGGAATACGTAAATATATAACAGTGTCGAATTTTATTTTGGGGAGAAATGGGTAAGCATTTTCATTTAGGTACTTCTATGAAATCGATTCATTTTTGATTGGAGTGAAGATGATATTCACGTGGATATTTTTTTACAGATTTATATCCATAAGTCCTTTCTCCCATACCCCTTAGGTATCTGTTGAACATGAATTTTGTATTGATTAAGTCAAAGGATCAAGCTTTATTTATGTGATGAGGAATTTAACAGAAATTTCGATGAGGGATACGATACTATTATTATCGCCCATGGAAAGATTCTAGTTAAACCATAAATATTAGAATATGCCAAATAATTATATTTAAATTCGGATATTTATGTTATAGGTATTGTTGCTAACTTTGATCATGAAAATTTGAACGTCGCGTCGTTCTGCACTTTATTAGACTGAAACTTCACAAAGAGACTATTTTACTATTGTATTTTACTTCCAAAATTAACTTTCATTGAAGTAGGTATAATATACTTAATATTTTATTTCATCTCTTCATAATTGATTAAAGAATTTATTTTTTGTTAATTTTATTAAAAAAATAAGTTATTTTGTTATACATAACCAAGGGTAAAAAAATGAAATATTTTAATTTTGTTTGTATGATGTTACTTTTAAAGAAGGATAAATTTTTTATATATAGTTTCATTATATAGTAAATTTTTTTAACATAGAAAACTTTTATTTTATATCTCCATCCGTAACTTTTCCCAGAGCAGAATGTTGTACTTATTAAGTTTTTTTATAATTATTTGGCAGTGATTGAGATGATGTAAGTTGTCACCTTGAGGTGGTAATACATATATCAGCGTCAATATCTCTTCGTTGACCTAGCCGGTGGATAAGAAGGGATGGGATCTCAGATCCATCCCGTTGAATTCACATCACAATATGTATAAAAAATATATGATAATGTAAACTTCTTGAAAATGAATAAAATCATCGATGGTGTATAATAAAAAAACAATTATGTATATTATAAGTACGTTTGACATAATAAATATAACGGCACGGCACGGCACGGAACGGCATGGAGACAACCTTGTGAGTATATAATGTAGGTAGGTACATACAGATGTAGTTGGTGATGTGATTGTGGCAATTAAATAAATAAATAAATAAAGCAGGTATACCTACACCTACCTAGATAGATATTTTGCACTTCGCATAATATAAATAGCGAGGTCACTTCCGCTATTATCTAATACATGTACCTATATTATATGTAGGTATATGTAGATATAGTTAATAGGTAGGTATGCTATACAAACGGAGGTCATGTCATACACATATTTATAATATAGGAAACTATTATATTTGTTCCTAACTTAATTACATATGTACTTACCTATACTATAGGTATCTACAAATTGTGCAATTGATAATTCACGACAGACAAGTTCATCGATATTTGTTCAGGTTCAATCAAACTTTATGTACTTTATGTAGGTAGGTAAACATACTTACCTGCATTTATAATATTATGAAAAGTTTTTTTGTTAAATTATTATTATCAACCCCTTTTATTGAGTCAAATCGATTTCATTGCTAATATACAAAACGAAAATTCCTTTTTTGTGCATTTATTTTCGAGTGATTTTAAGTTGTAAAAAAAATATGATATAAAATGTTTATGTATTATTATACTATACGTACCTAACAAACCCTTAAATACAAATTATTGAATATTTTAAGATATTTTGTTTTCTATACAAAACATGTATGTATGTATGTCAATTTATTACATGAAGGTACCTTCGCATTGCAGTTGTTCTTGGATTCGTTCTTGGTTGTTCTCAGGAAATGGCAGAAAAAGTTAAAATATACACCAAAAGCATACGCGTGTCCAATAGGTACCAATAACTGAAGTACCTATATGATAAATTGAGGCAATGGCATATACAGTGGACTATCTTTAGATATCAAAATTAACTGTCTGCCATAATATAACTAATACATCAGAGAATCGACTGGTGTGCGAGGACAGAGGATGAGGGGAGAGGGGGGATTATAGATATATATGTTGGTGAGTGTGAATTTTCAAAATAGCATAAATAAATTAAGGTTAAATAACTAAACAAAAAAAATGTCTATTTATAGAGGGTATTCTAAAGGTTATTAATATATACTTTTTATAGAGAATATTCCAGATGTTATAGGTACATATTATATACTTTTTATAGATGATATTACAGAGGCTATATGTACATACATATACCTATACTTTTTATATTCCAGATAGGTATTCAGAGGATTTTCCAGATGTTATACATATATACTTTTTACAAATGATATTCCAGAGGTTATACATACATATAATATACTTTTTATAGAGGATATACATATTTTAGTCGTAAATTGATAAACTTTCAAGAAAATTAAACATTTAACAATAAAATTTGATTTATTATTAAAAAAATGTTCATAATATTCAGAGTCTGATTGCACAAAAGCTATAAGTGATGTATCACTTTTGACAGTATGAGAGGTTAATAGTATCAAGGTTCGTTTTATTCCTACACACTTTCAATGTATCGTGTATTTACTTACAATTTTCTTTGAAACTGAAAAAAAGCCGATTACTGACTTTTGTGGGGACGCGGGAAGAGTTGATAACTTATCTACCTATCAAACATATTCCGATCTAAAACAGAACTCCAAATATTGAGTTAAAATGCCCAACTACAGTGGTCCATGAAGCGGCTGCTCTTAAACTGAATTATTTTTTGACGATGAATAAGTAAAGCGCGCTTTCAAATGTCTGACTCATCAAAATAGTAAGTATATGACCAAACAATTTTATCCATCATTCTTAGTAGGTACCTACTGGTGTACAAAGTAACCCGACCTCGTTCTAACATAACGTTATTCTAGTGACAAAAACAAGATAAGTAGGTACCGAATGTTCTATTACATTCATTACCTATACCTACCTACCTACCTACTATGTATCAAATATCTATGTACTATCAAGACAAGAGAAAAAATACATCTCAAATATTTCACGATAGCGATTATAATATTAGGTATATACCTACCTACTAATCATTTACCAAAGTTATTTGATAATAACAGTCGACTATAATAGGATCAATCACATCTCATTTGATCGCAAAAAATAGACATCACGTTGTTTAAACGAACACGTTATGTTCAATTCTGATTCGTATTTTAGTACATGAGAAATGTAAAAAAGGTGCTTGCATTTATACGGGACTCATTACGTCACACCGCGCGAACAAAATCCTTTTATCCATGGTCGCCCGTTGGTTACAGACGTTATCAGAATTGGACATATTGTATAACTGCTGAAAAAATATTTTTTCAAATAGACTACGAAACTCAAACTACATTGAAAATAAAGTCAAATATAAAGTCTTTTCCGGTGGTACTAACTATACAATTTCATCTTTACATGCAAATTAATTGTAGGTATATGAACGAATCAATATGTACCTATACAATACAAAGAGAGAATATTGTGGAATTTTGTCGCTTTTGCTTAACTCAAATAGGAAATCGCTGTGTTAGTATTTATGTAATATAGGTACAAGTGGCATCGTAGGTACATTGAAATCGTCCTGATCACACACTATAAATTCATTCACACAGCTTAATGTAAGCTAAAAATTATCTGTGATCAATAAAGGATCGTATTACACACAGTAACACAAATCAATTCTTACAATTGAAATCAATATTTCTTACAGAAATACATATGTAAATTTTAAAATTGTGAATACCAAAAAAAAACATTCAATACTATCGCCTCGTTTAAAGTCCCGAGGATAGTAAGTTGTGTATGACGAAGTAAGTAGAGAATGTAAAATAAACAAAATCATTAATTAATGAAATTAAAAATAATCCAAGTAAATAAACAAATAACAGTTTGATACAAAAAAAATTACGTAATTCGAAGTACCTACATAACATAGGTTGGTGTTGAAGCAATCTGAATTTGTTTGAAAAACAATAATACGGAGGTACAGGTACCTACCTACATGTATATAGATACATAATTCTAATATAGTTAGTGATGTACAATGATCAGCTTAAAATATCACCGTTACATGGTCTGTTTTGATTTCAGCATGAAAAAGAGTGAGTTGTGACCAACACTATACTCTTCATTACCAATTCACTCCACAGAGTATTAAAATTTTGTATGGAAAATTTTCTACATCTTTATGAAATGAGATTGTTCAATTTTTTTTATTTAAATATTTTATTATGAAAACTTGATATTTTTTATGAAAGTGATATGCCTTTTTACCAATTTGAAAATAATAAGTTTCCTGAACTTGGGGTCATTTTGAAATATTTGACAGTAAAAAAATGAGAAACACAATTCAGATATCCTTCGAAATCTAATGAGGTCTAAGTGAGTATTAGATATACAAATTTGCAAAATATGAAAAGAATCAAATGAGTAGGTACTTTACTCTACAATCGATAAAGTAAAATAAACACGCCGTATATAGCACACATACACACATCGCAATGTATCTCACATTGCGATGAAACTTGTAGAACACAATCTCAGCATGATACTAGTTGATAATCGGCATTAAAAAAATAGCCTTAAAAATTGCGAAATCACAACTCCCCACTATATCCCCTTGAGTTAGTGAGGAGTAAAAAGATCTTACAGTAATGAAGCTAATATACTTTTAGACATACTTTTATCTAGTAGGTACAACGACAGAGTGTCAAGTGTCAAGTTACCTTCCTACCAAAATATAATAATTTCACTACAAGTATACCGACAACATTATAATGTCATCGTGTCATAGGTATTATATACCTACCAATTGTTCAAATCAGTGGATATATTTATTTATTGAATCTTCGCTCTCCGTCGTTTTCTTCACCTTCAACATACATACATACTTTGACACGTTATTTACAGTTTGCAAGTGATACCTACCTATCTATTGATTATCCCTGGTTCTTTATTAAATAATACAACCGAATGTTGTAATTTGAATTTTACAAAAATTAATGCAAGACTTGGTTGGACGAATAAGGTATCAAGGTTGATGGAATTAAATTAAACAAGCTGAGATTTGCTGACGACACCGTGTTGATATATGTATGAAGAATTGATAGAGGCACGCGAAATTACGAAAGAGCTCATGGAAGAAACTCAAAAGATGGAACTCTGTACAAGTCGATAATTATATAAATATCTAGGCCACATTATAATCCTCTCCCGAGATAACCAGACCACGGAGCTTCAACGAAGAATCTGTCTTGGATGGTCTGCCCATGGTAATCTTAAGGAATTCCTCCTTGAAAATATATGACCAACATAATAATAATGAACAATGTGTGCTTCCAGTCATGACAGATGGAGCAGAAACACTTACACTAACGAAAGCGACTGTCAGAAAACTAAGAGTGACAGCGAAAACATGAAAGAGCCACACTGAATCTCAGACTCTCGGATAGAGTGAGAAATTCAGAAATACGTATAATCAGGAGTTACTGACGTCGATGAAAGAGTGGCTAACCTGAAGTGTTCATGGGTGAGACATATCGCTGGAGTAAAGAACCAAAGATGGACCAATAAGATCCTGGAATGGAGACTACGTGAGGACATTAAAGGAAGTAAAGGAAGACCATCTACGCGATGGTCCGACGATATAAAGGGTTGCTGGTGACTGGATGCAGAAGGCCTAGGAAAGAGAGATATGAAGGAGGCCTATATCCAGCAGTGGACAGAAACGACAGAATAAAGTAAGTAAATGCAAGACAAGGAAACTTTTGCTAAGCACGCACACCCCATTCAAACTTCTTCCATTCCTAACCTACTAACTATTCTGTAGATAACGTCTTATATTTTTTAAATAACTTTCGTCAGTGTAATCAACTATTTAATATAACAGAAGCACCACCTCTTGAAAACAATTGGCAAATTATGAATAAATCCAATATATTATATTTAAACTTAACGACAAATTCAATAAACAATATTATATTTATTTAAAACAGTATCCATATTGGTTTGAAGTTAAGATTTCTTACGACAGATGCAATAGTTCATAACGACCCAACCTTCTATTTCAAAGTATCTTCAACGTATCTTAGTTTGTAAATTAGTGTTAGGTACTAGGTACCTACTAACATAATGATAAACTTTGCCCTTCTGTGAGAAAACTTTTCTTCACACCGTGGCATCCAAAAATAAGATTTATTGCGTCAAGATACGATTGATAATGTGAGTAGGCAGATACGTGAATATGGTCCTTCGATCCAGCTGTATGTATGTACATAGGTAGGTACATAGATGGGCTGACTGCAATCACAAAATAATATTTCGCTTTCTAGTGCAAAGTATAAGTAGGGCAAATTAGCCTCGATGTCGAAGGTAAACGGCAGTACGAGGTGCTGTGGGTTTGTTTGGTAATCATTGTTGGTGGACTGGACCGTGTGAAGGTACATTTCTTGGTTCATTATTACCTACAGATAATATTATATTTATACATACATATCTGCAAATCGACTAAAAATAAACGAAAGGAGACCGGTAATGTTAAATATTATAGAGAACGCTTTCGTAACATCGAACAACGCCTCATATTATACAGTAAGAACTAGTCTCTTTCTTATTGTAGGTATATATTATAGTACCTAAGCTATAAATATTATTATACAGATCGATTAATCAACACTCAGTTGAAGATTTAGTTTTACCATTGATGCATTGACTAATTTTAACTAAAATTAACCTACATTTAACAAAACGATAAGTACCTAATTTATACAAGATAAATTATTCTTATTAATATTAAATTAAAAGCTCTGGTTGAAAAATGAAAAATCAAATTTATGAAGAACATTTCTTTAAGGAAGTGTAGTTTTTGTAGATAATGGGTAATCTAATTCACTTACAAATATACTGAATACCTAAGTCAAATTTCAATTAACTATAAAATGTGTTCAATAAAATTAATAAACAGAAATTAAATAGAGTTAGTAATGAGAAATATTTGTATTGTGTAACTTTTAAACGCCCTTTCAAAAACTTCTCGAAGGTTTTACGTTTCAAACAAAAGAATTACAAAGTCAAATAGAGTGTCATTCTTTTGATTTCGTAAAATGAGTGAATCGTTCTGTTATTTGAGTAATTCACCAGTTTTATGATTCAAAATGTGATTCATAGGATTTCATTAAAATACTTCCTATGAACTAATAGTTTTAGTAATTATATAAATAGGTTTAGCAATTTAATAAAATACTCGTATAATTATTGATTACCCCAAATAACATCACAAGGAATCTACAACGAAAATACATACAAATTCACCTGATTTAATATAGGTACATTATTACTAGGCATAACAAGACTAATAACAGACAATTATTAAGATATGAAAACTATGAAAACATCATATATATAGTGATTGTCTTGATTTTATTTTAGTTACCTATGTACAAATAATGAGGTGCTATCAAGGCTCTCATATTCTCAATACAACTTGTTGGAGATATACATACTCTCGTATAATGGACCAACAAATTATAAAAAATACTTTCAAAACGCCGGTCATTTAGGTTAGTTATCCAATACCAAGTCAGAATTTGAGATTTTCTAATGAATTTCGTGATAATGACTTGTTTCGTAATAATATTATACTCTCTCGAGATACACATACACACAAATGAGATTTCTAAGATTAATAAATATAGCATACAATGAGAGATTTACAATGAATTAGGTAACAATCAATATTGCGATAATATGGACAGTAGTAGTTTTTTTTTATTTATTTGGCTTTTCAACAGACTACACATACAATAAGTAACAATACAAACAAAAAATTACAAAGGTACAAAAATTACAATTTCTATTTAATTTATACCTTATTACAATTTTTAATTTTATCTTTTCTCACTCAATTGGAAATTTTACTGCCTCGCTAGACATAATCTGTTCTGAGGCAGTACTAGTTTAAAATTGCTATGGCTACTCTGCAATTATAAGATTGATTTTTTTTCTAAACATATTTCATCCAAACAGGACAACGACAACCATAATGAAAAACTAAACATACAACGACAACCATGATGAAAAACTAAACATCTATCTCAATAAATCCAAGAGAACCGAAGTAGAAATAAATAATATACAACAGCGACTTTAATATAGTATGTATGTATGTACATTATTATTTTAACAAGAAATATTAAATTATAAAATAAATGTGACTATTACTAATTTAAGTGACTGAAAACATGATATATTTATAGTAAAACTCTATATCTATATTATATCAAACACAGACCCGGAGTCGCCATGGCAACATGTCAACTCTGGGTCGGTGAGAAAACGACTGCTTATGCTAACCAGAGGTGGTCTGAGGAAAGCACATGCTCCATTGCCAAACAAACATGGCCAAAATACGATCTCAGAAGAACCAGAGAAATACTCTCGTTCAGAAGAGATTCACTCGCCAGAGTCATATCGGTATTAACGGGAAACTGGGTTATAGGACGGCATACCAGAAGGCTAGGGCTGGAGACATACGATTACTGCAGATCATGCCAGGACGAGGAAGACGAAACGGTGGTCCACTTCCTATGTCACTGTCCTGCTCTGTCTAGAATCAGGAGAAGCTCCTTGGGAAGTTTCTTCTATGATGATCTAATTGACATAGCATCGGCCGACATCGGAGACATTATGACATTCATTAGCCACTCAGGCTGGTTCAAGGGGGATGAGTAAGGTGAGAACAGCCCCATTTGTGGTATCACAAAGGGCCAATTGGCCTAAGTGTGTTCTACTTAAGAACTGCCACCCGCAAAAAAGCTTAAAAAAGCTTTTTTAAAGAAGATCAAACGAGCCGGGATTTTGGTCTTTAAGAGTCTGATACTACCCAGCCAAAACGAGAAGGTGTTTATATCCAGCAGTGGATACAAGAGAGCTGAGGTAGAAGATGACTAAAATTCCAATTTAAGTATGTTCTAAGATATAATGATTTTAAGATGCACAATACCAATAATTAAATTGCAATTTGGGGTCAATTCAATAGATAATGTTGCCTGGTGTGGTGTTCTAATTCGCGTGACTCAAATACCAACCAACCAATAGTGTTTAAATATAAAGAATATTGATAGTTGTTGTAATAATTAAATTCTTGTTATTTGTAGGTCAGTTATCTATGGGTTGTACATAATTTATATATTTATCTCGGGAGATTAAACGAAGCTTCAACTTGCAACAACTGTCAAGTAAAAAAACAACAGAAAACAGGTATAGATAGATGATAATTGACTAAACACGCGGAATATCTTATTTAAAGCATAATGTTATGCATAATGGTAAGAGGTTTTTTTTCAATATTGGAACAAAAAAATCAAATTATAACAAAGTATTTCTCCGAAAAAATCGATTTATTACTAGTTGCATGTGACACATGAGATCCAACTGTCGATAGCGATAGTATGTATAGTTGAAAAATACATAGGTACCAATCTATAAACCCAAAATCCAAATTATTGAATATTTTAGGATATTTTGTTTTCTATACAAAACATGTTCCTAGATATGTATGGTATGTAATGCTTGGATAGTAAGGTGAGTCCTTATTTCCTACCACGAATATGAAAACAGCTTGATGGTATGTTTGGAGATTAAGTATCAAAATATTGAGAGTCGTAGATGTTGAATAGTGTACACTGCCATAGAGGAAAGTAATCAAATATGGAATACCATTTTGTTTTTACGCATAAAAAAAACAAATATTGAAAATAAAAAAAAATTAATCGTAATTACAATCAGTCATACATTTGCGCTTCGAGTAGTAAGAGTCTTGTATAATATTTATTAATTATAATTAATATAAATTCTTTAAAACAAAATCAACATAAAGGTATCAAATTATGTAATAGGTACCCAAATATGGAATACTACAAAAACTATAAAAAATCAAACATAACTTCTATGAGATACTTTTGGAACTTTGATCAAATATAAAAATGAACTTAAACTACTTGCAATAATCGCAAATCCAGGAGTCGAACTCTGTATCAGCGTAATCATTATGTGCCCAGAGTCCGCACATGAGGCATTTGATCCAGGTTTCTCCTCGAGTATCTTCAGAAAACAACCAATGACAGAACATACACTCCGCATCTTCTGAGTCATGAGTTTCATGTCCTATTAAGGTATCGGGCTCACTGTCTGTGTCAAACTGTATCATCTCGTCATCATCTGAATCAGATGGATTATTCTTAACCTTGGTTTTCTCTTTTGGTTGTTTGCCTTATTTTTCGTATTGTTTTTTATTCTTTGCCTTTGTCAATTTATTTTATTTTTCGTCTTTTTTCTTATCTACGAGATCATTTTGTAAGGTGATGACGAAATTATTGCTGCAACAGATGCCTTTCTTTCCCTATTAGATCTTTTTCTTTTTTTATCTACCTAGTACTGGGGTGATAATTTAGGGTAACACCAGACTCAGTCACCCGTTAAATAAAGACACATTATTCATAAATAAGGTGACTTTATTTAACCTCGATACAGGTTTATCCTAGTCCTAGTGAGGTTGAATACATTACCTACCTATGTTATATGTGTAAAGTATACTGTATGAATTGAGATGTTTTGGGATACCCCACGGACTGTCCATATTTGGCACTTTTAACTAATTTAAACTTTTTTGCATATTTTCAAACTAGACAAAATAAGACAATAAAAAACCTCTAAAACATTTAAACAAACATTTACACAATGCATAGATGTAATAAACGCTATACTATTTACAATTGCATTACGTAAAATACTTCATTTTTAACAAACCATAAAAAGTTTTCTGACAGTGACAAAACAAAATCTTCTTTCAGCGGACACACCACTCGCTCGATTGACAAAATTAAACCTGTACATGCGTATAGTGATTGAAAGAGATAGATGATCACTGTAATTTGCATCTAGGTGTATTCATTTACGAGAAATGCCGGTATTCCATATTAGGACACTATTCCATATTTGGTTAATTTCCTCTACTAATTATATGAAATGATTTCGTCACTAAATTCATTTTTTTACAGTCCAGGTCCCCCTGGACGCAATCCATCAATGTTTTAGTGGTAAAGCGATGAATCAATGTTTCTTTTCAATTTATGTTTAACCAATAATATTTTATGAGAAATTTTTGGCTAATTTATTGTATAATTACTTATGTGTACTTATTTGGATGTATGTGTGTTTACAATAAATAAAAAAATATAAAATAAAATATATATAATATACTTAGGTATTTAGTAAAATAAACGATACTTTCGTCTTTGTTGAGGTATTAAAAATTGTCATAAAAGAATTGTAATCCTGTTGTGTTGTAATTGCTCTGTCAGCGACCCATCTGACATTTCCAAACTAATTCATTTATCAAATGTTGATGAAAATAAATTGACGAATACACAGTTCAGTACAGTACAGTACAGATACACTTACATAGTGCATAGAATGATATGTGGAAGATGCGACAGTTATTTGTCTGCTGCATTGAACATGACCGAGCCGAGCTGCTTTTGGAAAATGGCCAGTTATATATTTCAATTTTAACCAACAAATAGATAGACGCATAATTGGGCTCGATATTGCAATAGCTTGATTAAACAATAATTGACGATTTACCTATTCCATAGTAAAGTTAATCATCCATCCATCCTCATGAAATACTATCTTACAGGTACTTACTTATCTAATCGCTGTGTGTAGGTAATTACAAACAATATACTATGTATCTAATAGGTAAATAGCCGAAACCATCTGTCGCCTCTTCTCTTTCCATAAAAGCTCTTTAATTCTTCAGAATTATAATATTTTCTTCTTTCAATATCACATTTATACAATAAATTATCTGTATCTAATTGTTCTCAATTCAATTTACCTATTGTTTTAATTTACATATCAGCCTTTTAATCTTCATTAACTATTTCTTCATTCGTTGAATTCACTACAATCTCAATATTGTGTCATTAAATATAATACAAATATTTAAAAAACGACTATACGAGAAATATTATAGGAGAACCAATCTTCCAAATTCTGTATTTCCAGCTTCTTATTTTAATCCGAATTAATATTTTTCTGGGCAGATTGCAAACCCGCCCCAACGCTACGTAGTGCGTTTCTTCGGAGGAGTATAATCGATCCAAATCCTAATGGCTGGTTTCCCCTACGTAGCCATGTTAAAAAAAACAGGAAATCAAGGCATCTACAGGGCTAACGAAGTGTCATCGGCAGGTTTGAGTATCTCTTAAAGCCCTTACGCAACGTTCACTAATTATGCCATTTTATTGCGTTCCCATATCAATCTATTTTTTAAATATTCTGTATATGTTACTCGTCAAATAATTTTCGATTGAAAATAAACTGAAAAGGCCATCTATGGATGTGACGAAGAAACTTTTTTCTATCGTTAAATTGGTTCGTAAACAATGAAAATTCGTAAAAAATATCATTGAATACCCAATAGTTTGATCGAGAATTACTCCCCTCAGCGAAAATTTGTTTCTTGGGAGCAAGTAAATAAATTTAAAAAAAAAACAAGGAAAAAAATCCAATGCATGCGTATATATTTGCAATAATAAATATTCCATTTATAATGCAAATATATACCTACGTTAGGGATGTTTAGATAGGCAACATGGAAAATGTCACATAGACAAGATCACGTTAATGATATAAAATATTGAAATATGGGAGTAGATAATATAGGTACAATATGGTCCAGCAAATCTCTCTGCTAGCTCGATCATGACTACGATGTGATAGTAATATAGGTAAATATGAAGTTAGTTATGAAATGATACCTATATGTATATGTATAGTAGTGTATGCAAGTAAAACACGGACATGATGTAGGCAATCAGATGTGTTCCAATAATTGTAGGAGAAAGTAGGTGGCGAACGAGATACAATCAGTACCAACAATAATATACTTTGTTCGATCGACATGTTGCCTCTATCACTATAAGTTTATTTATAAGATTTTTTTCCCACCATTGTAAGTTTTTTTTACGCAAAAATTAAAAACAAAAAATCTTTGTCTCTTCCACTTCACATTTTATATTTTGCCAATCAACCATCAGTTACAACACAAGTTCGGCTCGATGAAACACAGTTTCGAACTGAAATGATAGGTATTTTATAACAAAATAAATATTTGATGGAATTCGAAAATTAATTTTCAATTCCACTACGTTCACGAAAGCTGTAATAGACGCAGAACGCTAGTTTGAACAAAATAAGAGGTTGGAGAGCACGAAAAGTAGGTAGCTCAAAGAGCCCTTTAAATGGGTGATTTCTGCATCATATTGAAAAAAAAGAACAATAAAAATAAAGACCGCAGTAAATTAAAAAAATATCTCCTCTAAATGTAAATAATGCAGTACCTACCTACTAATATAAAGTTTAAACAAGTTTTTTAATACATTTTATTTGTCCGCTTAAAATCCAAAAGCAATTAAAAACAATATTTTTTAAATTTGCAGCACATTCTTAGTTCTGGTGGGCAAGTCTGGTCCAATCGGCGAAATCAAAACCCTCACGATTATCCATATCATAAATATAATTATTATATGGAGTTCTACAATATCTTTAGATGTCATAGAACTCCATATGATAATTATAAAATAAAATATCCATGATATGGGTAATCACGAGGTTTTTGATTTCGCCGGTTGGACCAGACTTGCACCCATGATCGAAAATAAAACTAAAAAAGCGTTATTTTAGGCAGAACCGAAAATCGAAAGTTTCACACGAACTATCGATTTTATTTTAAAAACCTTTACTAATTATTTCTAGATTATACATTTGCACACTGAAAAAAGGATAAAAAAATATTGGCTCAACAACCAGGATTACTTACATACATTTTTTTTTTTTTTTTTATTTATTTTAAATAACGAAAAACGGTATGATTTCTAAATAAATATTTTTTCCAGTGCATGATAATAATTTAATACGAACAAAGTATAGAGTAGGTTTTGAATACGGAACGGAGATATGATATAATAATAGTAAGATAAACGCCACCGGATGAATCTTCACAATCTATTTGCCAAGATAAACATTACCTACCTAAGTACTATCAAGACAGACAGACAGACAGAGATAGCCACTATCATTACTAACTTACTGACTGACTGCTAATTTTCTTAAATATAAGCATAGGCAATTTGAGGTACCTACCCACTTATAAACTTACACCGCCAAACAACCGACAAAAAACATGTAATTGGGTATTGCAAACTAGTTGTAAGTTCTGTAACACAACTTTGTGCGCAAATTTGTGAAAATTTTGGTTGGTATATGTATAAACCAGCCCCCTCTACGCCGAAAACTAAGACGTAGAAACACTACGAAAACTAAGAGGTAGAAATTATAGCTCTTACAAGATATACCTACCTAGTTTAAAGGAAGTATACCGAGTACGGTTTCTCTGGGGTGAAAATACGTGCTAAATCAACGATTCATAAATTAAAATTAAGATTACATCATCGATTGTTTTTTTTTAACTTGGTGGAATTATTTTACACTTCTTCTTCTTATATTAGATCTGTTTATCGAGAAAGATATTCCTGTGATGCTGAGGTCCAGCTATCCCTCCACCTCTTCGGTGCTCTTCCAGGGAGGCGATGCCCTGGTGGTATTTTGTTTGCCGCTATGGATGGGGTTCGAGATGCGTCCATCCTGTTGACGTGGTCCCTACAGAATCTTTTTATAATTAATTAGAATAAATAAAATACAACATTCTGTGTACCACTACTAAAATTTTAATGATGTACCTACATAAAGTTGTGTTTCATCTAATTTAATTAATTGTTAAATTAAGATACT
The DNA here is from genome assembly GCA_963576475.1 of Molanna angustata. Taxonomy (NCBI): domain Eukaryota; kingdom Metazoa; phylum Arthropoda; class Insecta; order Trichoptera; family Molannidae; genus Molanna; species Molanna angustata. Next base: position 38,423,810 of record OY754973.1, on the reverse strand, counting down.
TAAATTTGTATTCTTCTTAGGCGTGTTCTTCATTCTCGAATGTCGTATGCATCTGTTCTGTCTTTCTGAGGGCCAAATTTAAAATGGTCAGAGCGATGTGAGGACAACACTCTCTAACGATGTGTGGTATATTATTTTATCAATGAACAAACCGATGTAATTTAATAGGTACTGTTTATTTTACATTAATTAATATACTTACAAAAATTATAACAATTTAATTTACTTAAATTTCGCACGTGTATTCTATAGATACAGATAATACCTAGTTTGACATAGTGTGAACGCTTTCAAGGTTGAACGAAGAATAAACGGAGATTTGCGACAACTAACGACATGACCCGATATCAAACATATATCAATAAAAATATCCGATATATTATGGTGAAACCTTACCCCTGAGCTGTTCGTTATCGCCAAGCGCTAATATTTTTTTTATTGAATTTGACGAATGTTTTAGAATTTTTATTCTTCAAAAAACGTAAAATCCCGTACCTACATAAAAAAATCGTTTCGCGATAACGAACAGCGTTTTCAATTTGACTCAGGGGCATTGTATAAATGGTGAAGTTAAACGAATGACTACCTACATATATAAAACATATGTTTAACAAGATGACATATTTCCCTATAGATAATAAAAATATAGTTAGTGTGTCAGTTTTCCTAAAAACGTCGTTAATTGCACAACATTTATAAAAGGCAGATAGGTACTCAAATAGTTAATATCGCTATTAAAAGTTCGTCATTATTAAGGTCAAATAATGTGAAGCAATCGTGAAATTATATTTGATAGCGTCTCACATCGAACAATGATCTCGATTCGAATTTTGTATAACCTGAAATTCTCTATCATAAATAAAGCAGACTCCATTTTCGCCACATAGGTAGGTACATACATCATAATATTATATAAGTTAACGTGTTATACGCAAAATATTTTTTAACAAATCGCCAAATATTTTGTTTTTAAAATTATGAAGATATTTTTGACTAACAGAATTACAATTTAAATCAAAATATTACACATTTCACGCAAAATTAGTATTAGTAGGTATATCCAGCAAAATACTCATATTGAAAAAAAAAAATTCCACAAGAAACAGAATTCGGTTAAAAAAATCTTTATTATTAAATAAAATGCATCAATAAGCTTCGTATTGGAAGCTTCAACAAGCAACGTCATTAATACTTCTGGCATTATTTATTATCTTTATATCTTATGATAAATTCAGAATGAGTAAGTTTTACTTAGTCCCCTCCGCCCCTTTAGTACCTCCCGTCTCTCCTTCAGTCCCTTACCTTCAGTCTCAAATAATGGACTTAGAGAAGTGGTATGAAATTAGATTGAATATTAGAATAGTTTAGAGTATAGTGTTGGCCACAACATATTTATTTTTATATACTTTCAATGGAAGCAAGTGTTTATAAAAAAAAACTGAAACATTGGACTTTGGGGAAATGGTTTCAATTGTAAGTACCTAATTGAATAAAAAAGAGTTGGAAAAAGTGTAGTTTTGGCCACAACTTATTTGTTATTTTATATACCTACTTACTTTCATCAGAAGCAAGTAGGTATGCATAAAAAAATCAGAAAGATTAAATATACAACCCACACATTTTTGTAAATTGTCATCGAAAGCATGTATGTATACAAAGCATGTACATACATATGTATACAAAGCAAGTATGTAGGTACCTATACAAAGAAAGTATGTATAAAAAGCACGTAAAACGTCTGTAACCAACGGACGACCGTGGATAAAGGGATTTGATTTTATACGCGCTGTGACGTAATGAGTCCCGTATAAATGCAAGCAACTTTTTTACAATAATTAAAAGTTTAAAACCACTTCTTGATTCTTGATTCTACATGAATTTTATTATGTGCGATAGGCCTATTTCGCCTTGGTAATAGGCGATTGAACAAAATTGTGAAAAGAACAGCGAATATCAGATAGAATGAGTCTATTAAAGTTATGGTCAAACAAATCATGTACCGAGAAGGTAATTAATAGAAACGAAAAGACTCGATGAACGTTTCAAATTTATTTTTCATCAACAAATAGAAAAATCGATTGACCGTGACGATTCTTGTAACAAAATAATTAAGAGATAACTAACTATTGACATATTTGAACTTTAAATTATCAATGCTTTCAAAATTAGACTGAATTTCATTTTTACCGGTTTTATACAACAAAGTCGTCATCGTGACAAAAAATAACAATAAAACAGATATTGATTTTAAATAAAATATCGCCTTTTGAGTTATAGGTACCAGTGTGCATTATATTTGTATCCGTTATCTACGGATATCTATGGATATATATTATCCATAGATATCCGTTAATTTCTTCTCTATGATTTCATCTGTCCAAATTTTCAAAATACCCTCACGGTCTGGAAAATCGAGGTATTTTTATATTGTTTGAACTTTTGATACAATACATAAAACATAGGTATGCACTCTTCAAAAATGCATTCAAGGATTATCAAAATTTAAAGAAAAAAAATCTATGGTCTGCCTTATCAATGTGAAATAAATTTCACATTTCAACGGTCGATTTGTTCAAGAGAACTTTGTTCTCTTAATATAGGTACCTATCGACAATGTTTCAAGCCAGGATACGCGAGATTGTATGCAGGGTCTATATTTTTCACGGTTTTCCAATTTTGAAGTCAAAAAACACCAACTTAGAGACTTCGCAGCATATATTGTTCTATATACGGATTTACTCAGAATTCGGAGTAGAATATTTAGTGTTTTTCTGTGTGTGTGTGTGTCCTTATAACTTTTGATTTTTCGCTCAATTTACAGAGCCCAAAATTTCAGAATATATAAATAGTTATAGGCCTACAAAACTTTTATACTCAGAATTTTGAATTTTTGTTTCAGTCAGGGGTTATCAACATTTGAATTTTAACTTTATTTTTCCATTCATCTTAGAAACCATAAAAACTAGAACGCTGAAAATTATTATAAATATAGACAAACACAAAATCTCAAGTTTGTATTTTCAAAAAAATTCCAGAGATTCTCAAACATTTTTTATCAACAAAAACATTTTTTTCTGATAAATTTATGTGTTTAACTACCTATATTTTCAAAGTTTTTAAAAATATCGAAAATGCTGAAACAGTCGCCTATACACACTATCTAAGATGAGTTAATAGTTTGATACTTAATCTCCAAACATACATACATACCATCATGCTGTTTTCATATTATGGGTAGGAAAAAAGGACTGACCTCCATACTGTCCTATCTTGACATACATACCTACATGTGTTGTATAGAAAACAAAATATCTTAAAATATTCAATAATTTGGATTTATGGGTTTATAGTTTGGTACTTATTCTTCAACTATACATACTATCGCTATCGACAGTTGGATCTCATGTTAGTAGAAGTAAAATAGCTTCTGTGTAGGAAAATTGAGTGATCAACTTCATATTGATATTATAATATGTGTCTCTATAGACAACTTCATATTGATATTATAATATGTGTCTCTATAGACAACTTCATATTGATATTATAATATGTGTCTCTATAGACAACTTCATATTGATATTATAATATGTGTCTCTATAGACAACTTCATATTGATATTATAATATGTGTCTCTATAGACAACTTCATATTGATATTATAATATGTGTCTCTATAGACAACTTGATATTGATATTATAATATGTGTCTCTATAGACAACTTCATATTGATATATTAGAATATGTGTCTCTATAGACAACTTCATATTGATATTATAATATGTGTCTCTATAGACAACTTGATATTGATATTATAATATGTGTCTCTATAGACAACTTCATATTGATATTATAATATGTGTCTCTATAGACAACTTCATATTGATATTATAATATGTGTCTATAGACAACTTCATATTGATATTATAATATGTGTCTCTATAGACAACTTCATATTGATATTATAATATGTGTCTCTATAGACAACTTCATATTGATATTATAATATGTGTCTCTATAGACAACTTCATATTGATATTATAATATGTGTCTCTATAGACAACTTGATATTGATATTATAATATGTGTCTCTATAGACAACTTCATATTGATATTATAATATGTGTCTCTATAGACAACTTCATATTGATATTATAATATGTGTCTCTATAGACAACTTCATATTGATATTATAATATGTGTCTCTATAGACAACTTCATATTGATATTATAATATGTGTCTCTATAGACAACTTGATATTGATATTATAATATGTGTCTCTATAGACAACTTCATATTGATATTATAATATGTGTCTCTATAGACAACTTCATATTGATATTATAATATGTGTCTCTATAGACAACTTCATATTGATATTATAATATGTGTCTCTATAGACAACTTCATATTGATATTATAATATGTGTCTCTATAGACAACTTCATATTGATATTATAATATGTGTCTCTATAGACAACTTCATATTGATATTATAATATGTGTCTCTATAGACAACTTGATATTGATATTATAATATGTGTCTCTATAGACAACTTCATATTGATATTATAATATGTGTCTCTATAGACAACTTCATATTGATATTATAATATGTGTCTCTATAGACAACTTCATATTGATATTATAATATGTGTCTCTATAGACAACTTCATATTGATATTATAATATGTGTCTCTATAGACAACTTCATATTGATATTATAATATGTGTCTCTATAGACAACTTCATATTGATATTATAATATGTGTCTCTATAGACAACTTCATATTGATATTATAATATGTGTTTCTATAGACAACTTGATATTGATATTATAATATGTGTCTCTATAGACAACTTCATATTGATATTATAATATGTGTCTCTATAGACAACTTCATATTGATATTATAATATGTGTCTCTATAGACAACTTCATATTGATATTATAATATGTGTCTCTATAGACAACTTCATATTGATATTATAATATGTGTCTCTATAGACAACTTCATATTGATATTATAATATGTGTCTCTATAGACAACTTCATATTGATATTATAATATGTGTCTCTATAGACAACTTCATATTGATATTATAATATGTGTCTCTATAGACAACTTGATATTGATATTATAATATGTGTCTCTATAGACAACTTCATATTGATATTATAATATGTGTCTCTATAGACAACTTCATATTGATATTATAATATGTGTCTCTATAGACAACTTGATATTGATATTATAATATGTGTCTCTATAGACAACTTCATATTGATATTATAATATGTGTCTCTATAGACAACTTCATATTGATATTATAATATGTGTCTCTATAGACAACTTCATATTGATATTATAATATGTGTCTCTATAGACAACTTCATATTGATATTATAATATGTGTCTCTATAGACAACTTGATATTGATATTATAATATGTGTCTCTATAGACAACTTCATATTGATATTATAATATGTGTCTCTATAGACAACTTCATATTGATATTATAATATGTGTCTCTATAGACAACTTCATATTGATATTATAATATGTGTCTCTATAGACAACTTCATATTGATATTATAATATGTGTCTCTATAGACAACTTCATATTGATATTATAATATGTGTCTCTATAGACAACTTCATATTGATATTATAATATGTGTCTCTATAGACAACTTCATATTGATATTATAATATGTGTCTCTATAGACAACTTCATATTGATATTATAATATGTGTCTCTATAGACAACTTCATATTGATATTATAATATGTGTCTCTATAGACAACTTCATATTGATATTATAATATGTGTCTCTATAGACAACTTCATATTGATATTATAATATGTGTCTCTATAGACAACTTCATATTGATATTATAATATGTGTCTCTATAGACAACTTCATATTGATATTATAATATGTGTCTCTATAGACAACTTCATATTGATATTATAATATGTGTCTCTATAGACAACTTGATATTGATATTATAATATGTGTCTCTATAGACAACTTCATATTGATATTATAATATGTGTCTATAGACAAGTGTAATTTTTTACTCTCCACTTCTATCTTCTTCAAGGGGTAGGCAGGGAGAACCGAACACCGCATTCTTCTATCTTGACACATACATCGCCTCATCAACATTGATACACTGTCTCATACATGCTCATCTTGCTAGTAATGCAATTTTTCTTTCAATTTCTCAATAGGTACTTATCTCATGTAGAAAGTGTATTCTATGAGTTTCGTGACAATGTATGTGTGTTTGGTGTATTGTGAAAACTTTTGTCCTCTGGGAATCTAATATTTGTTAAAGAATCTAATGAAAATGTACTTCATAAAAATGTATTTAGGGATTGTCAACCTTTCAAGAAGAAAATATGAACACTTAATATGGTGTGAAAAGTTTAGTGTTGGCCACAGCCCACTAGTTTTAATACCGCGCCGGCCGACTTACTAATGATATTAATAACAATTAAGTAATTCAAATACTCAATTATTATTATTAGGTACTATTACATACTTTCCCAAAAGAATTCGTAGACCAATGAGTACCTAATAATAAATTGTAAATAACTTAAAAGATCTACAAAGGCACCGATCAAGCACTTTCAATTGGGAATAATTCACCCATCCAGATGTTCTGAGGAGGTCACTATTCACTATACTGCCTATCAACACCAAATGATTATTAGCGTTTAAAAAGTAGGTATTAATTATTACCGAGTAGAATTGAAATTTTAATTGTAATAATTATTGATAGATTGGGTGTTCTTATTATAATTAATTAGAATATAAAGATGTTATTTCATCAATGAACAATGAATATGTAGGTATATAATTTAAAGGAAGATTTACTCTTGTAGGTAGGTATATAATACGTATATACCTACATATGTACATATGTATATCTGGGTGAGACCTCGTTTATATGAAGATAGTATATTATGAGAGACAGTCGGCAAGATATGTGTGTGTGTGTGTGTGTGTATAGTGTATATATATATATATTATATTGCACAACACAAGTGTGTCATGGAACCATTTCATCACTTCACTTCTCACTGAACTCTACTAGTTGCATGTAACACATGAAATACAGCTGCCGATGGCGATAGTATGTATGTATAGTTGAAAAATGCATAGGTAGACCTACCAAACTATAAACCCTTATTATTGAATGTATTAAGACATTGTGTTTTATTTGTTGAAATGTATGCTAGGAGAGGATAGTGTGGAGTTCAGTCCTGTTTTCCTACCCCGAATATATAAACAACTTTATGATATGTATAAAGGGATTGCAATCCGGCACCCACATCAATCCGGTCGGATCCGACCCAGCTTGGTTACAAGTCTATAAAATAGTGACTAGTTGCATGTAACATATGACATCCAACTATCGATGGCGATAGTATGTATAGCTAATTGAAGAATACGTACCAAAATATAAACACAAATTGATAAATATTTTGTTTTCTATATAAAACATGTACAGGCATATCAGGATAGGATATTATGGAGGTAAGTCTGTTTTTCCTACCCAAAATATGAAAACAACAGATATTATGTACATATGTACCTATGTTTGTAGATTAAGTAGATATCAAACTAATGAGTGAGATATTGTGTAGTGTTTAATGCCTTACAAACAAATTATATGAAACGATGTCATCACTAAATTCAATTTTTACATAAATTGTTAAAGATATACCTACTTCTATAATGTATGTATTTCGTATGGAAAATTAAACTTTCTAGTTTAAGTTTTTCATAGTTTTAAGATATTTAAAAAAAAAATTTAAAAATTTTGAAAAAAATAAATTTGTCATCAAAAGTGTATTCTTAAAAAAGATATTGAGAAATTTAGAAATTTTTCATAAACGCAAGTTAGAGATAGGTATTATATTTGTCCATATTTATACGAATTTTCAGCCTTCTATCTTTAATGATTTTTAAGATATATGGAAAAAGAAAATAAAAAAACAAATGTTGATAACCGTTGACTGGAAAAAATAGGATTATAATTGTTTTTTATGAATAATGATTTCGGAAGTTACTTTTTGGGCAACAATATGATACAGTAAAGTAAAATAGCATAAAATGACATGCACCAATGAAAATGTTATAGTTTGGTAAAATCAATCACTGTAATTTTCAATGTAAAATTACAGTGATAGCTGAATCTCTGAAAACATCACGTACCTACGTAATATTCATAGTTTAACTAGCTGAACAAATGTTTTATAATTTGTTTAATTATTATACACGACCATAATAATATACAGGGTGTCCCATAATCCAACATATTCCTTTTAAGGGCTGTTATACCAACTCATGACTCGCCAGAATATGCAAATATGACCTAAGTAAAAGTGCCTTAGTTTTCGAGATATTACCACTTTTACAAAGTGCCCGAAAATCTCCGCCTTAGATTGGTTTTTCGAGTGCCATATTTACAAATTTCAATATTTTGGAATTCTAATTTATAGTCCACAATCTTGAATAAACCAGCTATTGATCACAATCCAAAATAATAATAAAACTTTTATTTTTGGCGGAAAAAAAATATTTTGGATCGAGTAATAAATTAAAAAAAAATATTAGCCAACTTTGATTGTTCACACTGAAAAAAAATGTGTTACGCCAACTTGGCAAATTGTTGCAAAAATTGTCGCAATTATTGTTATTTAAATTTGTTTATTGTTATAAACTAAGGCAATTTTTTTAAGGTCATATTTGCATATTCAGGTGAGTCATGAGTTGGTATAACAGCCCTTAAAAGGAATACGTTAAATTATGGGACACCCTGTATAAACTAACAATAAAATCAAATGCTACGTATTACTATAAAAACTAATATCATGTGTTGATAATTAATATGTGCAATGAAACGTCGAAACGTGTTGATACTGTTGGCAATGTTGCGTTTTTCAATATACGATTTTCACGGTCGACATTTTCTAATAAACTTAAAATAAAGTCAAGAGTAAAATAGAGCACAACAAATATAGGTAGGTAGGTATACAAAATTTCATTCAGTGACAGTCAAATGCATGTAAAAAATAGAGAAAGTTAAAAGTAAACTGATTGCGAAAAAGACATGCAAGAAGCGCTAGAAGTGCTCATTTGATTCGGTTCTACAATTAATGTTATTTGAGTGATTCATAAAATATTATTATTTTGAAATCAACGACAGATATGGGAATTAAATCGTTTCACAAAGTGATGAGCAAATGCAAGACCAAGACCGCGGTGGTCATGTCATGGTCTTGCATTTACAGATGATGTGGTCTTGGTCTAACATTCTCAATACAGTCATGGTCTTGCATTTACAGATGATGTGGTCTTGGTCTAACATTCTCAATACAGTCATGGTCTTGCATTTACAGATGATGTGGTCTTGGTCTAACATTCTCAATACAGTCATGGTCTTGCATTTACAGATGATGTGGTCTTGGTCTAACATTCTCAATACAGTCATGGTCTTGCATTTACAGATGATGTGGTCTTGGTCTAACATTCTCAATACAGTCATGGTCTTGCATTTACAGATGATGTGGTCTTGGTCTAACATTCTCAATACAGTCATGGTCTTGCAGGTCTAGCGACTTTTACAAAAGAATATATTTATTTTTCTTTTATTTTTTTTAAGAATGAATATGTCTTTGAAACAAGTAGGTACATATACATCATCGTACATTCCCTAAACAAAGCATAAATGCTTGTACTATAGGTGAACGAAATCGGTCGTGGCAATTCGAACTCGCGACCACCGGATTTACTATCCCAGCGCGTTAACCGCTCTGGTATCACCCATCTAAATTACAATTGAATATGACTACAAGACTAATTTTACATTGATACAAACAGTGAGTCCTATAGGTTTATTCAGCACATAATATTTACCTGTATAACTATCGTAAAACAAATTGAACCCGTCACGTGGGTGTGCAGATTGCAAATTTGTGTATTTTTGCTTGATTGGTAGGTATATGTGCCAACCACCCCCCTCTATGGCGAAAAGTCTATGTAGACTATGTAAAAAACTATGTAGACAAAACTATGTAAATAATCCAAAACGTAGGTAGGTACCTACACTTATGCGTTAGTACAACAAGTAAAACACCGTCATGTTTTACTATACTAATCTAATCGTGCATTGATTTTCTTTTGTATTGAGTTGGTATTTAAATGTAGTGGAACTGAGGTGGAATATGTCAAACTCTTGAAACATGTTGTTGTATGTATCGCACATATTATTTTACTTAAGTTATGTAATCAAGTTATTATATGGTAGGTAAGTAATTGTATCTGTTTGTTGTCAAATAAATAAATAAAATAAAAACAAATCTCCCTAAAACTAATCCATAGCAATTTCCTTTCCATGGACTGTTGTGTCGTATACCTAACTTTTAATATTGATATTTTATTATGTCATCAACATCATCATTGGCCCGTGTTTGGCAACTGCAGAACATAGCTCACCCCCTTTACCCCCTCCTTCTCCCGTTCCTGTGCGACCTCCATCCACTTTGGTCCGACAAACCTTTTTTTACGTGTGTAGCTTTATTTAATAAATCAGTTGTCGCTATGTGTGGTGTAAGGTGGTAATATTTGGGTTAAGAACTAGGATCAGCAAACGACAATGTTGCAACGAGTGAGGTAGAAGATGTATGTATGTATGTATGTATGTACCAGCATCATGTACTGTAGGTAGGTAGGTAGGTATATCTAGATATCAGTGAACTAAACTTAGAAGAACCATGTACCTAATGTAATTGAATAAAACGATGTCTAATTAATTAAAAGGTCAAACAATAATTATACAAAATGTGACACACAGATACAATATATGTCTATAGGTAGGTACCTACTTGTGTCACCCATCACATAATAATATGTGTAGGTATAATAACCTCAATGTATCGACATACAGAGTAATGATACACTGTCTTGTGTATTATTTACATATTACACTGGTTGTTACTTTTTTATATTAGACGTAAAGTAAAGCACTCAATAAAGTGTATTTTTACACTCGTCTTTTTAAATATCGGAACAATTAGGTACGTATAGTTTAAGACCACATAATATATGCACTCAAGTGTGATTAGTTGCGTTTCCTAATTTACTCAGCCAATACTGACTGACATAATCCGTCTTGAAACTAAAGACATGGATAAATACCTAATGTTGTCTACAAGTTGAAGAGTAATCGATATAAAATAATCCCAATATACTACCCCTGAAATTTGTGGGATTCCCACGTTATGTGTTTAATTTGTTGATGTAAAACTATAATTTATCAAAAATATTGTCAAATATGATGTAGGTACCTACCTAAACACTTTGACTGTTTTAGATTTTTAAATTTGTCTTAATTTTAAAAAATGCCGCGTGGCACAGTTGGTAAGCCGTTCGGTTTCTGTGTATTTAAATTCATTTCTCACGCAAATATTACTTCTCTGGGCTAGAAACACTGGTTAGTAGGAAGAAATTGCCATACGGCAATAAACTCGCCACTTGCGCAGGGTGCAAGGAAGTGTTCATTATTATTATTATTATTATATTTTAGAAAGTTATATGTATGTATATTTATATGCATGTACCTATGTGTTTTTTTTAGTTATCTTTTCAATCAACAACTAGAAAACTTTAAAGGTTAAATATTCTGCAAATCTCTTCCTTTGCGACCAGTAGGTAACTTATGCAATAAAAAAGACTTTTTAATGTTTTATTATGTTATTTTTCATTTTTTCGTAAATTTTCCTACAAATGTTGTCGCTAATGAAACATCAAAATATTTACTTATTCGTAAGCAAATATTTGTTTATTTCAAAGTTGAGAAGTGCGTTTTACACGAATAACATATATTTGCAAGTATAAATTAGCGTTTGAGTGATGAACATTGAAATTATTTTATTTAATTTTAATGTTTTTCGTAGGTATTTATAAAATGTAAAAAAAGGAAATTTGCCATTTTATATATGAACAAATATATCGAACTATGTAACAACTAGCAGAATCTACCGGGAACAAAAAGTACTAAAATATTCGACGTACCTACTCCGACGTACAAAAAGTACTAAATATTGTTGGTTTTCGTTTCCATGGTTACACAGAATACAATTTTTAAATAAACCAACCAACTGATAGGGAAATTTGTTAAGAATCAAATTCAAATTTATAGAACATCGGTATAGGTAGGTACCTACATACCTCATAGTTAGGTACTAAAATGTTCCATATTTATTCCATACTTGATACAAATATCTGACTTTGATTTTTCATTTTTTTCGTTTCCATAGTTACAATAAAATACTCATTATTAATATTTTAGAGTGTACCTACGTAATATTTTTAAAGATAGGTATAATGTAATATAGGTGTATGATTTTGAATTATTTATTTTATGTTTTGTAAATTTTTGTTTTTTTTTATATATTTATCTCATAAACGAATTATTAAAAATGTATGTAGGTACTTGGAATTCATTCAACGATCCAAGCGGATGGGACAAGCGCAAACTTTAAATACTCTTTTCACACTTAATGACAATATATTATAAGAACATGGGGTTGTGGCCAACACAAAATTCTTCATAATGCTTAAATTCATTCAAATTATAAAACCACTTTTCAACTCCAATCTTGCTGAAATTCCTTTTCAACTCCAATCTTGCTGAAATTCCTTTTCAACTCCAATCTTGCTGAAATTCCTTTTCAACTCCAATCTTGCTGAAATTTCTTTCCCAGTCCAATCCTACTGAAATTTCAAACTAATTTCAAACCACTTCCCTTTACATTATTTAAGACTGAAGGGAAGGGACGGATGGAGGAACTGAAGAGATGGAGGGGGCTGTTTTTTTTTTTAAAACTAACTTATTTTTTTATTTATTGTACCTATTGGATATTTTTTACTCATCATAAATACGAATAAACAGTTCAAAATTACGAAAACGATTTCTTGATACGTTAGCATATTGCTTCATATTTACCTTCTCGAGCAACTCCGGGTAAAAAAAACTAGTATAAATATATAAATGATACTATCGCTTACGTCGTTCCTGTATCACGCTAGTCAAGACATAGGTACAATATGTAGGTATGTCGGGACGATCTCCACCACTTCTACTTCAGTAGGTACGAGAAGTTGGGAACAACTCGTTACAAATTTATTGTCAGTGCCTGTGCAACTTAATTATCGTGCGTGCCGTGCGATGTTCTAATTTAATTAAACGATGAATAAGTCTCGGTATATTATAAAATTAAGTATTTAAAATAAACATAAAAAGGAATATAACAATAATTTACAACAATTGACGTAGTTAGGAATATTCACAAGTACCTAGAGGTTGCTATCAGAAGTCAATTAGTAAGTATTATGTTTATCTGACCACCTTCCTCTGTCAATCAAAATATCGTAATGCCTTGTCATTCATTACTGAACCCTTGGCCTAGTAAAACATCATCTTATTATATAGTGATTGTGAACTGCACCAAATCACTTCACAATCACTATTTATATTATATTGTCTCTGTTAATTAATAATTTCACTTTCGAATAAATAACAAGTTTATTGCTACAACTGGGTAATTGCGTAAGTGAAAGATTATTTGTAAAGTAATGTCACATTTATACATTATACATATTATGGTACAAGGACTAAAAATCAAATCCAATAAGAAGACTAAGACTAACCTGATCAAGGTCATTTGTCCATCATTCAAAGTTACGATTAAATAAATTTACATCTAAAGTAATAAAGCAATCAAAATGTTAGTGTCTGTGTGTGTGTGTGTGTGTGTGTGTGTGTGTGTGTGTTTGTCTCACGCCTTTTGAAAAACCAAGAGCATCTAAAAATCTAATTTATGTGCGAACGTGTACCAGTATACCTGATGCAGTGTCACGCTAAAAATAATGCGATTAAAATGCTGAATTTTAAAGATATTTCAATAATTATTTTTTTCATACAAAATTTTCCAAGTCATATCTGTCAAAAAAGTGTACATTTTGCACGCAAATATCTGTTACTTTAAAAGTAAGAAGTACGTATTTAGACGAAAAAATATATATTTTCAAGTATAACTTAGCGTTTAAGTGAAAAACATGGTGAATATTTTGTATAATTATAATGTTTAACTTATTTTTAAAGTAAGCGTTTTGTACATAAACGCCGCCATTTTAATATCTTTTCATACAATATTTCATTTTCCTACCGAATAATTATGTTCTTGAAAATAATAAACCTTTGAAATAAATGTAATTATGAAATAATAAAATGAAACACAAGACATTACAGCAAGTTTTAAGACATATATTGTAAAAATGTGTTTATTATTAGTAAATATATAGGCATAATAAAATTGCATAATTTGTGAATAATATTTGATTTTTTCTGACAATTTTCATTTTTATGGCATCGAACAAACCAATGTATGTAGGTACCTACATATTCAAAGAAATCTCAAACCATTTGATATTTTTAACGTATTGGAATGGTTACTATGGTAACGGAAAGATTCTGATATTCAAATAAAATTTGTTATGAATCGAATTTATTTAGAACATTGTTGTAGGTAGGTACCTACCTAATACTATTTACTTACAAATCAACAATATACTGATTTCCTATAGGAAAATTATTTTATTTATTTATTTATGTATGTATGAATGGATGCATGTATGCAATGTGCTCCTAAACCGTTTGTCCGATTACAATGAAACTTTGGTGAATTGTCGAGCGTATGCCCGGGATGGTTTCTGGATTTAAACTTTTTTCTTATTCTTCTTCTTCTTCGTGTATTTGGTCATTTTACCAATGAAAGCGGAATATCCTGGGAAACGAAGGTCCGACTGTCCCTCCATCTCTTCGCAGGTCTTCCAGGATGCTATCTGGATTTAAACTTTTTTCTTCTTCTTCTTCATCGTGTATTTGGTCATTTTACATATGAAGTTGGAGTATTCTGGGAGAAGAAGGTCCAACTGTCCTTCCATCTCTTCACAGTTCTTCCAGGACGGGTTCTGCATATAAACTTTTTTCTTCTTTTTCTTCGTCGTGTATTTGGTCATCTTACCTATGAAGATGAACTATCCTGGGAGAAGAAAGTCCAATTTTCCTTCCATCTCTTCGCAGGTTTCTGGATTTAAACTTTCTTCTTCTTTTCTTCTTCTTCTTTTCTTCTTCTTTATTTGGTCATTTTACCTATGAAGTTGGAGTATCCTGGGAGAAGAAGGTCCAACTGTCCTTCCATCTTAAAGTCCCCGAAAGTCCCCCGTCTTTGGCTTAAAGTCCCCGAAAGAATTGAATATAAGCTCTGTCTCATAATCTTTAAAGCACTTCGTGGTATGGCTCCAACTTACCTCTCCGAACTGTGCATTTCGCTTTCAATAAATGACAGACAATCATCACTTCGTTCTGCCTCTTCATCCATGGTTGGGAAATTAGTTGAAATAAACAGGGTGCACACAACTAATTTCGGTGATCGTGCATTTGCTGTGGCAGGACCAAATGCATGGAATAAGCTCCCACACACCCTCAGACAAACCGAAAATATATCTTCGTTCAGGAAAAAACTCAAAACGCACCTTTTTCGCAAATCTTACCAGAGCCGAAATGATACAACATAATCATTTTTTCAACGCCCTTGAGGTGAGATATTCACAAAAACGGCGCTATATAAATTATCCAAATTTATAATTATTTATTTATCGTGTATTTGGTCATTTTACCTATGAAGGTGGACTAACCTGGGAGAAGAAGGTCCAATTGTCCTTCCATCTCTTCGCAGGTTTCTGGATTTAAACTTTTTTCTTCTTCTTCTTCGTGTATTTTTGGTCATTTTACCTATGAAGTTGGAGAATCCTGGGAGAAGAAGGTCCAACTGTTCTTCCAACTCTTCGCAAGTCTTCCAAGACGGTTTTTGGATATAAACTTTTTTCTTCTTCTTCTTTTTCTTCTTCATCGTGCATTTGGTCATTTTACCTATGAAGGTGGACTATCCTGGGAGAAGAAGGTCCAATTTTCCTTCCATATCTTCGCAGGTATCTGAATTTAAACTTTTTTCTTCTTCTTCTTCATCATTTTACCTTTAACGGTGGAGTATCCTGGGAAAAGAAGGTCCTTTCATCTCTTCGTGGTTCTTCCAGGATGGTTTCTGGATTTAAACTTTTCTTAGCCGACTGAAGGGACGGGATGAAATATAGGGAAGGGATGCACTAAAGGGCCTGAAGGGACGGGAGGTACTGAAGGGCCTGATTGGAAGGGACGTAATGATGGATTGAAGGGACGGGAGGTACTGAAGAGACGGGAGGTTCTGAAGGGTCTGAAGCGACGGTTCATGGAGTCTAATTCATTTTCTTCTTAATTTTATGTAGACCTTACAGTTTTTAGTCTTTTCTTCGTTTTCTTATTTTATGTAGAACTTGGGTGAATTTTATACAAACTCTTTCCTATAGATTAATCTTCTTCTTCTTTTATGAAGACCTTTTAGTCAGTTTTTATACAATCTATTTCCAATAGTCTAATTCTTCTATTTTATGTATTTTTTTCTTATTTTATGTAGACCATTGGGATTTTTTATACAAACTATTTCTTACAGTCTTATACCTATTCTTCTCTTTTTTATTTAGACTTTTGGGTTAGTTTTAAGTCTAATAGTCTATTGTGCAGAAATATTATTAACGATATGTACACTTGATGAAAACACATATGTAAAAACGAATGGGATGTGGGATGTAACGATGTAACCTGCACTAGAATCTTTTCAATACTTTTGTTTAATCAAATTTAAACCATTTATATCATCCTATTTTGAATAATTTTCAACACCTACATATTTGATTTCGTTGACAATATTTAAAGAATGGGGGTTATGGCCATTACTGAACTCTTCACAACGTTTATATTCAAATTATTTACCATAGTTTAAGTCTTCTTCTTCTTCGTTAATGTAGACTTTTGTGTCAATTTTAAGTTTATCAGTCTAATTGTGCAAAAATATAATGCACACTTGATGAAAAAATATAAAAATGTGAGATATGTGAGTGAAAGAGATAGCATGTCTGTGTGTGTATATAGTGTTTGAATGGCCACGCGGCGCGTCATTTATCGTTACGCCGTTGATAGCTACCTCCGTGAATTGTTATAGTATTTGACCTTGATTTGTATATTGTATATTTGAAGTATTGTAAAATAAAGTGTAAAAGAATAGACATCTTTTACTTGCAAAGTACTAAGAGTTTCACCCCAACAATAGTAGTGTATAGGGACACTATACTGGCGCAGTCTGGAACAAATCTACGCAGAAAATTGGGAATTTTTTCGAGAAGAAAAAATTTTTTCGGCGACACAGACGACAATAATTTTTTTTCACTGTGGAAAATAAATTGGAGGTACGAGATCGTACAGGTGTATAGAGACACGGTACGAAAAGATCTTCAAGGAAGCAGTATTGGCTGAGGAAGACAGGAGTCCTCGGGAGTGATACGACTTCGGGAGATTTTGGACTGGACTTCAAGGGGACCAGAGGGGACCAAGGAAGACCAGGAAGGACAACGGGAACGAGAATCAGAGAGGACCAGGGGACCACAAGGATTGGACAAGAGGATTGGCTGCTTGCTGTGAACGAGCGTCGAGCAGAGGCAACGGAAGAGGACCAGAGAGCTGGAAGACCAGGATTCGACAGAGACGACTTCTGCAGAGACAGGGTTGGGCCGTAGTGCAGGTTCAAGCGACTGGACAGGATCGAGTTAAGATAAGTGTATTTTTCTTTTCTTGTCTGTAGGTATTCTTTTTTCGGTAATATGGAACAGAGGAATCTACCGCTTTTCAATCACGAGAGTGATTTGTGGAGTGTGTTCAGGGTACGTTTTGAGCAATTCATCATAGCTGATGATGAAAAAATGTCTGAATCAAGGAAGAGAGCAATATTTTTAACCTCTTTGTCTGAAAAAACTTTTGTTTTATTACAAAACTTGTGTGTACCAAGAAAAGTTACTGAAGAAAAATTGTCGAAATTATTTGATCATTTGGATAATTTTTGTAATGAAGCTGTTTCTCCGTATATTGAGAGAGAAAAATTTTACTGTATGAAACAGTCTGAACATGAATCAGTAAAAGAGTTTGCTTGTAAATTAAAAGAGCGTAGTGTTAAATGTCAATTTAATGATCGTCTGGAAGAATCTTTGAAAGATATTTTTATTATCGGTTTGTGTAATAGTCAAATAAAAGAAAAGTTGTATTTGGAGGACGAGAAAAAGGGTTTTTCTCAAATACTCGAATATGCAAATGTATTGGAGTCGGTATCAAAAAATAAAAATATGATAAAAAGTTGTAAATCAGAAATTTGTGAAATCGCAAGTAAACAGAATAGTAAGTATAATAAAAATAGTGCACATAGAAGGAATTTCAACGAAGTTGATAAGAAAAGGAATAGATCAGTATCACCGCATGTTAGTAATAGGAATTTAAAATGTTTTGCATGTTTATCTGATAGTCATTTAATTAAAGATTGTAAATTTAAAATTTTTAAGTGTAATAAGTGTAGAAAAATGGGTCATATTGCGAAAGCATGTAAAAACGATCAGTTTGGTAAAAGCAAAAATAGTATTTTTACTATGGAAAATAATACGAACGTAAATGTTGTTTGCAATACGGAAGGTATTAATGAAATTGTAAATCCATTCATGATTAATATATGTATTGGTAGTCAGATTATTCACGCGATGATTGATACAGGTGCTAATGTATGTGTAATTCCGAAAGATATTTATTTTAAGAAGTTTAAAAATTATAGATTGAATAAACCGACAAGTATTTTGAAATCATACGACGGTAGTATTTTAAAATGTATTGGTATGTGTATAATGGAAGTAACATACAACAATATCAAACAGGTGATTGAATTTTTCGTAGTAAACAATGGCAACAGTGTAATAATAGGTAGGAATGGTATTCGGAAATTCACCTTATTGGGTGATAGCCAATCACTGACGAGAATTCTTAGTGAAAAAAAAAATATACCGACGTTAGCAGCAAATAGATTGCAAGTTGAGTCTAAAGATAATTGTTCTGATTATTTATCGAGAGTACCGGTTAGTGAACCAGATAATAGTTGTGATAACTTGACAGATAATTATTTAAATTTAATATGTGACAGTGAGCAAATTTGTATAAACATTGAGCAGATTAGTGAGTCAACTAGTTGTGATGATGTGTTAGTGCGTATTATGTATTGTTTACAATCAAAATGGCCGGATAAAGTTAACAAAGACAGTGATTTGTGGCATTTCTGGATAAAAAGAAATGAGTTATCGATTATAAAAGGGTGCATTTTGTGGAATCATAGAGTAGTTATTCCGTCAAGCTTGAGAGATAAAATTTTAGGTATGTTACATAGATCTCATCTTGGTATTGTGAAGACAAAGGGTCTTGCAAGAGGTTATGTTTATTGGCCGAAAATTGATAAAGACATTGAAGAATTAGTTAGTGAATGTTTTGAATGCTCAAAAGTTGCCGCATCGGAACCAAAAAATGTATTGACAAGCTGGCCTAAGGAAGAGTCGGTTTGGACGAGAATACATATTGATTTTTTTGGACCAATTGCAGGTAAATCATTTCTTGTAGTATGTGATGCATATTCAAAATGGATTGAATGCTTAGAAATGAAGAATATTAATGCGTTTTGCACCATTAAAGCATTAAAAAAATTATTTTGTCAATTTGGATGTGTCAAAACGATAGTATCGGATAATGGTAGTGCTTTTATGTCAAATCAATTTCAGAGTTTTTGTGTTGAACATGGTATAAAACATGTAACGTCACCAATATTTTCACCTTCTTCCAATGGTCAAGCGGAAAACACGGTGAAAACGTGTAAAATGTTTTTAAAAAAATTATTAATAAATAATATAAAATTTATGAGTGATTATGAAAATAGAATTGATAATTTTTTAGTTGATTATCGGAATTCTCCGCATGTTTCAACAAAGGTTGAACCATCAGTTTTAATGTTAGGTAGAAAACTAAGGACAAATTTTGACATTTTCATTCCTGAATTTAATTGTAATGATAATAATGATAATGATGATATTATTGGACATAACTTGTTAAAAAGCCAAAAGAGGCAGCATTATTATTATGGAGGGAGAGAGAGGAAGGAATTGAAAACAGGTCAAAAATGTTGGGTAAAAGACTACAGGGTAGTAAACAAACCAACATGGGTTTTGGGACAGATTACTAGGAAAATTGGGAAGGCAATTTACTTGGTAAATGTTCTGGGTACTAGTTACACATGGAAAAGGCATGTTAACCAATTAAGAACCACAAGTGTAAAGTGGTCAGATGGGGGATAGAAAGTTGTTCTCATAGTTCTTGTGGGTCTCGACTCTGAAGCTTATGGATTGCTTGAGTTTGGGCCCGGACACCCCAGTTCACTCCTCGGATGCTAAGTTGTGTTTCCTCTTGTTTCAGGTTATCGGGAGGGTTGCCTGGAGGCAGGATGGAGGAACACTTGGACACTCGATCCTGGACATCGGTTATCCCTGCAGGCCAGTGTAAGGGATGGATGTCAGAGGTTAAGTGTGGAGGAGTGTGAGATATGTGAGTGAAAGAGATAGCATGTCTGTGTGTGTATATAGTGTTTGAATGGCCACGCGGCGCGTCATTCATCGTTACGCCGTTGATAGCTACCTCCGTGAATTGTTATAGTATTTGACCTTGATTTGTATATTGTATATTTGAAGTATTGTAAAATAAAGTGTAAAAGAATAGACATCTTTTACTTGCAAAGTACTAAGAGTTTCACCCCAACAATAGTAGTGTGTACATTTGTTTAATCAAATTTTAACCACATCCCAATATCCAAAATAACTATATTTTCAATAGGTACATATTACAATTTGTTTTCGATGACAATATTTAAAAATGGGGGTTGTGGCCAAACCAATCCCTTTACAACGTTGATAATCAGTCATATTTAAAACCATTTCGCATAGTCCATGCGTGCAGAAATTGTATATTATACTTCATTCACACTTTATAACAATATATTAAAAATAATGGGTTGTGGCCATCACGAACATTTTACAATCAAATTCAATCATATTTCAAACCACTTTTCTTAGTCCGATTTTGCAAAATAATTGGGTGACAATATTATAAAAACTATTGCTTTTTCCTTCACAATTTTACATTCTTGGCCAACGGCGGGACATAAAAGCTAGTAAGAAATATATATGCACACTATTGTAGTTGTTCATTTTCAAATAAGAATATTGTATTTTTATTAACAAACATTTTTCAACATATCAATAGAGACGAAGTTGGAATATTGTAGAAGAATCAGGAACTCGAGGCACCTACACAGCTTACGACCTGTCATCGGCTGGTCTACGTGATCACTTTATGCGCTTGCGCAACGTTCACCAATTATGCAATGTAAGTTTTGAAAGTTCAATATATTTGAATAGTGTCTAACATTTCACCTGAAAATAAGGGACTATGCTATGCATCTATGGAGTAACGGAAAAGCCTTTTTGTAACGCCATCTATTGAGAAATTAATTTATTTGTAAACAATGAAACCAACAGTCCTTATAAATGAGATGACAATGTCACGCACAGATGGCACAGAAATATTATTTCACAATATCCCAACTTCGTCTCAATTGAGATGTTCAAAAAATGTTTGTCAATAAAAATATCATTTGACTCCCGAAAGGGAAAAAAATCCACACGGCTTTTTCAACTTTGAAGTCAAAAAACACCAATTTAGAGGCTTCGCAGCATATATGTTCCATATACGGATTTACTCAGAATTCGGAGTAGAATATTTAGTGTGTCTGTGTGTGTGTGTCCCCCCCCTTATAACTTTTTATCCGCTCAATTTACAGAGCCCAAAATTTCAAAATGTATAAACAGTAGTAGGCCTACAAAACTTTTATACTCAGAATTTTGAATTTTCGTTTCAGTCAGGGGTTATCAATTTTCGAATTTTTATTTTATTTTTCCATATATCTCAGAAACCATAAAAGCTAGAACGCTAAACATTGGTATGAATATAGACAAATACAAAATCTCAAATTTAATTTTTCAAAAAAATTCCAAAGTTTCTCAAACATTTTTTATTAAGAAAAATATTTTTAGTATGACAAATTTATGTGTTTAACTGCCTATATTTACAAAGTTTTTAAGAATATCAAAAAAAGCCGAAACACCCCAACTAGATAATTTAATTTTCTATAAAAAAATATCAGCAATTTTTATAAAAATTGAATTTAGTGACGACATCGCTTCATACAATTTGTATGGCAGTCGCCTATACACAATATCTAAGAAGACTTAATAGTTTAATACTTAATCTCTAAACATACATCTGTACATACCATCATGCTGTTTTCATATTTCGGGTAGGAAAAAAGGAATGACCTCCATATTATCCTATCTTGACATACATAGGTACCTACATGTGTTGTATAGAAAACAAAATATCTTGAAATATTCAATAATTTGACTTTATGGGTTTATAGTTTGGTACTTATTCTTCAACTATACATACTATCGCTATCGACAGTTGGATCTCATGTGTTACATGCAACTAGTATGATATCAGTACAATATAAACAAACAATACACGTACATATTTAGGTCATATTAGTGTGACTATAGAGGAAACCAGGTTGACCTTACCCTAAAGTTTTATGCAGTGGGTCAAGGAAGGAATCTTATAGATGAGAGGGAGACACATATAACAAGAAAGTGAGAAGAAACATAGAAAGAATATTACTCGACCTATATTATGTATGTATGTATGTATGTATGGTAAAAACCTCCACACTCCATCTTTACTAATACCTACCTACTGTTTATTTATAAGATAACAGGTTCGTATCATACCCTAATCCACATCCAAAAACCTCCACACTCCATCTTTACTAATACCTACCTACTGTTTATTTATAAGATAACAGGTTCGTATCATACCCTAATCCACATCCAAAAACCTCCACACTCCATCTTTACTAATACCTACCTACTGTTTATTTATAAGATAACAGGTTCGTATCATACCCTAATCCACATCCAAAAACCTCCACACTCCATCTTTACTAATACCTACCTACTGTTTATTTATAAGATAACAGGTTCGTATCATACCCTAATCCACATCCAAAAACCTCCACACTCCATCTTTACTAATACCTACCTACTGTTTATTTATAAGATAACAGGTTCGTATCATACCCTAATCCACATCCAAAAACCTCCACACTCCATCTTTACTAATACCTACCTACTGTTTATTTATAAGATAACAGGTTCGTATCATACCCTAATCCACATCCAAAAACCTCCACACTCCATCTTTACTAATACCTACCTACTGTTTATTTATAAGATAACAGGTTCGTATCATACCCTAATCCACATCCAAAAACCTCCACACTCCATCTTTACTAATACCTACCTACTGTTTATTTATAAGATAACAGGTTCGTATCATACCCTAATCCACATCCAAAAACCTCCACACTCCATCTTTACTAATACCTACCTACTGTTTATTTATAAGATAACAGGTTCGTATCATACCCTAATCCACATCCAAAAACCTCCACACTCCATCTTTACTAATACCTACCTACTGTTTATTTATAAGATAACAGGTTCGTATCATACCCTAATCCACATCCAAAAACCTCCACACTCCATCTTTACTAATACCTACCTACTGTTTATTTATAAGATAACAGGTTCGTATCATACCCTAATCCACATCCAAAAACCTCCACACTCCATCTTTACTAATACCTACCTACTGTTTATTTATAAGATAACAGGTTCGTATCATACCCTAATCCACATCCAAAAACCTCCACACTCCATCTTTACTAATACCTACCTACTGTTTATTTATAAGATAACAGGTTCGTATCATACCCTAATCCACATCCAAAAACCTCCACACTCCATCTTTACTAATACCTACCTACTGTTTATTTATAAGATAACAGGTTCGTATCATACCCTAATCCACATCCAAAAAATACCACCTAAAACAATTATTCTTCAAAATAATAATAATAATAATAGGTATGTACCTATCTATTTTTTTTATTTTATAAATATATATATACCTGAGGGGCAAGTCCGTTCAAGCTATGGAATTAAAACCCTCATGTTTACCCAAATCATGGATATAATTATATTATATCCATGATTTGGGGTTATCATGAGGTTTTGATTCCATCGCTTGACCGGACTTGCCTCTCTGGAAGAGCAGCTTACGCACTGGAGTAGTATCTAATTTAAAGGAGACAGATTTGAATCCTACCTCGACCTACTAAAGTAAAAGCATTTATGCTTAACCCTTAAATGCATGATTTTTTGTATTTTATCGAAAAAAATATATTCATATTACTTTTAGGGCTCTGATATAGGGAAAAATAGAAAAAAAATATTTGTAAATTTTTCATATATGAATTCAATAAAAAACACTTTGTCGTATATTTACGACACTATGCATTAAGCCCATTAAGACAATACATATATAATATAACAAAATATTTTTTTAATGAAACAATTGTGATTTATTTGAAGCACAGTGTCACAGTACAAATTTTCCATTTAAATCTAGGCCGTTTTATGCATTGATTTTGGCACCCTGGCATTTTACATCGATTCTGAGAGTAGTTCCAAGGTGGGCCAGTGAGATATATTGTATCGTCTTATGTCTTTTACTAGTCGAATAAGTTGAATGCCCTTTTTTAAAATATGTTGAATGACAAATTCCAGGTTGTTTGAAGAGCGTCTGGCCTGTTTATTTCATCCACTCGTCATCAGTTTGTACAGACATGAAGCCAAGTTGGTTCAAAACTTGGATAATTTTATAGATGCACAACATTGTTTTTCCTGGTAAACTCTCTATTACAGAATCCAGGAATCAATTACGATGCCAACAATATAGTATATTAGCCTAAGGTACCACTTCCTATTCTTCATCTAGATTCGATTTCTCCCGATATGAGCATCCATCATTTCTACCCCGCCTATGTGGGAAATACAGTTCTTGAATATCTGTGGTCAGGTATCGTAACATTTTTTTTTTATCAAACCATATTATCGTTCCATCATGAAGGGTGCCAACATATGATAAGATCAGGTGAATCAATTTATTGTCTTTAAGCATTTTCCTCATTGAGATATTATGGTTCTTCTTCTTCGTGGTAACAATCCTAGGATTGGTTTGCACCAAGTTCTCCATCTCTCCACATATCTGTTGTCCACCAGCCTCTTCATCCCTTGGTAGCAGCTACATCACACATCATTGAACACCTGATAAATATATGTAACTGTCCTTAGGGTAGTCACTATGGATTTTGCCTTCCTTCATTCCTTCGGCGTTAGTAACAAATAGACCCAATGCCTGATGTTATGGCCTAACCATTTGGATTGTTGTTGGGCTACCCTCTATAGGAGTTGTCTCATTTCTCCGACTCTGCTCAGTATCACGTCGTTTGGAATGTGGTCTGACCAATGGATCCTAGCCATGTGCCTGTAGCACCACATTTTGAAGGCAGTCAGACATCCGGACTCTCTCCGGCTGATAGTCCACGTTTCGCTGCCATACAGTACATATATTCTGGTCATTCTGGATCATAATTCTGGGTAAATCTGTCATAGTCGCTATCATCCGTTCCATCTTCACAATCATATAGTCTAAATACTCCTCCAACTCTCTATCAGACAAGAAATTAGATTGAGCCATGATAATAACTGAAGAAATAAATTATTTTGTTAGTAGCTATGTATAGGGCAATCCAACCATTTTGTATGGCTAAATGCATAATGTCATTTATAAATGAAAAATAAAAAACTGAACGTAATCGAAAATGTATAAAATAAATTGTAATATTTTTTATACCAAACATAAAAGAACCTTACTCGCTGCGGAAATATATTTTTTTCAGACTACAGAACACTACTCTACACCAAATAAACGATTTTGAATCTGATAGATATAATGATTTACAAAAAATCACCGCCAATAATTTTTGACATATTATATTTTTTTACAAAAGTTGCGTAAAAGCGTACTACTAGTCCCATTGTGAAGGCAATTCCTATATTTTTAGCAAATCATTGAATATATAGCGAAATTTTGTCATAGACATAAGATATCCCGCCAAATTGAAAATGTATTAAATTCATGACACCATACATTTAAGGGTTAATTTAGGTAATACATTTATATTATGAGTATGCATAAGTTCTTGTTACAAGTTCATCCATTTAAAGATAATATTTTATTGTTTTAACAATCTAAATTATTTTAATTATCTTTTTCAAAACGTGAATACACGTAGGTACTTACCTACTACATAATAATGAAACATTGATACATTTTTTAATTAAAAAAAAACGCGTAGGTACCTATATCGATTCACCTTTGAATATCATTATGTAAAATATATCCTTATTTTAATTGCAACAAATGTTGAAGGAAAGAACGGGATTGTTAGAAAAAAACGAGGAAGAAAGGAAACAGGGAGGAGTATAGTATGAGTGTGTATATATGTGTATGTTTGTGTGTGGTGTGTACACGAGAGTGTAATAAGAGTATCTATAATATGTAATAGCGTGAAAGAGTAGCACAAGCAAAAGAAATAAAATTACAAAATAATAATAATAATGTTACAAAACATTTTAAGAAATGAGAAAGAAACTACAAACTACCCCTTCCTGATCATAATAATAAATTGATTATCGTTTTGATCAAATTTGAATATATCCGTGGTGCCCACGTGTTGTAGTAGGTAAGTACATACATAGGTAATATAATATGTAGGTAGGTAGGTAGGTAGGTAGGTACGGTAACAATAGACAAGTGACATTCATGATAATAACGAGGACAGATATTTCCCAGTGGTTAGTCAGTAGTCAGTATATTGTGTGAAAGGAGGTCGGCCGAACTTTTGGTCAATAATAATTAGACTAGTTAATTTTCTTCATATTCACTTTGCATAATAACAATATTACTTATTTCATTTTTTAGCTTAAAGCCTTAATTTGCCATTAATAACGATGTATAGTGAAACGATCGTCGATTTGTTTGAATGTTTTATGCAACGCTGTTCTAGTTTTTGAACATTTTTACCAACCGTGGTTATCCAAGCCGGGACGACATAACAAATATTTGTGTCTTTGATGGATATTGATATAATAAATAGGTCGGATAGAAAGTCTTTTCGCATATAGTATGTATAAACTTGTAATGAAATATCTTTGGCTATACCATTCGTATCTGGTTGGTTTTGATGACAACATAAAAAAGGTTACATTTCAAAAAAATAACCAAATATGTAAAATGTTGTTTCCAGCAATTTTTATTTTTTTTCAGTCAAAATGAGTGAATCTAAATACGATACATTTTAAAATTTTATTACAAAAAAGTAAATAATGCAAAGCAATCCGCGAAAAACATTTGAGACGTTTATGGACTTAATGCACTGTCAGTAAGAATAGCACAAAGTTCGTTTAAGCGTTTTCAATCCGAGAAATTTGATGTCAAAGATGCACCTCGCTCTGGTCGCCCTGCTACGGATAAAATGGACGC
This sequence comes from Molanna angustata, assembly GCA_963576475.1. Classification (NCBI taxonomy): domain Eukaryota; kingdom Metazoa; phylum Arthropoda; class Insecta; order Trichoptera; family Molannidae; genus Molanna; species Molanna angustata. The sequence continues at coordinate 38,396,164 of OY754973.1, read as the reverse complement.
CATTTTTGAAAAGGTGGAACAAGATCGGCATATCAGTAGTTACGACATAGCTGAAGAACTGGGAATAGTCCAAACAGTTTTGGCCCATTTGAAAAAATGCTGGGTACAATAAAAAGCTCGATATTTGGGTGTCACATGAGCTCACTGAAAGAAACCTAATTAACCGTTTACTCATTTGCTATTCTTTATTGAGACGTAATGAGACCGAACCGTTTATGAAGAGATTGATAACTGGTGATGAAAAGTGGATTACGTACCTACGACAAGAAAGTGCGAAAAAGGTCGTGGTAAAAGGTCGGTCAGGCTTCACAGACTGTGGCAAAACCCGGATTAACTCGCAATAATATGATGCTGTGATTGGAAGGGCATTGTTCATTATGAGGTTTTACCGCCGGGCAGAACCATCGATTCGGTTTTCTACTGCCAACAACTGATTAGATTAAAGCAAGAAGTTGAGAGAAAGCGGCCGTAATTGATTAATAGAAAGGGTGTGGTCTTTCATGACGATAACGCTAGACCATACACAGCTTTAACCACTCAGCAAAAATTAACAAAGTTTGGCTGGGAGGTGTTAATGCATCCACCATATAGCCCTGACCTTGCACTTTCAGATTTCCACCTGTTTCGGTCTCTTCAGAATTCTCTAGGCAGTGTCAGATCAACATCAAGGTAAGACTGATATTTTCTTGATTTTTGTTTTTTTTTTATATAAGTTATACTTGTTTATACACAAATATGCTTTTTTGTTCAACTTGTTTATACTAGACGTAAAGAAACTGTACTCATTTTTTTACATCCGAATGAAATATACATACCTACATACACCATCATGCCATGTGCTCAATGCTTTAGGCAGAGAAAACCAAGCACCCCTTTTTTATAATAACAATGATAAAAAGCACTTCATGCATAGAAACCAAACGGCTTACCAACTGTGCCTCGGCGGTCGGTATTTTTCTATCTTGGCACATATCTATCGTCTCATACATGTGCGTCTAATATTCATGCTTCTTACGTGAAACGTCTTTCAGTACCTACATAATATCTTTGACACGGTTGAGTATTTAGGTAATTTTTAGACGACTTCAAGCTCTCATTTCATTGTGATGTATGTATTTTTATTTTATTCGACATAACATGATGGTAGGTACATAATAAATAAATAATGGGTGACAGTTGGCATGGAGAGAAGCATTATGTACCTATTTATAATAGGTTGGAATTTATAACAAATAATAATAGTTAAAATACACGATCTGTATGAAAGAAATTAGATGTAAAAAATGAAATATTAAAATTATCTCATTTAAAAAGTTCAGATAATTTAAAAAATGTAATTAAAACTAATCGAAAACTCAACAGTTGGTAGTCCGACAAATTTTACTGTGAGAAATCAAAATTTTAATAAGAGGCGACGGCAAAGAAAGAAAATCCCTTTAGAGTCTGGTACTTGGCGTCCCATACAATGGTGCATGGTAGCCCAGCCTCAGTGTTAGGTATTATAAGATTATCAACAGATTTGCATGTCAAATTGTGACGGGATTAATATTCAGTAGGTACCTACCTCATCCCTTAGCAAAGCAAGTGTCCCGTCCCATACAATCCTCTGATAATTTCACTTGATAACTCACTAGTGAAGTTATTCTACAATAGTAGGTAGGTACGGTACCTACCTAATACCTAAAGGGGTAAATAAAATACTGACTACGACAAATAGGAAAACTAACAAAGATACTTTGATAAATATTTAAGGAGGGGAAAAAAATTACATTTTCTTAACATTGTACAAATTTATAATTTAAAAAAACAATGTACACTCCAGGACATGCCCATGGGCTAGTGGAGTGGATACATACATATGACGCCAATGTAGGTACACTCCAGCACATGCCCATGAGCTAGTGGAGTGGATACATCCATATGACGCCAATGTACACTCCAGCACATGCCCATGAGCTAGTGGAGTGGATACATCCATATGACGCCAATCCTGTACTCCAGCACATGCCCATGAGCTAGTGGAGTGGATACATCCATATGACGCCAATGTACACTCCAGCACATGCCCATGAGCTAGTGGAGTGGATACATCCATATGACGCCAATGGCTCTTTTCAACATTTTACATATTGTATATTATTGAACTCTACTGGATTTTGTAATAAAAAAATAATTAAAAATAGATTACCAAAGACCTTATAATATACTTTAGTATATAAGGTCTTTGTAGATTACCAACAAAGACACATACAAAGCTAATACAGTCGCGTGCTCTGGCGGGAAATTTGAATTGATTTAATTAAACAAATGGAAAAACAACTATAATAAATATTTTTTATTCTATTGAACCAGCAGGGCTACTCGTGAAGTTGATTGAAATAAGATTAAGATCAGCTTCAGACTTCAGAAATATTTGAAGTAAAAATTAATTGAATAATCATATTTATTTATACAAAAAGTAATGAAAATTTCATACTAAATTTTGATATTAACAAATTTTTACGATTAAATGTAAAATCAAATTATGATCGAGCATTGATTTATACATTTTTAAGATAAAGGCAAGATAAGAAGGTGTCATGACTGTCATGAGTAGTCTCCCGTAATGTGTAAACAAAATTCCTTTTCTTCATGAGGACAAAGTATTTAATTTATTTAAATATAAGCAATAAACTCGCCAGTGTGGAAGGAAGTTATTATTATTATTATTATTACAATACCACTGCAAAGGGAAGAAATATGAAATATTGAGCTTTTCAAGGTCCAAATAAATAATTAATAACTAAATATACCAACACGATAAAAAATACAATTAGCGCCATCTATTGATGTATTGTTGAACAAACAAGTGAAATGGTTTGTACAACCACTGATCGTTGCCTGTGCTATATGCGTTCCTTTCAATCACAATAATTAGATAATGGCGTTAGAGAGGGACACAGCTATATGACCTGAGCTACTTTCTACAATCAAAGGAGGTCATGCCCTGTTGTTTAAATTGTATAAAAATAGAGTCACTATTATATACATATTATTATCTGCAGTAAATTATCAAGAATAACCTAACCTTACTTTTTAATACACTGTAAATTAACAAAGGAGATGTTATGATAAAAGTTTTGGCTTTCCACTAAAGAAAAATAAACATTATATTGCAACAAAAAAGGAATAATAATTAACATAGACTATGGAGGCAGTTTTATGTTGGTACAATTTTATGATACCTGCATATTTTTCAAAAATGTTTTTTGTGATGAAGATATCAAGAATAACGGCATAATTGATGGGCATCTTTTGTGAATTGGAGATTCAAGCCATAAACCAGCTACTTGAACAATATAATGGCTAATAGCGACGGGGAAAAATGAATGATCCGTATTATTTGACCGGATCATTAAATTGAATCGGTGACTCACGGTTCACGTTGCCACAACGATCCGCTCATGAACCAGACATCACTCTCACACTTTCTATCTCATATAAAATATATCGTTAGAATGCGATACACAGACCGACTCATCGTTTCCGGATCATGTGTTCTCTTGCTCTAATCCACGTAAAGTATATAGTTAGAATGCGATACACAAACCGACTCATGGCAATCTTCGATTCACAACTAATTCATTATGGTTCATAAAATATTTAAGCAATATTGATCATTAAGTACATTGAAATGCAAACATTTTAACACCTACATTTGCACATCATATTTTGAATCGGTTTTGTTTTCTCTGTCATACTACGTAGATGTTATGTACGATAGATAAGGATAGCCATATTTGAATCATATTGAATCGAAGAGCGAATTGATGATCCGCATAAATTTCATGAATCGATTTGAAAAGACAGGATCCTACAAAAATATCGAACTTTGCACCACTAATGGCTAGACCCCTACATCCTTACTCTTGTAGCTATATTATCTTTTGTCTTTGTTGATTATATACCAATATTTATATAACACAGTGGAAAAAAAAGAGAATAAGCCAACAATACAATAAAATTCACTGACATTAGACAATGATATATTTGAGGAATAACAATACAGTGACATAAAATCAGTCTATTCAAAATCTATTTGCTAAAAATATATGGACAAAATTTAGATGGGTCGATGGCAGAGCGGTTAGCGCGCTGGGTTAGTAATCCAGTGGTCGCGAGTTCGAATCCTGCCTCGACCGATTTCGTTCACCTATAGCACAAGCATTTATATGCTTATTTTAGGGAACGTAGGAAGATGTATATGTACTTTTTTAACAAGGACATATTCATTTTTTTATTAAAAAAATGGACACTAGCGTTGAACGCTGCTTAGTCACAGTACTCGATTATTGGTACTAGGAAGCAGGTCAATAAATTTGAAGAAATGCAATGTTCCAATTACTGATTCTAATAATACAAGATAAAATACAGCTAAGACTTTTAGCCCCCTTGGAGTGGTCTTGTATCACTAAACGGCGCTTTATAAATTATTATTATTAAGACAAAAACCAACATGATTGATGACTTATTTATGATTTGAGAATCTAGAACAATAGAAGCATGAGATCTCTTAATTGTATATGAAAATGCTCAAAGACTTGCCAAAGTTATTGGTCTCAATGACTGGATAGGCCATGGGGCTCAAATGACTGGAAAGGCCACAGTGAAACAACATCCTGCTGACGGAATTGGGTCTATAAAAACATCAGCAACATTTCCAGTAAGGAACAAGGAATGTTGGGAGTTTGTTCGTGGATGGCAAGTTCATATTGTACAAAATCTTGTACAAGAGATACATATACTTGGGATCTGTGAATTGAGAACAGGCAAGTACACCATGAGCTTGGGACAATGTTTTACTCAGGCAGCGATCCCCAAGAGAGATATCATAGAAATGATGTAGGAATCTTTATAGCATTGAAGTATACTAACAATATTTGATAAAGTATCTCACCAAATTTTAATATTTAAAATGAAACAGATGGGAATTAATGGCAAATTACTTAATTGGTTCTCATCATACATTCGCAATAGATTGATGTATGTTAGAATTTCCTCCTTTAAATCGTATCAGTTTAAAGCCACCAGTGGGGCACCTCAGGGATCCCACATCCCACATTGTGTTAGATATTAAATAAATTTATTATCAAATATCGTATTTTTAACTTTGTGGTACATTTTAACAAAAATTAACTAAACTTTTTTTTTAAACTTTGTTTACACCACGTGAGAATTGAATTAACAAAAATATTAAAAAAGATGATCAAAAATGGAGACGCATATTGTTTGTCAATAATATATCACAAATAGTTTCAAATTACTTACCCAATGATGTAAAGCCAGCATTTTATACTGACAACAACCTTGGAAAACAATTAATAAACAGTAAAGACAAAAGCAAAAAAATGGATAACTCCGGGGTATATGAATTGACTTGTGAGGACTGTTCCGCGATATATATCGGAAAAACAGGCCGTAAATTCGAGACTAGAGTAAAAGAGCATATCAGATGTTTAAAAAATGATAACTTCTCGGAATTCGCGGAACATTTAATACTAAACGACCACCAATTTAATATTCAATCAGGTACAAAAATTTTACACATTAATAAAGTAGGTTTACGCTTAGATAATTTAGAGTCACTTGAAATAAAAAAAGCAATTAATTCAAACAGGAATATAATAAATAATCAAGTAAATTTAACTTACAGCCCGCTTTTAAACATGTTTCCCCTTTCCATCAATCGTACCAATCAAAGCCATTCTACACAAGACCCGCCCCTAATGACCTCCCACCAATATCCAAATACATAGTTTTCTTTTAAGCACACAGTCACATTCTGCGTTTAGTTGAAATTCTGCCTGAGCAGGGAACGGTTAGTTCCGAAACCGGTCGCTAATTCAATTCTCACGTGGTGTAAACAAAGTTTAAAAAAAAAAAAAAATTTAGTTAATTTTTTTAAATAAATTTAATTCATTAAACTTCTCGTGTACGTGCTGAACAAACCCACTATCATTTAATGATTCGGCGGATATTTTGTGGTAGTTAATATAAACCATTTTTGAATTGTAAATTAGCTATAAACCACTTCGGTCGATGGAAGGACAGCGCTTCCGAAACATGTCGCGAAGTGACTCAAAAAACAAGTGGTTTATAGCTAATTTACAATTCAAAAAAACCCACTATCTTTCACTTCTATACAAATCTTTTTTTTTCAAATATTTTTTTGTGAGATATTGAATAAATAAATAAATAAATTATAATGCATAAACCTTCTCCTGAATGAGCTGAACAAATTCCCAAAGTTTCATCGCAATCGGATGGTTGGTTTAGGAGTTCATCGTGAACATACAAACAAACAAATATACGTACATCAATTTTTATATATATAGATTTCATTTCATGTACATATGTAAATTGTTTATTTTTTTTGTATAACTCTTCTTTTCTATCTTATCTTTTATACCTATAAAAAGTTTATTTATATGCACTGTATAACCATGATTTATTGTAAAAGGCTTATGCCGTATAATAAATAAACCATATCAACAGATTTGCACCAACCATTTAATACAAACATATTACAGGTAAGTATATGCACCAACATCTACAACAATGCACAGATACAACAATGAGGTAAAGAATTCTATGAAAGTATAAAAGTTTTTACTTTCTTCAAGAAATATGGGTGAAATATAATCATCATGAGTGATCTGAATGCCAAAATTGGAGAATGCAGATTTGGACACATATGATGGGTGATTAGGAATGTGGGCTTCGAGTACAACACTATGGGAGATGTGTTGAAAGAGAGATGTTTCGTTATGTCAGGACAGTCAATTGTATTGTGTATAATGTCTTCATATCAATTAGGGAGTGTCTCCGTTTTAAAGTAAAGATTTTGTGATAATAATAATAAACACTTCCTTGCACCCTGCACAAGTTGCGAGTTTATTGCCAGATGGCAAGTTCTTCCAACTAACCAGTGTTACCAGCCCAGAGAAGCAACATTTGCGAGAGAAATGAATTTAAATAAATTTCTCCTCTGCTGGGAATCGAACCCAGGACACCGGCACAGAAGCCAAACGGCTTATCAACTGTGCCACGGCGGTCTAAATGTTTGATAAATATATGTTGGATTCGCTCAATGCGTGTATTATGTACTTGAAACACGGATGACCATATAGGGGGTGCAAGCTCTACAATATTATGTATATACATATGTAAAATACACAATTATAGCATTGAATAGTTTTGAGATATGGAGAATAAAACTGAGGGATGATACGGTCTCAAGAATACTGTTGCGTATGGAGTAAGAGAAATTTATTATATGTTTTTCAATATTTACAGATTGTTTTCAACACAATATAATCATATAGCCTTCCTTACTCATACTGAATTCTGAGGCAGTCTAATTCAAGTTGATTTGCATATAAACCTTCATTTCATCAGTGTATAATATAAAATGAGATATGCGCACTTTTCAATCTTTTGATTGCGACGGCTTCTAATTTGTAGAACTCCATCATGAAAATGAAAAATATGAACACATATAATTCTACAATCGATTTATTTCACTCCCGACGACCGTTTTGGCTTACAAGGCCATAATCAACTGGTTGGAAGAAATTGCCTAATGGCAATAAGCCCTCCAGTGTGCATTTTATTTGTTTATATTATGTTCAAAAAGTTAAATAAATAAAATAAATTTCTTGGTTACTGGGGATCGAACCAAGGACTCACTGACTCACACACAGAAGTCAGATAGCTTACAAGGTGTGTCAAGGCAGCCATCACTTAAAATAAAGAAAAAATCAGTTATAACATTATTTTGCTGGAGTATTATTATTAGGAGTGGTCTTTTGTAGTGCACTGTGACCACTTTGATCCATCACTGGAGTAACAACAAATAATAGTGAAATTATCTGAAATGTCTAATTATAAGTGAATATAAAAAAACAAAATGATATTTCCTATGGCAATAGTGTGTAAAGTTGAAGAATACGTAGGTACTAAACTATAAATCATTTAATATTTTAAGACATTTTGTTTTCCAAAATACAAAATAATGTCAGGATAAGATAATGTGAAGTTTTGTTTTTTACCCAGAAAAGGTAAACAGCTTGATGGTATGCATGTATGCATGAAGACTAGAAGAGTATCAACTAGAAGAGTACCAGGTCTATAGATATTAAGTTTTCTACCAAACAAATTGTAATTAAACAATATCGTCACTAAATTTAATTTTTACAAAAATTGCTAAGAAAAGTTTGAGATAAGATATACTGCTATAGTGTGTATGTTTTATACACAATAGTTGTCTAGTGTCTAGTTGGGAGAGGTTTCAGCGTTTTTCGTTATTTTTAAAATTTTTGGAAATATTGGGAGTTAAAAACATAAATTTGTTATAAAAAATGTTATTCTTAGTAAAAAATGTTTGAGATATTACATCTATATTTATACAAATTATAAGCTTTCTAGTTTTTTTTTTTTTTTAAAAATGTCTACGTTAACATGTCTTTTTTACTTTAACATGTCTTTTTTTTAGCTTGTATGGTTTTTGAAATAAGGGGAAAAATAAAAATTCATATATTGAAAGCCCCTGACTGAAAAAAAACATAAGTGTAGAAGTTTGGTAGGCCTAAAATTGTGTATACATTCTGAAATTTTGGGCTCTGTGCATCAAGCGGATCAAAATTTATAAAGGGCGGGGACACACAGACACATACAAAAACAAAAAATGTTCCAAATTCTGAGTTCATCTATATAATATAGAACAAATATTCTGATATTTTTAGCATGCAAAAAGTCCACTGCGCCATACAAAATGTTCCTTCATAGTGCCCGCGTTTTCTTAAACTACCAATATTTTAAGATAAATAAATTCTCTTGTACAAATCAACAGGTGGACACTAACCTAAAGTAAGTAAATAAATAAATAAATACATAATTACCTGTTTGAGTAAGTACCTACTTTTAAATATATTCAAAATGTTGATTAACTATGATTATTTTATTAAAAATATCAGCCCAAGAAGTTAAAATCTAGTCAAATATAATTGGACATTCTATTTTCTATAGATTTTATAAAAATGTAGCTTATTTTGAATAGTGATGTGCCGGATATCCGTATCCGCGGATATCCAAGGGAAAAGAAAGATCCTTATCCGTTACCTTTTCGGCGGATCTTTTACTTTATTAATTTTCAAGACATAGATGAAATTCTATATACCTACTAATAGGTGATTAGGGGCCCGAGTCAAGTTGAAAACGCTTAACGATATCGCCAAACGCTACTTTTTTTTCGTATGGGATTTGACGTTTGATGTAGAATTTTTTTCTACAATAACAAACAACAAACGTCAAATCCCATACAAAAAAAATAGCGTTTGGCGATATCGCTAAGCGTTTTCGATTTGACTTAGGGGCTAGGTAGCAATGAAAAACTATTAAACTCCATTCACATTATTTTATATTTCTTAAAATCAAATATTTTGCACCTTTATATTGCAAACATTTGTCGTAGTGAGTTACCATACCAATATTACATAACTTAAAGATACTACTTAATTACCAAATATTTTCTTGTAAATAGATCGCAACTGAACACCTCAAAATGTTATAAAATTACATTTATACGAAATAGACAGAAAATCCACTGTAACTACAATACTGACCATAATATACTTACAAATGTTGACAAAATTAAAGATTTAGGAGTTATCTTTGATTCTAAGCTCACATTTAACGCACATATTGACGCAATCATTGACAAAGCTTTTAAAATGCTCGGATTCATAGTACGCTTGTTGAAACCTTTTTAAAATACTCAAACTCTCCTTGTTTTGTATACAACCTACATTAGACCGATTCTGGAACATTGTACCCCGATCTGGTCTCCTTCAACTATCGTTACAAGGTCACGCGCACCGACACCGATTGTTAAGATCCATATCCGAATCAACGGATCTTGACACCAAATATCCGTATTCGGATTCTTATCCGCGGAAATACATTTTAACGATCCAGCACATCACTAATTTTGAAGAATCTTCTGACGACATGATACTGGAATGGGTTATTTAAAAACATTATTTAATTAGGCATGTAATTACCTACTTTATATTTAGAAAAAAATAATACCTATATAGAATACACATTCATTATAAAAACAGTTGACGTGACACAAAGGAGTCATAAAATAATGACACATGTAACATTACATTAGGGTAGAAAGAAAAGAATTGGCATGTTGATATTTTTGACAATACCTATATTATGTGACATTTGTACACATTCTCCTTGACTAATGTCATAGCGTTATGCAATCAAACAATATAAATTATGCGAAATATGGTTTACTTATTATTAGTTATTAAATATAAGTATTTTCAAAAAAAATAAACAAGAATTAAAGAAATGTCAAGGACAAAAAGAAAAACGTATAGGTTAGTAAACTCACCAATCAGCATACGACTCTACCAGAAAAACCGTCAGAGAAAACAAAATTATAACACTTGATATTTTTAAATGAACAAGCTAAAATACAAAAGCAACACATGGAAAAATAAACATTCCGTGGAAATACATAAAATTCACAATTTTACTACACTGCCCAAAAGTCACTTAAAAAACGATGTTGCCATACAAATTATTTTTTTTATATTCAAAATTAAAATTTATCGATACAAATAAAATGGGGTTATTTGTACATAAGAGAGTCACTGAAGAGCGAGCATAGTGAAAATGAGATACATCGCTTTGCTGTCAACTAATCTCCAAGATTGAAACCAAAGAAGAATATGCATTCAATTAAATAATATGCTTGAATTTCAAATTCTATCTAGAATAACAAGACAGCGACGACTTTTTTTTCACAAATACACTGAGAAATAATGCAAGATTCAGAATACCGCTTTACAGAATAATATTCTATTTATTATGTAAAAATTCGCCTTCAACAAAAAAAATCCAGGATGTTCGAGTCCAACAACATGGACCTTAAACTCCGAAAGGATCTAGTGAAGACATTTGTATGGAGTATCTTGCTATATGGCTGTGAGACATGGTGCATAGGTGAAAGAGAACGCAAAAGATTGGAGGCCTTCGAGATGTGGACCTATCGCCGAATGTTGGCATATCTTGGAGGGACCATATAACAAATTATGAGGTTCTCAGCATAATTGAGGAAGCCAGGCACCTGTCAAACACCATATCGAAAAGGCGTGCAAATTGGATAGGCCATGTGTTGCGACACGAGGATCTCCTTCTTATCATCTTGGAGGGAATGGTTGAGGGTACAACTGGCAGAGGGTGTCCCCGCCGAGAGTATTTAGAACAGGTGTGCCGTGACATGCAGTGTACCTCTTACACGGAGATGAAAAGAGTCGCTGAAGACCGAGCGGAGTGGAGGAGGAGATGCATCAATTTAATGCTGCCAACCAATCTTCAGGATTGAAACAAAAGAAGAAGAAGATGTAAAAACTTAAATGACCATACTAACATTTTTATTATATCTGAACTTAGATTATAACTCTATGTACTTATATGAATCTATTCACAGATATAGCCTTTTAAGACTTGGAGTATAGCTGGAATGCACTGTTGAGAAAATGATGTTATATGGATGATTTTTAAAACGCCATTATTGTGAATTCAAAATTATACTTTATATTTATATTCTGTGAGAGAAACCCACCGTCCCTCGCATCACTTAGGTGCTGAAATCGTCATCACTACTGTCAGAGTTCAAATTTATAGTCAAATTATTTTCGAGAACATTTTCAATGTGTCCTTCATACTCCCAGTCTTCCAAAATTATCTCCTTCGTTTTCCTTATAACTTTGCACCAATCGTCTGTAGATATGTGATTCATTGCATTTTGCATCAATACAAGAATTTTATTTGATGAAAACGGCGGTGTTGTGTTGTGACGTGCGACGCCTTTAACTTGTGCCCATATTAGCTCAATAGCGTTATAAATGCAATAATATGGGGGAAGTCTTATTACACTATGACCAGCTGAACGAGCTATTTCATCAATCATATATATTGGTTTTGGTGGCTTGTGTACTTTTACAAGACCCAAAAGTTCTGCTTTCCGCAAATCACTAGCAATAGGAACGTTATGCCTCTGTAGCCATTCAATAATTACGGCCTTTCTGGAGGATGTTGTAGGAGCTTTATCAATTTGAACAGAGTGGTATGGCGCGTTATCAATTATTATTGTGCTTTGGGGAGGAATATTTTATAACAAAGTGTTTTGAAACCATTCCAAATATGTCTGGAAGTTCATTCCTTCGTGGTAGTCTGAAGTCTTTTTGGAGTTTTTTTTTTTTTTTGCCTTTTCACCTCTTTGTGGTGTTCTCAGGCAGATGAAACTTTCATGTACGCATCGATACTTAAATTATTGTGAACTACCGCTCATAATCTCTTGTTGTTTCCAGCCGTTGGGTTAGTGAACTAACCCTTTACAGTCACACGTATATTTTATGTTCATTTAAAAAATTGCAAAATAAGTTTAAAGTGTTTTGATTTATGTTATGGAGTAACGTTTCTATTCTTGTTGGAAGGGGATTTATCGATGCTATTTTAAAGTAGAATTCCTTTGTGGGGTATTTTTCACAATTGAAGAAAACGTGGATCAACGTTTCTTCCTCCAATCCGCAGTCACAAGAAGCTTCCTCTACTATGTTTAATTTCAGTAGATGTGTTTTGATACAGCAGTGCCCGATGCGCATACGAGAGATTGATGATATAACAAACTTGCTAGATTTGGTTTCTTTGAACCACGGAACCTTTGGGATTGTGTTTTGAATGGAGGCATAATATTTTCCCTTGAATTTGGAAGAGATATTCCAATATTCTTGCCAATTATTATACAAGTTTTGTTTTGGTTCTGACAAAATGTCAGAGATCGGAATGGGATACGTATTATTTTTATTTCTTTTGTATTCAGAAGCTGTCTTTGCTAATAAGTCGACTTTTTCGTTGCCCGTTATTCCACAATGGCTTGGAATCCAAGCTAAAATAATTTGTTGGTTGTTGGAGTTTAATTGATAGAGAATTTTTCGAATATTTAAAGATATTTCATTTTCTGGTGAGGAAAAAGGTGATGAGTAAGTTTTTTGTAGGATGCTTAGGCAATCAGAAAAAATTATTGCTTTTTTTGACTGTTTAGATTTTGCTAGTGTCAATGCTTCTAGTATTGCAATGGACTCCGCTGTAAACACAGAACATTTGTTATGCAAGGAAAGACAAAGTTCGATTGAATATTTTGAGCTATATACCGCCGCACCTGTGAATGGAGAGGAAGGCGACTTTGAGCCATCTGTGAAGAAAAGGTCCCAATCTTTCCAGTCAGAATCAATCAAATTTTGAAAATATTTGTTTGCGTTAGGATTTTTTTCAATTCCAAAAGAAAATAAGATATTCGGGCTATATGTCAAAAATTTAAATTGTGTATTATATAACGGTAATATTTTATATTGATGACAGTATGGTAATATTGTTTTGTACTTCTGTAAACTATTTAGTAAAAAAGGTCTATATTTGTCCCCCAATTTATTTCTAATAGTTAATTCTTTCAATAATTGCTCTAATAGATTTGTAAGAGGGTGATCTTTAAGCGAAAAACATTTAAAAAAGAAATTGTCAGCACAAAGCTGTCTTCTTAAATGTGGGGGAGGATCGACTACTTATATCTGTAGTGCAATTATTGGGGAAGATTTCATAGCTCCCACTATCAACCTAAGAGCTTGGGCTTGAATACGATCTATTCGGGCAGTATTTTTTTTGACGTTGGTTCTATTATAAATGAAGCATAATCAAAAAGACTTCTAATGTATGCATTATAAAATAGTTTCTGTGTACTGGGATGGCACCCCCACCATACCCGAGAAACCGCCCTCATCATGTTGAGCCCCCCCTGGGCTTTTGAAATAAGTATCTCAACATAATCATTCCATGACATTTTTGTACCGAATACTACACCAAGAAATTTGATTGAGTTGTAAAAATGTACAGGTTGGTTTTTTATCAGAATTTGAATGTGTGGGATGGAGCGTTTTTTTGTGAATACAATGGCTTTGCTTTTAGTTGCTGATAGTTCTAGCCCCTGTGAAAACAATCACGAAGATACATGGTCTAAGGATTCTGTTATTCTTTTCACTGCGTTGCTTAAGTCTTGGCTAGATATGTATAGGAATATATCGTCGGCATAACAGAGAATTTTAACACCGGGGGGTAATTGTTGGAAAATATCACTTATAAATATATTAAATAGAAGAGGACTTAGGGATGATCCTTGCGGTAATCCTTTACAAACTTTTCTGACTATAGGTGTGGTATCATATGAATCAATAACTATTTCCCTATCGATCAGTAGATTTATTATAAATGCTGAAAGTTTAAAGGACACCCCAACTTTTAAAAGTTGTTGTTTTAAAAAGTTGTTGTTGTTGTTGTTTTTTTGAGACCTAAAGACAGACTACTAATAACACACGACAGACAAACTAGATCAGTGACCAACAAACTTTTACGTACAAACAAATTCAACAATGACTATGGACGTAGGACCGAAGATGTGCTGCTGCCCAAGGTCTGGAACCCCATGCCTGCCAGCTTGAAGCAGTGTGGATCCATCGAGGAATTCAAAAAGAAAGCCAAAGGATATATATTACACAAAAATCCTCGATGGTTGATCTAAGGGGTGAGCGCGGGTTGTTCCGGACTTTGTAGGAAAAATGTAGTATATAAATACATGTACAATATTAGTTTTTAATTGAAGTTTATATGTATATATGTGTATATATACGTATATACATATTTTTATATTTTTGCATATTATAAAATTGTTACAATTAAGATCACAGCCAAAAATCCCCTTAAGGGATTAGGCAAAATAACATGATAATTGTAATTATATTCTTTATTAATAAAATAAATAAAAAAAAAATAAAAAGCGGAAGAAAAACATGGTCATATGCACTTTCTACGTCCAGACTAACTCCAACCAAAAACTCTTTTTTAACATTGGCTATGTGTATATCTGTTGCTAAAATAGAAATGCTTTCCAAAGTTGAGTGTTTCTTTCTAAAACTGAATTGGAATTTCGATAGGATTTGCGCGTTTTCCGTAAACCAATCGAGTCTATTTTTTATCATCCGCTCCACAGTTTTAAGGGGGATAGATGACAATGCTATAGGGCGATAAGAAGGACCAGAATTTGGGTTACATTTTGGCTTTAAAATAGGAATGATTCTTTGTTGTTTCCATTCTTTTGGTACTAAGCCTGTGCTGAAAAAAATATTAGTCAATTCAAGAAAGAATTTTTTTGAGGATTCGCTCAGTTTCTTTAAGAAGCTATAAGGTAAGTTATCTAATCCTGGAGCAGTATCTGACACAGAATTCAGAGATTAATTTAATTCGTCCATTGTAAATGGGCCGTCTAGCCAATTGTCCTCTTTTAGATTAAAACTTGGACTGAGTTCTTCAAATGTTGGAACATAAGGAGGAGATATTTTGTGAACAAATTCAGAAATACAATCATGAGAATTTGGAAAAGCATACGTTTGTTTGATATTGCTTCGGAAGCTTTTTATTGTTTTCCAGATATGCGTTGCAGGTGTTTCCGGTGATAAAGAATCGCAGAAGTTTTTCCAACCTTCTCGTTTTTTATTTTTAAGAATTCTTTTGGTAAGTGCTTGGGTTTTTTTGAAGCATAAAAAATTTTCTAAGGTCATATTTATCCGAAATTTTTTTAAAGCTGCTTTTCTTAATCGTGCCATTCGATTGCACTCTTCATTCCACCATGGAGCTGGGGGTGATTTATTTTTATTCAATTTCTTACTAATTGGAACCGTTTCCTCCGCAGTTTCAATTATTTTGGCTATAAACTGACTGTAACAATCTAAGGCGTTATCAATAGAAGGCGAAGAAAGCAGATTAATTTTTCCTTCATTTTTTAGTGAATATTTTTCCCAGTTAGCCTTCTCTGTTATAAATCGGATTTTGCGGATTGTATTCTTTCGATTCGTGGGACATGAAAAATCGTTCATTCTAATAACAATGGGTAGGTGATCACTGGAGCATGGGTCGTAAAGAACTGACCAAGTTAGAGATGAGGCAAGTGATGGTGAACATATACTTAAGTCTACCGCACTCCTGTTTTGATTGGGGGGGTGATACGAGTAGGCGAACCGTCGTTTAAGAAACATAAGTTGTTAAAGTCTAAGAATTCTATTATATTTGAGCCCGATCGATCAGTAATATCACTACCCCAGCTTGGAGAGTGACCATTAAAATCACCCAATAACAGTATTGGCGGTGGAATTTGTTTGACTATATCTGACCAAACGTCTTCACAAAAAATAATATTTGGCGGAACATATATTGACAACACTGAAATATTAACGATCGACGCTGCTATTATTTGAATTGATTCAGGTACATTAGATATATGGAGAGGATCAAATTTAATATTATTTTTTATAAGTAAAGCTGACCCACCTCTTCCGTCAGCCCTATCATCCCGTATAATTTGGAAACCTGGTATGTGAAAAGGAAAATTATTTTTCAACCAAGTTTCTGAAATAGCGCCCACTGATATTGACTCTTTGATTAACAGGTTAACTAATTCAGATTTATTCGCTTGTATACTTCGAACGTTCCACTGAAGAAATATTAATTTATTATTATCCATTTTTGATGAAAAACTATGTATTTATAAATAAGTAGACGTTCTTAAACTTCAAATATAGTTATGATTTAGAAATTGGATGGTCAAAGTCGTAAGAAAGGAAATTTTTTAGGGGTTCAAGTAAATTAGCAGCGTTTTGCGGTAGCATAGAAGTTCTGGATATCGTTTCAACTAGAAGACTGACTAAAGTTTGTACAAATGAAGTGTTATCACTTTGCATTTCACGAGACAGATCAATTAAGGTATCATTGCGATCTACAAGATTCGAATCAAGAATGATTCCACATTTATTGGAGGTTGTTCGAGAATTACCATTCGGAAGGAGGAGTAAAGAGTTATGAGAGTTTTTATCATATCCTGGTTTTTGAATTGGCCTAGATTTATTATATTAATACATCGTTTTGGTGTATGTTTGTGGTGGATTTATGATTGGATTTAGTATTGAGTGCTGACCCGCTGTTTCAGCATATGACTTTTTTGCTGGTGGATAAAGTTTGGAGGCTTGGAAGTATGAAAGGCTCTCGTTAGCCATAGAAAATTTGATATTTTTTTGGCGCGAAAATTCGGGGCAAGTATTGCTCGATGCTTTATGATCACCCTTGCAATTTACACAAGTAGGAAGTTCCGGGTCTTTCTTGCATTCCTCTGTTGAGTGATGATCACCACATACATTACAACGTGGTGAGGACCTGCAAGCTGCCTTACGGTGTCCATAACGATAACAGTTAAAGCAGAGCGTTGTAGGATAAGTGTAGAGCTCAACTTCGAGGGCAATGTAAAAAATATAAACATATTTGGGTAAAATTTGACCAGCAAAAGTAAGCACAACGGTTCGAGACGGACGCCATTCTGGTTTTTCACCTGATTCTGGTTTTTGTCCTTATAGTTGAGCCTTCGAGCTTTTATAGCCTTGATTGACTGACCAGAGACTGAAATAAGATCTAAAATTTCTTGTTCAGTAAGCTCTGTGGGAACGCCTCTGACAAGGCCCATTCTCGTCAAATTATATGTAGGTATGAAAGCTGTATAATTATCATTAGACAAAATAGAAATATTTTTAATAAATTGATTCGCGTCTTTGGGATTTTGGAACTCGAGGGCTGCCCTGTACTTTCCCTCCCTTTTAAGAGATCCAGTGACGATTTTAGAAACTTTCCTATCATAAAGAATCTTTCCAAGTTCTAGTGAATTAATAGTTTTTTTATCCACTCTTTGCACGTGAACTGCAAAAGGAGCGCGAGCATCTTGGTCGTAATATTTTTTTTCCTGGAGTAATTGGTTAGATATAATAGTATTCTCTTCATATTTTGATATGTTTTGATCTGTATCTATTGTAACGGTTGAAGTTAACGATGCGTTTGAAGTTAGTTTTGGTTTTTTAGTTTGAATTATGAGGGAATCGGAGGAATCAGAATCCGACGCATGTTGCCTATGTTTATGTCCGCCCTGTTTATCGGGAGGTTCATTTTCATCCATGGTTACAATTAGAACATGAACTTACTACGAAATAATAACAATAATAATAAAAATACAACGAAAAAAATAAACCAAATAAGTTAAAAAATTTCACCCCTAAAGGGTTAACACTAGAAATGTAACAAAAAAAACAGCAAGTATAAACATGAAATTATAACAATTAAAACATAAATGTTACGAAAATAAAAGTGGTTAATAACAAAAAAGTAATATATAAGGATATAAATATCTGTTTCGGTGATCGCTTAGAAGTGTGGTCTTCTCGCAACAAAAATACACGACACGGATGACAATACTTCTCACTGCTCAGTTAGCTACGAAACAATGCGAGGCGACGCGACGTCATAACACATCGAATGACACAACCGAACTCTCTTTTTGGACTTAAATGCCAATAAAGAATTTGGAACGAAACCGTCCACTGTTCCAACGTGGCAAATTACATATTATCCTTTCGCCTTTACCGATTGGTACGCGACACGTTGCCTCTTTTGTGTTGTCATTCCAGCACTTGGACACGGTGTGATTGGCATTAATCCTCGTTTCATCAGTAAACACAACTTTGTTGAAATCGACGTCTTGCATTTTTCGCAAAAAATCTGTTTTTGCTGCCTGAATGTCCGGTCTTTCTAATAAAAATTTTCTTTTGTCAGTAGGTTTGAAATTAAACCCTATACTTTTTAACAAAAATTTTAAGGATGATTTTTGTCCATTAAATAAATCAGACGCCTTCAAAGACACTTACAATTTTTTGATTGTCGGATACTCTTCATCACTGTAATATTTGTATAATATATGACGTCTTATGGCATCTATTTCAAATGAGTCTTTATTGCACACTGTTTTTTTTTCCTAGATAATTTAGAATTTGATAAGACTTTTGTATTAAAGTAACGGGGTTAACATAAGCTTCTTTCGAAATATTTGTCACTGTCCGTTTGCTAATACCTAAAGCCTCAGCAACTCGCATGCACACATTATCGATAGAAATTAGCGGTCCACCATTGTCTTTTTCCATTGTAAAATAATCCCGAAGACGAATCACAAATTCGTGACACTGGGGATTCAACACTTGACGTTTAGGCATATCTAAGTAATTTTAAACTGACAAAAAATAAACTTTCACTGTTATGTGTTTCAATTACGAGGACTCCTTTAAAACTAAAGAATATAAGCCGGGGGTGATAACTAATACCGTTAATTTTGGAAATCCCTGACAATAATAGGCAAACAAAAATTAGTTATAAGTCATAAAATGCATTATTTCCAGTTTTGTGTCAAGATTCATTTGGTAATCCCCCAGTTAGCAACTAGTAAGTACATAGGTACATAGCAATAGTGTAAATAAAAATTTATTTGAACAATGGTGACTAATACCTACTAATCAATACAATATAACAATAGAACTATTGAAACTATTTTTCGTTAGTAAGTACCTACTTATTTGTAATTTAATATCCTCTTTTACTTACCTGCTGTAGGTACTAATACGGCACGCAGTGTGTATGTAGGTATACATGCATAATGATGAAATAATAATATAGAAAATAAAATATTCTATAACAATTCCTTTGGTTGCCGATATCTGTCCATGCGGGAAAAAGACCATCATACCCGAAACGCATTCGTATACTGGCCCGAGTATAGGATATCCACAAACGGGAGGTTGAAGAGCAAATAATTTCCATCGATTTTTATTATGATATTGATATATACATAGGTATTATGATCGAGATATTACCATGGGTTATGGTAGCAAAGAAATATATTAGTTTGTTTCAACAAAATATCTTAATTTTTGGAAAACTTTCTCTTATAATGGTTTTATCATATTAACGGGTCTTCTGGTCCTTAGTGTGTTTAAACAATGCTTATATTTTGTAAATATGTAATTTCTAATAATTTTATATTCATTGTAGATTCCTGGAATATTATACTTTCCAATTGTGTTGACCGACGTGATAGGTGAAATGGAGGCTTCCTATTGGTGGATGGTAGAACGCGCCCCGCCGCGCGGTGGGGTAGCTCCTCCCTCGTTGTCTCCAGCGGTGAACGTGGGAGTTAATTTGAACTAGTATCTAGTGGACGCTGCTTGGTGCTCAGCATTAAATTTTTCGCCCTTTTGGTTTTATCTTAACTTACATATTTGCATGGTAGTGACTAAGTGTGTTTCAGGTCCATATACTCTTCGGGGGTGAATTTAAAATAGTTTTAAGTTACTATTAATAATAAAATAACTTACATAATCGCATAGTAGGTAGTGACTAATTGTGTTTCAGGTCCATATACTCTACGGGGGTGAATTGAAGATAGTTATAAGTAATTTAAAAGTGATATGTAGTGTAAATGTTTCCTCTACAGCCCAGTTACGAGAGCAGCGGTCGGTAAGATCTTTCTAATTTATTGTTTGTTTCTCTTTGCTCTGAACGTTTCGTTTCCTAATTTCATTTAACAGAATTGTCATCAATATCACACGTGTATTTCATGTATTTGATTTTTCTTTTCAGCACTGTTTTTTCTCTGTTCCACGTGTATTTCATGCATTTGATTGTTCTTTTTGATACCCTCCTCCCAAGAGTCTGGAAGGATGAGCTCACTTTTTTCGAATGTTGCATGTAGATAAGATGTTCATTTTAATTAATATATTCACATGTTCATTTCAAATACAACCCTGGTCCAATAATATTGCTTTTCAAACGTCAGAACGTTTATGTCACAAGATAAATGTTTAAAATATCTAATTAAATAAATAATTAAAATAAATAAAATTGTCAATAATTTAGGACGTCACAAATTAAGATAGATAGTCAATATTGGACGTCACACGTTAAAATGAATAAAATAAAATAAATAACTTAAAAACAACACAGCCGAATTATTGTCACACGGAAAAAAACAAATTGTCACATACAAGTATATAGTTTTCTGGGTCACACATAATTTCCTCTTCTCGGCCATGGGCGTGCTGATGCACCGCCAATGCCGGAATGGACCGTCGTCGATGGGCGAAGGGGCAAGGCTATCGGCGACAGCAACCTCGGGTCCCAGACACCGGCAGATGCCGGTTGGGTGACTGGCACCGTCAAAAACACCGTTAGTAAAAAAAATAGAGAACAGTTATCTAGGATGTGTTGAAATCAATGAGATATAGGTATACTGGAGTGCTAAATGTTGTTCAAATGTTGTGCCGAAGTAGTAGAAAGAGACAGATATAGTACAAGTGGCATTCCTATCTCTTTCTAGAACTCTCACTTCATACAATATATGAGTAATTTTGAAGAATAGAATGAGATTATCCGATAATTAATGATGTAATTCAACCAAATGAAAAATATACACAATCGGGTGTACATATATATAGTAAAAGTAATATATAGATTATCATACATATATGAGTACAAATTACTTATTAGAAACATCTCATAACTCAGAATATTAGAACATTTATGTGAAACCATATCTTTTTAAAACAAATATTACGACTATTTACAAATCCTGTACTTTTTCATAATAAGAATGTTTGCATCCATTGAGATCATTTCTGTCTTTAATAAGGAATCAACTTGATTTTTCCTTCCCACACTGAGAATATTTTGTTATTAACTATTCATTAATTAGGTGTTTTTCTATCAAAAAACACAAGATCTTCAACGTTGATCCAATAACTTTAGAACAGGTTTAAAAAGTCTCATTTTTTATGTATAAATATATATTTAATCGATTATTTTTTTAATAGTGACGCGACCTCTCCTGTTCGCGTTATTTTCTATTTTAAATTCGGCGCCAAATCAGCTTACCACAAACAAACATTTATGGTAAAATAGTGTGTGAAAATTAAAATGTAAGAAAAGAAATTTGACAATAATAACGATAACCTCCAAAATGTGACATTTACGAGTGAAAGATTTTTGACAGTCGAAATTAGACACGCGTCGTGTCTGCACGGACCGCGCTCACTGTGGCCAGAGCAGCTGCAAACCGCACCAGAGGGTGTCGGTTAGGCTCGCTCCACACCGGCAGCCATGGATGTGACACCTGGAGTGTCGAGATGGATCGGCGCACCACCATTCGGCGAGAGAGCCGCTTTCCTGGACCGAAGCGGGTGCTGAGTTTGGAAAGTGTTCCAAACGCTGTTGGGTCGCGCAGGACCCTGGAGCGACGGCCTGCGTCTCCTTGAGACTCGCGCCGCCGCTGTCGCTCCCGCCAGTCACCCAACCGGCATCTGCCGGTGTCTGGGACCCGAGGTTGCTGTCGCCGATAGCCTTGCCCCTTCGCCCATCGACGACGATCCATTCCGGCATTGGTGGTGCATCAGCACGCCCATGGCCGAGAAGAGAAAATTATGTGTGCCCCAAAACAATACTTGTGACATTCTTTTATTTTATGTGACAATATTTCGGCTGTGTGATTTTAAGTTATTTATTTTATTGAATCCATTTTAACGTGTGACGTCCAATATTGACTCTATTTAATTTTGATTTGTGACGTCCTAATTTATTAACAATTTTAATTATTTATTTTATTTCAAATTTTATCTTGTGACATGACCGTGCAGTCTGACGTTTGTGCGCTGACACTTGACATTTGTGTATCGTCAGACCACGGCTTCAATTATCGTTTACTTTTTATGCATCTCGTCCAGCGAGGTAATGTGTGGAATATCTGATTCCATAACAGACATTGGAAAAAGGTGAGCTCGACCTCAAAGCCTCTTGGGAGGAGGGTATCAATAGCATATACGCAAACACTGGATTTTTTCTCTGTCGGGAGTCAAATGATATTTTTACTGACAAACTTTTTTACATATCAATAGAGACGAAGTTGGGATATTATAGAAGAACCAGGAACTCAAGGCACCTACAGAGCATACGACCTGTCATCAGTTGGTTTACGTCATCACTTTATGTGCTTGCGCAACGTTCACGTAAACCAGCCGATTTTTGTTAATTTATTTAATAAATATGAATAACAATTCAAATATGTCACATACCAAAAACACATAAAAGTACACAATAAAAATATATGTAGACAGAAATAAGAATTAAAGAGAATAAATACAATTAGATATTTAAAAAAATATATAATATGCAAATTTGAGCATAAAATTGATTATGAAAAATAAAAGCATAGATATAAAACACATAAAATTATTCACAGTAAAAATAGAAAAGTTAAAAAAGCATATTATTAATGATAAGTTATAACAAATAATAGCACAAGCTATAAATCTAAAATAACAATGGACAGTAAAATTGAAACGTAAAAAAGAGCACATTATTAACTATAAGAAATAACAGTAGGACACGTAATAAATAACATAAATAATTATAAGTAAAAATTGTAAACGTAAAACAGAGCATATTAATAATTTTGACAAATAAACACAAGTTATAAGTTCATGTAATAATTATCAGAAAAAATAGGAATGTAAAAAAGAGTACCTATATATTATGATGGAAAATAATAGCACAAAAATTACAAATACAAGAAATAATTACAGTTAAAGAGCATATTATGTAATTAATTATAAATGTAGATGGAATCTGGAAGCAATAATGACAGATTTACTAATTAAAACCCTACACTGAAAGCTATTTCACACGATAAGATGAAATCAAAAGGATATATTGGTTTAATCATTAATGTAGGTAATTTAACAATTATATTAAAATGTAGATTATATTTTAATACAAATAGTTGAGATATTTTTAATATTGAAGTAGCAATCTTTGAGGACGCCATTGAAGTATAAATGTAAAGTTTCTTACCCGTGAAAACTAATTCCGCTGTTGAGATACCAAATGTTTTGACATCCAAAAGAGCTGCAGTATTTAACCATCGTCTTTATTTATTTTAATTTATAGAAAGAAAAACAAATAATATCAAAAACAGACTTAAAACAACACGCCGAACTCAGGAAAACACACCAACTGACAGCCAAACTCTATATGAATTGACGCTTAGAAAGAGACGCGAGTCCCACTTGCAGCGGCTATATTCGCACACTAGATCGGCACAAAATTATTTGTTTTGTTGTATGGACAATAGCACTCCAGTATACCTATAGCTCATTGGTTGAAATATAAGAAAAACTGGAATATGTTGCCAACCAAAACGCACACGCGCGAAATTCCATGATTCATTCTTTGCACGGATAACTACATTTAGTATATTATATGAAAATCTATGATAATTTCGTATAAATGAAAATTAATTCGTAAAAATCGAGAATTTTATTAAGGTTTATTAGTGGCAACATCGTAAAACGCCTTTATGATTTTTAAACCAAGTTTTAAACTAAACAGTCAAGTGATTTTTGAATGAGATTTGAATGTTTCGAAACGGTTGTCAATTCGTTACAGATTGTGTGTTTATTGAACATATTATTCCGGTGATTATTCCATAAAATGGATCCTTGGAATTATATTTCGCCGTCTTCGGGTGATTTATTTAATAATATTAATAGTAAAGAGTTTACAGAAGCTTATTTTGAGATAGACCACGAAAGCAATGGTGGAAGCGTCTTCAATAAGGTAATTTTTCAAATTTCTTACCATTTTCACTTTTTATACAATGATGCCAAAAGTTCACTAAAGTTTTCGCTTTTTGTTACGCGTCACCTTGTATTGAAAGAATATTTACAACTTTCAAAAATAGGATTTATTATAATATAAGTAAACTCAATGAAAATCACAATTGGTAAGCTTTGTGCTACAGCAGTAAGTGACTGTAAACCCCAATCGATTACGTGTATATTCTTTATTACGTGTATAACTATTACTGATACATGTTTATTAATAACTTTTACTATAAGCATTTGATGAACCTACATAATATATATCACTTTTTGATTATTACAAAACAATAAGTGCTATGATATCACCAATTAAGACAGCCAGCACACATATGTATCAAATTAAATTAAATTTGTTTGTAAAATTCTGAAAGATGTGAAAAATCTTTTTCAATATATAATCGTAACACTAATTTGCGTTGCCATAAAACTTGTGAAAAGTAGGTTCTCGACAAATCCTCAAAAGCATTTTCTTTCAATAGAGTGGTGAATACTTGGAATAAACTGCCCCAACATGTTTTGTATCCTGAAAATGTTAATATTATCAAGAATAGACAACTTTTTTTTTTGACTCAAAATAGTAACAACCAAATAATAAAATTGGACAGTGGATCAGCCTTGGCTGCCTGCCTATAAATAAATAAATAAATAGTAAGAATGTTACAGTAAGGAGTCAAAGAGTAGTATAATATGTTGCAAGGGAGTGTATTTCTAGAAAATATAGTATGGTGTTGATTATTATGGTGTTGATGCATACCCCGTGTCTTTTATTTACATTTGTTTTATGTTATATTCAATTTTTCTTTGTTTACAGAAGACTAAGGATAAACAAAATGCCAAGTTATCTGTTGTTAGTGAAGCTGTTATAAAACAAGAAATGATGTCACCCAATATTTGTGATTCATCAGAAGAAAATAAAGTATTACCAAATAATGTTGTTATCAAACAAGAGAATGTTACACCGGTAGAAACTAGAAAATTAACAAAACAAGACAGAAGACGTTCTTTGTCTGCTAACGATATCTCGAAAAACGCAATGTTTGTATCTGAAGTATCTGATCTTAGCAATCGGATGAAAAATGTTAATATGTCCTCCATATATGAGGAGCATACATCTGCTACAAAGTGGAAAAATACTACTTGCTTATCTTCGTCTAAATCTTTAAAATCTTTTTCTACGTCTTCTTCACAAACCAACTTACAGCCTGCTAAATTTGTTTCTATGGCCGAAGCTATATACCATTTACAGAGAGATACACCTGAGCGATTTCATTCTTATTCCAAGAAACAAGAACTCCACGCAGCTAAATTTACTTCCAATAGAAAAGATTTGCAACGTAAAATGCCTTGTATTCCACATTCACCAGCTTTGTTATCTAAAAATAGAACAAGAAACATAAAGATTTTGTCACAGAAAGAAAAAGAAGACTTAGAAGTAGAAGAGCTCAAAAGAATTCATATAAAAGCAAATCCTATATCAAAGTTTGTATTACAAGGCTATTGTAACTTCCCTCCAGTACAACGTAGACCCACTACGCAACCTGAACCATTTAACTTGACACAAATAAAGAAGAAACCACCACCGCAAGAGAAGAAGATTGTATTTACAGCACGACCCATTCCAAAACATATTCTAGAAAAACCAACAGAATTGCCTAAAAAGGTTATACCTGTGACAGTTCCAAGGACTCCCAAATTCATGGCTCGGTCACGTTCTTTAGAGAATATGCAATGTGCCCAACCAGAAATTACTCCCATACTTGCCACTAAGAAGATAAAGTGTCCTTTACAAATTGTGGACAAGATAGACGGTATGCCCCCTGAGACACAAGTCGGCCATTCTGGTGTACCTTTAGCGCAAAAACTTATTTTGCATCCGTGTAAACCTAAACCATTTTCGTTTGAACAGCGGGACAAAGAAAGGTTGAATAAAAAAATGGAAAAAATACAACAATTTTACCAAGAAGAAAAAAAAATGCGCGAATTCCACGCAAATCCTTTACCTTCTGTACTAAAGAAAAAAGGATTTTCACCAAAACCGAGGTTGTATGAAAAGAAGCCTGACTCGAAGAAAGAAAATAAAGAAAATGAATCGGATGAACAGCGTGCATTTAAAGCTCGCCCTCCTTTGGTTTTATTTAAAGAACCCTTCATTCCAGCCAAGAAGGAAAGACCAGTTCTAGAACCGTGTCAAAAACAATTGACAACTGAAATAAGAGCTCGCGAGCGAGACGCGTTCAATCAGAAAGTAAAAGAAAAAGAAGAACAGATAGAAATGTTGAAGAAATTAGCCGAAGAAGAAAAATTAAAGAAAGAAGAGGAAGAGAAAGCTGCACTGAGAGTTCATTTGGTTCACAAGGCAGCACCAATAAAGCATTACGCTCCAGTCATCATACATCCATCTCATACGCCATTGACTAGACCAGAATCACCCAAATTTTTGCATAAATAAAAATTAGTTAATGTTTTATTTTGTTTTTGCCTCTGATACTGTTAAGTTATTATATGTAGCATGGTTATATATATAAAAAAATAATTATATGTTTGTGAAATAATCAACAAGTAAGTATCCGACATGCCGAGTATTCTACTTGAATGTTTCATGTGCTTGTGAAGTATTTCTTACAATTTGTAGTTTATCATAATATTACATATATTATTGACGACATTTATGCATGATAGATTATTTGTATAAAATTATATTTTGAGTTTTGGTTATTTTATAGAAATATGGGCACTAATATTATACATATGTGTACATAAAAGTTTTTATAGATATTATTTGTGGTACCTATTATAAACAAAAGTAATTTGAGGATAATTTGAGTAATGTAATGTATAATGATATTTTATTTAGCATAATTCATACAAAAATTTTGTAGAGGATCATGGCTCCAATTTTGTTTAAGATTGGTGGAAAATAAAATCTATGTTTGGTATTTTATGAACATTTTCTGCATTATCATAATTATTTCATGGTTTGTTTGACCCTGTCTATTATATGCATTAAATAAATATTTTGTTAATACACTTGCTCACTAATGTCAAGTCACTTGCAATTTTATTTTTATAACAATGAAGAACTATATTTTCCTCTAAATAACTTAAGAATTTTCAGCGTGGAGGGGGGCAGTTTGAATATATACCAACCAAGTAAAAACCACAAATTTGCACTCTACATAGCCCACATAACATACTCAAATCCTACTAACTGTTAAAATATGTTGTTAGGGAGACAGCAGTGTGATTTTTGACCGATGCATGCTCGAGAAAAGGATGCTTTGGTCATGTGAATGATATTTTGTACCAAGGAAATATAAGAAATGTTAATAGTTGTTGTTGATTATCTGACACAGCATGACTGTATGTAGAAATTATGGATTAAATAGGTATGTACCTAAACTTTATATAATAATTTAAGGCGCTAAGAGCCTTTGACCCTCATATTTGGAGGTTAACTCCTCTTTGACGATTCCGTTGAGAGTTTTGAAAAAAATATATATGATTCATATACTTTTATACTTCAAAATCATCAGAGGAAAAAAGTCTACTTCTATTTATAATAGGTAAAAAAAAATACCAAAATAAGGCTGTTTTCGAATTAAAACTTCTATCTTAAACGGCTTCGAATATTTCATGTTATTTTAAATCACGAGATGAGGAATAAGTATGTCTACAAAATCATTAGAGGATTTTTATTTATTTTAATTTACAATGAAACAATTAATTATTTTCTAATTCTTTCTAAAGAAATATCGAGAGGGTCCGTGCGCGGGCGACGGGCGTCAGTTGTGAGCTAGCTGTCGGACGGGGAGGTTGTGTCGTTTTATTTGCTGCGCTCTGATCCAACTGTCGCGTCGATTCGTTCATGAGAATTCAATTCTCTGAATGAATCGACATGCGTGTACGAAGGAAAATTTTGTATGGCGTAGTGAACTTTTTGCATGCTAATAACACCAACTAGAGGCCACGCAGCAATGTCTCCAGTAGACGCTACTGTAAATATTTTGTTTAGAAAAATATTTACATACATACATACCATCACGGCATGTCCCACATGTGGGGTAACCAGCGACAGGAGTGCGGGTGTACCTAATGTCTCCAGTAGACGCTACTGAAAATATTTTGTTTAGAAAAATATTTACATACATACATACTATCACGGCATGTCCCACATGTGGGGCTACCAGCGACAGGAGTGCGGGTGTACCTAATGTCTCCAGTAGACGCTACTGAAAATATTTTGTTTAGAAAAATAATTACATACATACATACTATCACGGCATGTCCCACATGTGGGGTTACCAGCGACAGGAGTGCGGGTGTACCTAATGTCTCCAGTAGACGCTACTGAAAATATTTTGTTTAGAAAAATATTTACATACATACATACTATCACGGCATGTCCCACATGTGGGGTTACCAGCGACAGGAGTGCGGGTGTACCTAATGTCTCCAGTTGACGCAACTGTAAATATTTTGTTTAGAAAAATATTTACATACATACATACCATCACGGCATGTCCCACATGTGGAGTAACCAGCGACAGGAGTGCGGGTATACCTAATGTCTCCAGTAGACGTTACTGTAAATATTTTGTTTAGAAAATATATACATACATTCATACATACCATCACGCCATAAGCCTCAGGGGATAGGCAGAGAGTACCGAACGCCACATTTTTCTATCTTAGTACACATTCATCATTCATTCAAAATATTTCTGTGGAATATTATAAAGTTAATCAATTTATGTAGAATTTTTTATTTATTTATTTATTTACGATTTATAAACAACCATTTACATTAAAAAGAACAAAAATATATCATGAACATAACAAAAATAATATGTATTATAACGACGGCCGTAGCATAGTGGTAAGTTGTTTGGCTTCCATGAAGGCATCTTGGGTTCGATCCCCAGTAGAGGAGATTTTATTAAAATTTATTTCTCACGCAATTCTTGCTTCTCTGGATTGGAAACACTTGTTAGTTGGAAGAAATTGTCATTTTGCAATAAATTCCGCACGTGCGCAATGTGCGAGGATGTGTTTATTATTATTATTATTATTATTGATTACGAAGTCTTGACAAAAACAATATATCTTTAGTTGAATATTAAAAAATATAATAATAGGCCGGTTTCGGATACATAATCAAGCACGGACAAACGCTCGGGCGCAAACGCCTCATGTACTTTCGATTACACTACACATGCGTGTATCCCCACATAACAGTCTAGTCTCACCTAGAAAAGCAACATACAGAATGGGTCGTGAATCTCATACCTGAACTAGACTGCAGTCTACTCTGCTGGTAGACATTGTTCCTATAGTACTACTCGTTATGACTGCGTAAATAATTTTGTGTCAATATATGTATGTATGTATGACTCTGCTGGTAGACATTGTTCCTATAGTACTACTCGTTATGACTGCGTAAATAATTTTGTGTCAATATATGTATGTATGTATGACTCTGCTGGTAGACATTGTTCCTATAGTACTACTCGTTATGACTGCGTAAATAATTTTGTGTCAATATATGTATGTATGTATGACTCTGCTGGTAGACATTGTTCCTATAGTACTACTCGTTATGACTGCGTAAATAATTTTGTGTCAATATATGTATGTATGTATGACTCTGCTGGTAGACATTGTTCCTATAGTACTACTCGTTATGACTGCGTAAATAATTTTGTGTCAATATATGTATGTATGTATGACTCTGCTGGTAGACATTGTTCCTATAGTACTACTCGTTATGACTGCGTAAATAATTTTGCAAGTAGTTAAAAAAATCCCTATTTGGAGAACGTGTCACGCAGACGGCCAAATGATTACTGAATGCTCGTAGCAAAATGTTGACCAAATTAGTCAACATAAAGCAGTCACGTTTACTGCAGGCTAAAGAGTAGGTATTCTATACTATTATTATTGTATGCCTATATCATACATATAATTATCTTATGGAGTTAGTTCCTTAATATCTTGAGATATTAGACTTGCCCCCTAGATCTGGGGGCAAGTCTTGTCAAACAGTGGAATAAAAACCCTTATCATGGATATAATTATCTTATGGAGTTCTATATTATCTTAAGATATTATGTCCATGATATGGGTTTTCATCGCAGTTTTGATTCCACTGTTTGACGGGACTTGCCCCCCTGGGGAAGTTCTATAATATCTTAATATATTATAGAACTCCATATGATAATTATATCCATAAGGTAATCATAAGGGTTTTGATTTCACCATTTGACCGGACTTGCTCCCCAGATCTGATACTGCCAGTAAGAGAATGCAGGGGACCGATTTATACAGCACGTTGAACATTGGCTGATTTTATTGATTGGTTCAAATTTAATCGCTTATCACTATTGTATTAATGTGTTAGTGTCGTAGTCAGGTAGTTGGAAGCCTTGCTAATTATTATAACGGATATTGACCTTTGATATTCTATTTTGTCTTTTTTTCATTGCATAACATATACTTATATTGATATTAAAAATATATATTTATGATACATGTATTTTAATTGCTTTGCTTTGTAGAAAATAGATCCTACAAATTTTACTATTGATACAAAAGTGATCTAACAAAGTCTAACATAGTTTTTCTATACTGGGTTCTTTGTTTGATATTTTATTTAGACGATTGTCATTTTACATAATTATTTAATATTATTATTGAATGATAGCAAATAAAAATGTGAATTATGATTTTATAAATTTTTTTGATCCATATGTATTGGTGATGCTGTAAAACAATCAAACACTGAATGCGTGTATATGGTTGATTTGTATACAAAAATGTCATTAATTATCTCAAAATTAAGCTAAACCCAACAAAGACAGAACTACTCTGGACAGCAACACGCAAACGAAGCCATTTAATAGACACTTCCCCACTAACTTTCGAAAATTCAGATATTCTTCCTAAATCCTGTGTTAAACTTCTTGGAGTCGAAATAGATTCAAATCTAAGCTTTTCAAACCAAATTAACACAGTTACTTCTTCTGCTTTCTTTCAACTAAGACGTTTAAAGTCAATCCGAAGGAGTATCCCAATTGAAGCCATGAATTCTTTGGTAAGCGCCTTTGTTGTCTCCCGTTTGGATTATTGTAACGGTATATATGCGAATTTACCAAAGAAAGAAATAAATAAAATTCAGTCAGTTTTCAATGCTGCAGCCAGACTCATCACTGGAGCCTCCAAATTTTCTCACATCTCTCACCATCTTCGCAATCTACATTGGCTTAAAGTCCCCGAAAGAATTGAATATAAGCTCTGTCTCATAATCTTTAAAGCATTTCGTGGTATGGCTCCTACTTACCTCTCCGAACTGTGCATTCCGCTTTCAATAAATGACAGACAATCATCACTTCGTTCTGCCTCTTCATCCATGGTTGGGAAATTAGTTGAAATAAACAGGGTGCACACAACTAATTTCGGTGATCGTGCATTTGCTGTGGCAGGACCAAATGCATGGAATAAGCTCCCACACACCCTCAGACAAACCGAAAATATATCTTCGTTCAGAAAAAAACTCAAAACGCACCTTTTTCGCAAATCTTACCAGAGCCGAAATGATATAATGTAATCATTTTTTCAGCGCCCTTGAGGTGAGATATTCACAAAAACGGCGCTATATAAATTATCCAAATTTATTTATTATATTCAAGGAATTTTTATTCCATCGTTAACCTGAGAAAACCTATTAATTTTTTAGTGAGCTAAATTTTACTTTTCTGTTAGTTTTTGAATTTATTCTTTATTCTCTGTACCTTAGAAATTAATATTGAATTAAGTATTTAGAAACCAAATTAGCTGTTTAGATTGATGATCTGAATTGGAAAATAAAAAAAATTGGTCATTCAACTCTCCACTTACCAACAACTTCAATATTGTTATCATTTAACCTGTGGTGACACACATTATTAGGTACTCATATCGCGTCATCACATCTTTCGCCGAGATTCCCGCTAGAATCCCTGAATCTCAAGCAACCAGTCCCAAACACATTGAAACACGGGACCCAACATTCCTGTCCGGCCCTCAGTCACAGGCAGTCGCACGCACCCGCCGCGCACATCGCGGACACGCACCTTCATCATCAGCATCAACCAATTCGCGAACTACCATCATCCCTTCACACCTCTTATCACATTAAGTGCCTTATGTAGTATCATTATTTTTATATTCAAAATGCCTATGAATAATGTTATATGAATTTTAAGAATAAATCAAACAAATTGATTGTAGTTTCACATAATTATGCATATTTGTGTACATCCCATATTTGTGTACATCCCATATTCCCAAGATCAGACATTAACAAGGGCCTTAAAGGGATAAGTAAAATCTTATGAATTACTGATATTGTATTCATTTTGTGATAATATTTTACATTTTATCTACAAACAAATATTTGATAATAATTTGTCCCTTTTAAATCATTTTATGAAAATTACTTCCGATTTATACGGTTCAGTAATAGGGGTTGTATTGTCTATATTTCACAGAATTCAGAAATAAATATGAATTTTTTAAACTATTTGTGAAAAATGTAAGGTCCCATACCGCGAGAATACTGCTTACGGGACCTCAAATTTTTCTTACTCTCCTGATTATAAGCTACATTCGCACAACGCTACTTTACATCCCTGGGACCAAAAATGTTCAATACAAGGTTCAATATGTTGCATTGAAGGATATAGTGTAGATTATGTAGAAGACCATAACTTACATCCATTGGGATTGATGAGTCATATAAGTGAACGATACCAGTGAATGGGAGTCGCATTTGCCAACTAAATTAAATAGAACATAAAATTATATATTTATACTAGCTGACCCGGCAAACGTTGTTTTGCCATATTAATTATTTCTAGTGAATAATTTGGTAATAAATAAAAATGTTCAATATGTTGCATTGAAGGATATAGTGTAGATTATGTAGAAGACCATAACTTACATCCATTGGGATTGATGAGTCATATAAGTGAACGATACCAGTGAATGGGAGTCGCATTTGCCAACTAAATTAAATAGAACATGAAATTATATATTCATACTAGCTGACCCGCCAAACGTTGTTTTGCCATATTAATTATTTCTAGTTAATAATTTGGTAATAAATAAAAAATCTTATTGTAATGTGGGATGGGTTCTATGACTGATCTATGGAGCGCTGTGGACGATGATGATCTATAAATAACAAAACACCAACCATTCATTTTCTTAATTCAATGTACCAACTTCATTAACTTAACTGACATATTTAAAGTTTGATCTCTAAGTTAAATGTAAATTTAAAAAACTGTTACATATTTTTTATCTTAAATTATGACAATTAAAAAAAAAACAATACCAATCTCGAAGACAAATCAACTGTACGATGTTTTTTTTCATTCCGTCTTTAGCCAACACAATCAAACTGGATAAATTGCCCACGCGAGAACATTACACGTATAATTTTCCGTGTGAAAAAACATGGTGTGCCCAAATCTAAGCCAAAAACAGACATCGTTTGGCCTTGCGACTTATGGATTGTCATTGCGAATGTCAATCTACTTGGAAATTGAACGCGTTTGAATTCAATTGGCACTTCTGTGGAAAGCATTGAGATTCGTGACAGCAATACATTTTCGCCTCGGAACTTCCCTTTCAAAATGCTACCATCGCACAGCCGTGGTGGGTTCAAAATCCGAAGTAAAATAACCGGAGATCCAACTTTCAGTTGTAGATGGTGCGGTGACATGCCTGGCCAATCCAATGAGTTCAAAAACTCTGCTATAATTTACAGCTTCGTATGACACCAAGTTGCCTGGCAAAAACCTTTGTATCTTGAAATTTAAATCGTTGACATTCACATGTTTGCTGCCAAAATGACTCTTTCTGCCAGCCACTCATGATTCATGTATTGTGTGTGTACATCGGAAAATATGCTATCGATTAGAGTATTTTATGAATTAATAATGATTATGCAGAAACCGATCGGCAATTTGATGCATCCAGTATTTTCATGAACAGCAACTTTTCCATCGCCGACATCTAACAATTGTTATGATAATGTGTCAGCGGATGGATCTTGAAGCATTTGAACGCGCATGTTTACTTTTACCTGTAATTTTTTCAACATTATGCCACATTGGCGATGATTTCAAGCAAGCGTTGATCTCATCAGTGTACGTTGAACGTGGAATTATGGGAAGAGTTTGTCTGAAATCACCTGGAAGGACTAACAGAGTGCCGCCGAATAGTTTGTCGTTGTTTTTTTATATTTATCAGTGTCCTGTTGATACTCTAGACACCTTCATTGGAGCTGATGTACTGGACAATTTGGTAGAGCGTTATTTCGTCGTTGTTATTCAATCGAGAAGCATTCACATTGGTATTTTCAATTCGAAACACAACCACATCATAGCCTTTATTCATATACTTGAAAATAATGTATTTGATGCTCTTCACCGAACTGGAGAACTCAACATTAATATGAGCATTGAATGTTTTGCTTAGCAGAGACGATTATGGTACCTACCATGCAACAATTGTCAATGTCTGTGTTGTTGATATTTTTCGTCAATGATTGTCCGTCATTATCTCGGTATTTCTTCGACGATATATTGGATATCCGTCTACATTTGTGATCGTATCGTTAGTGAAATCTTTAGGAAAACTCTTTTGTGAATTTTCCATCTGCCATGCCGATAAACCTTTTAGATTACCGCATTGGCTATATTTGTTATAACAATATCGAACAGTAGTTGATCGGTAGACGGATCTGGAATTTCTGCAGAAATTATACTATCAATTTCCTCAAGACATATTTTGTCGATTAACCAAATCGAGATGTGTGCATAAGGTAATCCTCGCTTTTGCAATTCAACCGAATACCATTAATATGAGATTTGCACTGAGAAAGTAAAACATCACTGCTAGGATCGATGCACAAACAATAATAATGGTCTAAAACTGTGTAGGGAGTGAGAAAAAGCTTATTGTGTGAGAGAGACAGGAGACCGGTTCTTTCTCGTCCCTACTCTGTGCTGTTTGCTGGGTGAGAGGTGACACCAGTATAACAATCGCACTTTCTGTTTTCACTGGGTTCATCAGCAATGGCGCTACAGCCCGATGTGGGCCTTGGCCTCCTCAAGAAACTGCCTCCATTCCGCCCTGTCGGCAGCAAGTCTGATCGCTCTTATATCTCCCTTGATGTCGTCCAGCCATCTCATCCTAGGTCTCCCTCTGTTTCTTCTTATTTCAGGACAGGTGTCCAATACTTTCTTTGGGACCCGGCTATCCTCCATTCTACAAATGTGTTCGAGCCTACGTAAACGGTGAATTTTCATGTATTGGACAACGTTTGGTTCGCCATACATTATTTCTAGCTCATGGTTAAACCGGGTCCTCCAAGATCCTCCTTCACAGGTAGGGCCAAATATTTTGTGAAGTGTTTTCCTTTCGAACACCAGCAATTGCATTTTCGTCCTTCTTGGTCAATGTCCAGCATTCTGATGCATGTCATGACCGGTTTGAGAAGAGTTTTGTAAATGATTTTTTTTCATTGTCCAACTGGTCAAAAAAAAATCGACACGAGACATTCTTTTAACATGATTAAATTTTAATAAAAAGAAGATTATGTTGTTTTATTAGTTGATTACCAAAGAAAGGTTTATTTACATTTCAAAATGTGTAAGACTTATTCTAAAACAAAAAAAATATTTATAGACATAATTTATATAAAATGTAATTCCTTTTATATACATTTTATACAGAATAAGAAGCCGGATAGTCGGTGCTCTTTGCCAAACAGTGCCGACGAGTCGCCGACTATGAAAGTGGCCGGATAGTTGGCTTTACCGACTAGTCGGAACATCACTAATAATTATATATTACTAGTTGCATGTAACACATGAGATCCAACTGTCGATGGCGATAGTATGTATAATTGAAGAATACGTACCAAACTATAAACACATAGGTCCGAATGCAGAGTCCAACCTAAATACTAACCATGTTTTCATTGCATAGTCGCTCACTTAAGTTAGGAGATCATGTGGCTTCCTAACTGGAGGATGCTATGAAGT
Source organism: Molanna angustata (assembly GCA_963576475.1). Taxonomy (NCBI): domain Eukaryota; kingdom Metazoa; phylum Arthropoda; class Insecta; order Trichoptera; family Molannidae; genus Molanna; species Molanna angustata. Next base: position 38,359,335 of record OY754973.1, on the reverse strand, counting down.
TTTTGTAAGAGAACTGCATTGCAGACATATCTAAATATTTAGCACATGCGCATCGGCGTAAATTAACATTGGCGAACTGTCAAAAAGTAAGGTTGATCTCGAGGAACCTTACGAGTGGTTCAATAATAAAATACGAGATGTTTTCGATGGATGATGATTTTAGCGACTTTGTCAAATATGTATTTGGTAATTTTGTCTAACGCCAAAGTATTCAGTGATCTATACGAGATGCCGAATATTCGCTGGAATTTCAGAAAAAACGTGACGTCGAGCTGTCAGTGTTAGCTTGGTTACATGTGTTTGTGTCAGTCTAAACCCATAGAGAATCTATATTGATTTTACGTTTGGCGTAGTATTAAGTATTTAGTTAGTAATGTCTCTGCAATGTAATTGCTAACATAAGAATACTAAATACTCCAGTTAGGTTAGTATTTAGTTACCTAGGACTGTGCATTCGGATCTTAAATACAAATTAATAAACATTTTAAGATATTTTGTTTTCTATTTAAAACATGTAGTTATGTATGTCAGGATAGGAATAGTATGGAGGTCAGTCTTTTTTAGCAAATAGTAAGAGCACTTTCTCTAAAGGACTGAAAACAGTTTTGTTTCGTAGAGCAATATAATATCTATCTAAATAACAGCGCCCTTGGAATGATCTTGAATCATTAAACGGCGCTATACAAATTATTATTATTATTATTTTCCTACCCAGAATATGAAAACAGCATGATGGTATGTATGTTTGGAGATTAAGTAGGTATCAAACGATTCCTTCACTAAATTCAATTTTCCAACTGTCGATTTGTTCAAGAGAATTTATTCTCTTAACATATCGACAAAGTATTAAGCCAAGACCCGCGTATAAGGAATACTAGGAACATTTTGTATGGCATAGTGGACTTTTTGCATGCTAAAAACACCAACTTAGAGGCTTCGTAGCATATATGTTCCCATACATGGATTTACTCAGAATTCGGAGTAGAAGTTTTGTATGTCTGTGTGTCCCCCCCCTTATAACTTTTGATCCGCTGGATTCACAAAGCCTAAAATTTCAGAATATATATATAAAATTTTAGGTACACAAAACTTTTATACTCAGTATTTAGAATTTTTGTTCCAGTCAGGGGTTATCAACATTTTAATTTTTATAGCATTTGTTCACATATCTCAAAAACTATAAAAGCCAGAACGCTGAAATTTTGTACAAATATAGTATCTCGAAATGGATTTTGAAAAACAGTTCCAGGGTTTCTCAAAACGTTTTTATTAAGAAGCAAAAAATTGGTATGACAAATTTTTGTCTTTAACTGCCTTTATTTCCATTTCTTTTAACAATATCGAAAAATGCCGAAACAAGTAAACTAGAGAATTTAATTTTCTATAAAAAACGTATACATTATAGTAATATATCTCAAACTTTTTTAACAATTTTTGTAAAAATTGAATTAAGTGACAACATTGCTTCATACAATTTGTATGGCAGTCGCCTATACACAATATCTAAGAAGACTTAATAGTTTGATACTTAAATCTCCAAAAATACATACATACTGTCATGCTGTTTTCATATTCTGGGTAGAAAAAAGGACTGACGTCCATACTATCCTATGTTGACTACCTAGGTACATGTGTTGTATAGAAAACCAAATATCATAAAATATTCAATAATTTGTATTTATGGGTTTTTAGTTTGGTACTAATTCTTCAACTATACATACTATCGCTATCAACAGTTGGATCTCATGTGTTACATGCAACTAGTTATAAAAATTGTTACAAAAAGTTTGAGATGTACTTCTATAAGTTTGAGATGTAGTACTATAATGTTCATATTTTTTATAGAAAATTAAATTATTTAGTTGGGGTGTTTCAGTTTTTTAGGACATTTTTAAAAACTTTGGAAATATTGGTAGTTAAACACAATTTTTTTTTAATAAAAAATGTTTGAGAAACTGGAATTTAAAAAAAAAAAAAAAATAATTTCGAGATTTTGTATTGTCTATACCTATTTATACCAATTTTCAACGTTCTAGCTTTTATGGTTTTTGAGTCCATAAATTCAAAATTTGAAACCCCTGATTGAAACAAGAATTCTAGTATAAAAGTTTTGTAGGCCTATAACTATATATATTTTTTGAAATTTTGGTCTCTGTGTATTGAGTGGATCAGAAGTTATAAGAGACACACACACACACAAATGAAATATATGCTGCGAAACCTCTAAGTTGGTGTTTTTTGACATCAAAGTTAAAAAAATCGTGAAAAATATAGACTTGGCACACCAATCTCGCATATCTTCGCTTGAAACTTTGTCACTATGGTAAGAGAAATGAATTCTCTCGAACAAATCGACAGTTGGATTAAGTACTGTTTAAAAAATAATAAATTTAATGTGTATCTTATTATCCATGTATGGTGTAGGAATTTTGAAGAAAACACCATCTCTCATTTCCCGCCTGAATGTCAGTTTATGTACAGAAAAATAGTGAATGGTTTATTATATTCTAAATTTTGGAAAAGGTATAGGTATACCTACCTGTATTTTCAGAGACTGGAACTGAATGTAGGTATGTAAATTAACATGTGTAATTTTATGTATATTGATTATTAATTATAAAATACAAAATAACATACATATATGTTTTATTAATTTAATGATTATCTTAGGAAGGGGTATTAAATAAAAAGAGAATTGCTGAAAAAAATGATATTTTATGAGAAATTATAATTTACAATATTTATCAACCATTCTTCCTCAGTCTGACCTTAAGCTACAGTTTTGACAATCTCCCAGAGAAAATAAAGCAATATTAGACGTATGATGTAAAAGATCAGCAATAATAGACGTCACGTCACGTAGTATCGTATAAACATTTCCCGCTATATTAGAAAAGGATTGTAACTACAAACAACATAATCAATGTGCAAATATAAATATATATTTATAATAAGAATAGCTCTACTAATCAAACAGTCACTAATGTCAGGTTAGGTTAAATTACTATATATTATATTCCTCTCATTTTTAGCCGTTGAGTAAATGGCTCGTCTACTAAAAGACTAAATTTTCAAGGAAATATTAAATAAAGAATCAATTACTATACATATCGAATGAGAGAAGAGACTCATTGGATTTACTACAATTGATAAGAGTGACACTGATGTCATTAATTAATATAAATATATTTTGTACGTGTTCATACTCCACCTAACCTGACCTGTGTTCATACTCGGAATTATATGTTCAGACTTAAATAGGAAATGTTCCATTTAATGAGTAGTAAAAAACTTATCCAGTTCTACAATTTTAGATTAAAAAAATAGAACACGTATTCAATAGCGAAATGTACATATAATAAACATTGCAAAATAATTTAATTGTTAGTTACAAAACCCTTAACTTTATTTTACTACAAATCTTCAACTTAATTTATATATGAGATATTTGGGTAAATAAATGAATGAATCAATCAATCCGTCTTGTCTTATACTGACTGACAATAATATATGTTCAAGTATTGAAAGAAAATTCTTCCTACCTTCTCTATAATTATATGACAATGAATGTCTTGTCTCTTCTTGTTGGGAAATAACACATGATGATACAAAATATTACATACATATATCTCACAATACCTATATCATCTCAATTGAAGAGATATACATAGATATGTATCTACAGATATCATTACATGCGCTACCATCATAACAATATCTGGATTAGTTATTTCTATATTATATAATATTGTATCTTTTTTGTGTTATATAACTAGGTATTTATTTATAAAATACTATTGAACGTTACAAAAAATAAACTTATACAAATATCACAAATAATTAAATGAACTTTCAATACGACCATAACAAAAATATACAAGAGGTTTCGGAGTTGAATAATGATTATATGTATATTTGATACTGACGATATGGCAAGTAACAAGTACATACATACTATTGTTACATACACAAGTCAATAATCTGTGTATGTTACAAAATGTATGTGACAAGCCACGCCCCCTGTCACTATTTTCTCGCATAACATTCCCATCAATATATTATACAACACTTCCATCAAATTATATACCAATAGTTTATTAAAATCACTTAAAGCTATTTCATTTATATTAAATATACATATACTGGCAATATCGTAGATGCCTCATGCACTATATTCTCTTATAACATCATCTCTGTCTCTCTCCTCTCCTCTCCTCTTCACAAATTTGTTTTATAAATATAAAAATTACAAAGAAACGTAATCTCATTAGCATTAGTACGACCCTCTTTCAGGATGAGGCATCAGATAAAAAGTATATGTACGTACGTGTGCATTTATGAATGAATGTATAGGTATTTATATTTATCAACGGCTCCCAAGATATTTCTCAATAAGTTTGTTCCCGTTACAATACGGGGGATATTTATTTAATAAACAAATAATCACAGAAATAACTTGTGCTCCTTAATTAATACAAAAGATAAAACTTAACATTAGCATTTGAAATAGCGCAGATGATTTATTTATTAGGTTTGTCTTCCTTCCTTCTTTCTTTCTATATACACAATTTACCCAATCAATATAAAGTTGAACATACAACACTCAAATACAATTTTATAAATAAAATATAATGATCTCCGAGTAACAATAATAATAGAATTTCAAATTGTCAAAGAAAATAATTAAATAATTGGACAAACAAGCTGCGTAAAAAAATAACTATAATAACACAACAATTGATAAGTAATATAATGTTTTTGACTGAAATATTATTACATTACAAATGTTGGTAATATTAATAAACTTCAATTATTACTTTTATTGGTAAGATTGAATTTAACAAATACATAATTAAGAACCAAAATAAATAATTATTGTATTGTGGGAATGATCAGACAGTTGACCACGGATGCAATTATTATACAGAGCAGTCCAATGTAAATATTAGACCATACACAATAAGCACAGTAAAGATAAGATGATGGATCAACTAAACATAATATATTCCACTAAAACATCATTTTCTTAACTCACAATAGAAAACTTTTGCCTAAGCATCGCTGGTTATGTGAATATACATAAATATATAAGCCACAGATCACTTGTGCTAGCTTAGGAACCGTTGAGTTCATATAAGATTCATTAAATATAATATGCGCAAAGTCTTGGAATCCAATTTCATTGGAGAAACTTTCTTACACCAGATTGTACTCTTTCAGGTTTGACTGAAGGATTGTATCTTTCACCGCTGCAAATACAAATCTGATGTTTTCAGTATCTGGAAGTAAAACAATTAGAAATATTAATTATTATATATCATGGCAATTAACTCCATCAACATAGTTCCCGTACAGGTACAGTGGACAAATCAGTAACAATGCGCTTCGTACAATACCAATCTTTCAGTGTGTGAATTCCTATACAATGAATACTAAAATCCGTCTAGTCCGCTGCACCTGTATGGGCTTCAATTGAAGTGATCATCCAATACATCAATAATTATAAGTGCCAGTGGATAAAGGCATAGTATCCTAATTGCTTACATAATAGGTACCATACTGTAATTCCTTAAAATGTTATTTTTTTAATAACTAGTTGTAATGCAAATATACTAGTGAAGTATATTAATACATCGATATTACAAGCGTTTGTTAATAAATTCTTTATACCAAATGTTATCTTTAAAAAATAAGCGTGTTGTGGCCAATACACTTTATCGGTCTTAGTGTCTCAGTTGGTTGGGTATCTGACTGCTGATCCAATGGTCCTGGGTTCGATTCCCGGTGGAGACACAGTTTTTAATTATTGTGTTTTAAATCTGTCAATTGACACAGCTTCAAACTGTAGAATTCCATAATAATTATGTAATTATGATAAATATGAACACCAAATACGACGACCATAATCAAGTGGCTTACAGGGTCACCAGTTGACTATGGCCACTAGTTGATTATGGCCTTGTAAGCTGAAACGGTCATCATAATTATGATTAAAATCATCCAGAATGTGGCAACTTGTTATTGGGTGAGTATTTAATCAATAAACAAATATTTATAAGAATCCAGAACGTGAGAGCATTAAGTTTTAACAGAAGCATGTATGAGACCATGCATGAATGTTGATATAGCTATGAATAGGTGTCAAGAGAGAAAAATGTGGTTTGCTTCTCTCTGCCTACCCCATGAGAGGCCTGGCGTTGTGTTATGTTATGAATACTTTTATATTGAGCCCGGTTAAAATATTATTTTACTTTAATTGATATACAATGTAGCCTACCTTCTGAAAATTGCCATTTATATTTTTATAGGTAATATTGTTAATTATAATAGTTTGTTTTGTAAGTTTATTAATAACTAGCAAAACCTGGCAATCTACGTATCACCTCCCATCCCTTCAGTTCATCCCGTCTCCCCCATCTCTCCGTAGAAAAACTCACATGATATATACGTTCCTATTATTATATATCGATTATTTTCTATAAATTCTTTTGTGAGATATTAAATAAATATTAAAGTAGTTCAGTGTTGGCTTCTGGAGAGACCACGTCCAACTCATGGACGACTATAGAATTGTCAAAATTGTAAAGACTGAAATAACCCACAATAGAAAGCTATCCGAAACACCTGCGAAGAGACAGAAGGACAGTTAGTCCTCCTTCTCTCAGGATAGTCCACATTCCTAGGTCAAATGACCTACTACACGAAGAAGATGTTTATTTTTTCCTACATTTTTGTGGTTATTCAGCTATTTGTAGCGGAGACAAATCCAACAAAAAAGAGATGATTATAATTTTTCCAGCCATTAATGTGTTATAAATGGTGTAACTAACCCGACTTTGTTTTATATAAATAGATAATATTGAAAAATTGTTGTACAACTGTCCATTTGTTCAAGAGTGTTAATTTCACTTAACATGTCATAAAAATATGTAAATTCAATCCCAGATCCGCTACATTTTGTGGAATTATTCAACTTTGAATTCAAAATCACCAACTTAAAGGTTTCACAGTATATGTGTTTAAACAAAGGTTTTCGCGGGTACAAAATATGTTATAAATGATTATTTTGGGGATAACCCACGTCAAATCCTAATCATCGAGAAACTAACCAGCTGTATGTCGATGAACTTCACACATATAATATCAATGTGTCAATCGGACTTTTAGTTTGGGATCTATGGAGTTCGTGTACTACTTCCACGCTGTAGGACTCTATGGTCCTGTTCATCCCCGGCGCAGCTGCAACGTCGGACAACACAAATATCCTCCTATCTGCGATTTCAACCACTACCCCCGTGAATCCAACCTCAAACGTGGGGGCTCCGCCAAGATCGGTAAAGGGGACAAGCCCCTGGGGCAATGCGATTGAGTCGGAGGGGCTTATAGTTATAAATTATGAAGGAATTGAAATATCTCTTGGTTCATTCACAGAAGACTGGTAGAACAGCAATTTAAAACTTGTGGACCAGCAAAAAAACTGAGACTAACACAAGAATTGAAGAAAAAATGTCTCCGATCTGTCAAAGATCATTTCCATTTTACTTTTGAGGATTGGAAAATGTATATTGATAATGCAGTTATAAATACATGACAATTTAAATGGATAATGGATCATTTTTAAGTAAAATAAAAGGTACTAAGAAATTCATGAACATATTATACAGACGGTGGCCAAATTAATACAATCAAATGAATTTATAGCAGTTTTTAGACTTCGAATCATTGAAAATTATTATTTTTTTATTTTATTTCGATCTTTCTAGAATATTATGGGAGATTTAATATATTTTTATAAAATAAAATGCATTTACTATGAATATATAATAGTTTATTGATAATAAAATACGTTTTATGGTAAAATGATCAATATTTAGTAAATCCTCCCTTAGCTTTAATTACTGCTGATATTCTTCTGGGCATGCTGGAGATACATTTAATTGAGATATTTTTTAATTCTGGTGTGTTGTGCCATGCCTCAATTATGTTTTCTATTAGTTGTCTTTTGTTGGTGATGACACCTTTTTTTACAATTGCCCTTTTCAGAGCCTCCCAAACGTTTTCAATTGGATTTAGATCCGGTGAATTTCCTGGCCAATCTAATACCTTTATTTTTTCTCCTTCTAGAAATTTAGTAACGGTTTTCGCTTTGCGGCAGGGTGCAGAATCATGCATAAATACATATTTTCCATTTGGAAACCATTCGGCCACTTGAGGCTTTAGTCTCCCTTTTAAAACTTCTATATACTGGTCCTGGCGCATTGTGCCATTCACAATATACAGCCTTCCCATACCCATCTCACTAATCACTGACCAGATCATTATTGACTGAGGGTGCTTCACTCTTTGGACCACACATTCCTCATTATATTTTTCACCTGGCCTTCTTCTCACATATTGAGTTTTGTCCTGCAGTATTTGAATTGAGGATTCATCAGAAAAACAAACCTGAAAGAACACGAGAAGTTTTCACTAGTGAATTTTATTTAATACAGAAAGTTTCATAAAAACTTATTTTACATTCTAATACCTTGCTCCAATCGTCTTCGTTCCAATTTTGGTGTTTTAGTGCCCATTCTAGTCGCTTTTTACGCATTTCAGGTGTTAGTTTTGGCTTTTTCACTGGGCGATAACATTTGAGGTCCATTTCCACCAATCTTCGTCTCAATGTACGATCAGATATATTGACTCCTGTGGTCTGCAAAATAGATTTTATTACTTTTCGAGGCTTCTGTCTATTTTCTATAGCAACATTTCTGATTTTTCTTTCTGTTCGCGGAGTAGTAATGCGCTTTCGTCCACATTTTCCTATTCGAGATGGTTCAAGGGGTACATTTCCTTTCATTTGCCTACTTATTTTGTGCACAGAATATTGAGAAACATTGGTAAGTGTGGCAATTTCTCGTTGACTGTATTCACAGTGACCAAGAAGGGTTGCAATTTTAGATTTTTTTCTTGGAGTGAGGTCACAAGATCTTCCCATTTCTAAAATAAACCAAAAAATTCTGAAATTCAGCATACATTTAGAAAATAATTTATCAAAATCGTAATAATTTGATAAGTAGTATAATTGTGATAAATATTTAGTAATAAATATTAGGTTTACCTGTTATTTAAAAAAAAAATGTAAGAAACACTCAAACACTGTCTCAAATAAACACAAAATCAATGGGCAAAATATTCCATTAACACCCGCACACTCTGTGAAGACCAATACTAAACTGACATTATCGTATCTTGTATGTGACAAACTTCATGTTGATGCTTAAAAAGTGTTGCAAGTACGATAACAATAATGAAGGGAGTTGCCACAGTTAAAAATATACTGATGTGATTCGATTTTGCTGGATAACAGCTAAAAATACAATTATTTTTGCATTTTTTTCCTTTGATTGTATTAATTTGGCCACCGTCTGTAATAGGTTTGTTAAATATGAAGATGACTCCTGGATTGAAGTTTTTATGGATAAATTGAATTCCGCATATTGGGGACAGAATGTCAAGAGAAAAGAGTGAAATAATAAAGGAAATGGTCTGGTCGGTCATCAGTCAGTGGTCAAAGAATTGGTTGACTTCTTTGTTAAAAATACAATTTGTCAAGATCAATGCATTGATATCCTTAAAGAAAAACTGATCTCTCAGGGTATGGAATGGTTCACAAATAGAAAATATATTATTTCATCATGACTTTTCACCATGCCAAAAGGCAAAAATTGTCAAAAAAAGTGCTTTCCTGGCCAGGGAAATCACTAAGCCTTAATTCTATTGAAAATTTAAGCTTTAATTCTATTGAACTCACTAAGACCTAATTCTATTGAAATCACTAAGTACCAATTCTATTGAAAATTTCTCAAATGAGAGAATACAAAAATATTTCAACAATATTGATCACAAAAAGAGAGATTTGAGTAAACATCTATTAATATAGATGTTTTGGATAACAATGAAAAAATGCAAAAAACAGTTGAAAGTTTGATATAAAGTATGGTCAGAAATGTCGAAGCAATGTTTGCTGCAAAAGGTGGACATACTAAATATTAATACATATTAGGTTGTCTTGTTCTTTTGTTTTTAAATTTAGTGAATACTATCCTCTATATATCTATTTTTCAATTCTTTATACCTATGTTTACAAAATATAAATAATTTAAAATGGTTTAAATAAATAAAATTCGAAAATTTTGCCTAAGAATTATAAAAATGGAAAAAATGTTGGGTGGCTCTTATTTTATGAGCCCGCCACAGTATTGGATTTTACATTTCAAAAATGTCGCACTTTTGCAATATTTTTATTATTTTCTCAATTATATCTTTTTCTTCCTAGACGCTCTATTATTGAGTTTATGATAGTCTATTTAAGGTGGAATTATTAGTAGCGAGTAAATAGATATAAAAATTGGAGAATTGTTTTAATAGAAGGTTGTATTATTCTTACTCTTTCATTATTTTACCTGAGAAACCATTTTGTACTTTTATGTATTTTGAAAATAGGTATTTTGCATTTTCAAATGGCAGTTTTGGCCCATTTTCATTTCAAATGGTTTTGGGTACCCATTTTTTTCATACATAATATTATACATACATATGTCTACTTTTCAGCTGAGTGTTGAGTAGGTAATATAAGTTAATAATTTATTTATAATATAAAACTATTCAGAGCAAATCATTGAACATATTTTGAATTGTCTGTATCATATTTAATGTTTGAACTTAATGTTAATGTGGCAATATTTTTTCAATATATCTCCACTATTCAAATGTATCTGACAATACTCTAATTGTAAGTTGTGCGCTTTATAAACATTCATTCATTAATTCAATATGCTAAGATAGAGGAGTTAAAATTAATAATAAACACTTCCTTGCACCCTGCGCAAGTGGCCAGTTTATTGCCATATGCCAATTTTTTCCAACTAACCAGTGTCTCCATTGTGAATTAAATTATTTTTTTTTAAAGTATCTTTGTTTATTTCTTTTTACACATTATTAGTTTTGAGAACTACCATTCTCTTCCTTAGGTGAGTTAGATGTGGTGCACAGCTGTGTCATGGGTATAGCAAGTGGTGAGGGAGGGGGGGGGGGGAGAGGGGGTGGCGTTGTCCTAACGGGAACATGGATAATAATAATCGAGTGTTTGGTTGTTAGGTAATTTTTTATTTAACACAATCCAACACCTCACCATTGCTATCCGTGTTCCCCCCTCCTGCTATACACATGATACAGCGGCTCACCTCACCTAACTCACCCGAGGAAGAGAATGGTAGTTCTCAAAACTATTGAAATAAATGAAATTGCTCCAGAAGTAAAGATTCATTGTCAAGATTGATTGATTACAAAATCACAATCATTTATTCAGATCTTTTAAACAAACCATTGGCCTCAATTCAAAACAAAGGAAAAATAAACCAAATAAAAAAACCACAGTAAAATAATTTATTTTTAAATAACATGCACAAAAACAAATATAACAGAACATCAAAAATAATTTTGTGTCAATATAATATTAATTGTGTTAATTGTGATAGTTTAAAATACAATTAAATAAATAGTAAATTCAACATAAAAAGATTTTTCGGATGTAATATAAAAAATAAAATTGTTATATTGACACAATAAAATTAAAAACAAAAATAAATTAAATAGTAAATAAATAGGTATATATACATGCATCAATGTTATGTTTCATTGAATAAGTTGAGGATTGAAGGATAATAATGGTAACATTGTATTCTTAAAACTTCCGTGTATCCTATGCAAGTGGCATAACCAACATTTTTATATCAGAGAAGTAACAACTGCTGGGAATCGAACCCAAGGCGCTGGTAACAACATCTAATGTGTCATAGGAACAATTATTATAAAACAAAAAATTGATTGAAGTGATGTTTTGACTGTATGCAAAATTTGTGCATAATATGTTAAATTAATTTTATTAGAATCTTTAAAATTGTTGGAAGTGCAATTAGTAAAAAAAAAAACAGGGTACAAAGATGGTAATGGGTGGATAGTGTTGTTTTAATGCTTAACATTCAACATAAATGGGTTGATGGTGTAGTTTTAGTGTTTAAAATTCAACATAAATGGGTTGATAGTGTAGTTTTAGTGTTTAAAATTCAACATAAATGGGTTGATAGTGTAGTTTTAGTGTTTAAAATTCAACATAAATGGGTTGATAGTGTAGTTTTAGTGTTTAAAATTCAACATAAATGGGTTGATAGTGTAGTTTTAGTGTTTAAAATTCAACATAAACGGGTTGACAGTTTAGTTTTAGTGTTTAAAATTCAACATAAATTGATATGACCTTCACAAAAGATTTTTGTTGACTATTTATATTGTGGTGTAGTTTTGTGTAAATTAAATAATAATGCTATACATAAAAAATACATTTAAATTTACATATACATAGCTCTTGGTTCAAAACTAGAATTTCACTTCATCACCTCATGCTAGAAAAATGTTCTTTTCGTGTCCTTTCATAGGCCCAAATTAAATATTCATACTCAAGCTTGAGACTGATCTTGTGTACATGTTCTCAACCAAAATGTAGGAGTTGAGATTGCTTCGAAACAGCTATCCCCCTTTGGGCACGGTCTCAAATAGTGGGAGTGAGACAGATCATTACTTTTTTACGTTGACATTGTTAGCAGTAATAAAATGGATTGAGCATCGTATTTAGAACCTTCCAGGATTTATATAATCATTCATAAGTTAATTATGTGAATGAGATTTTGTAAGATTTGATAAAACTTTGGCATATCTAGCAGATCATCATGTACCATACATTGAAATGGCTGGCTGACTGTACACACATTCCCATAATATGTAAATTAAAGTAGGTATTTATTTTCTTCGCATAAATTTCTCTACACTTTCAAGATTACCAAGATAACAAAATGTCAAAATATCAAAAAATCTATAAAATGCTTATCCGTGTAGGTGCTTCCAACATAATAGCGCTGAAATTATTGTCATTCATGAGAATAAGTACTTGTTTATAGAGTGCATCCACATTTGGTTCGAGTACACTTTCTCGAATGAGACGGCGTATGTATTTTACTTTTAATACGGATTTTTGAGCATGATCTCAAGATGGTCTTGAGATGATTCATTTAGAGAATGGTCTAGAGAATTATTCTTTAATTTGGGCCTTAATGTTTCAAAAAGCGTTCAACTTATTTAGTCATCTCTGATATATTTATCTGACATACATGCAATATCAATCAATGAAAATGGATAAAATATGTATAAAACATAATTGTAAATATTTATGATTTTATATAATTAAGTAAACAAGTAGGTATGTACTTTCATAATGAATGCTACATACCTAGGCAGTGTTATATTTGTTTCATTAAAGAACAACACAAAGTAACTCCTAAAATAAATAAATAAAACTCAATGCCATCGGTGAGCGAATGAGGGACCAAAGAAATTATCATTAAGAAAAGTTAATATTTAATTATCATTCTGTATATGTTTCAGATAAAGCATTAATGGATTTCAAAGATTGTCCTTCAGATGGCAATTGGAATACCTCTTCAAAAAATACATCTTCAATGGACAAAATGAGTTGTTGGGAAATGCGTAAATATGTAGATCAATTATAATTGATTGATTTACTTCAACCTCTTGATAATCGTTAACTATTTATCTCAGCATTGAGTTTAATATTAATTTGGTGGGTATTGATTGCAGTGGCATACTGGAGGGGAGGGGCAGACTTATATTCATTACGCTAAATTGAATTCTTTTAGGGCTGTTTGCATAATTGTGTCTTTCACAGCACAGAATACAAGCTTAATATTTTCAGTATCTTTATTTGTATTGACAATTCAAGTGACAAAAACATAAATCCCAGGAGGCAGCAGTAAAATAAAAACATGCTTCAATAAAATATAATTCAAAAATAATTTACTTAAAAAATAAATTAAAATATCTATTTTACAGATAAATTGTTATTCGTTTGGCCAAATTAAAATAGGAAAAATATATAAATTGACAAAATATGTTTTTTAAATATCTCTTTAGTTAAAATAACATTTCGAGCAAATGACAGGCACTGTGTCAAAGATTAGTTTAAAATTTATCCAATAACAAGTTGCCACATATTGGAGACTGTCTCACAACTGAAAAAATTGAGATATCATCGGGATTCGAACCCGAAACTTGTGGCTCTGAAGTCAGATGAGTGACTAAACTGAGCCAAGAAGGCTTATTATATTATGTAAAATATTTCATGAAAAAATACTAAAATACATAAAAAACAAAACAAGTACTTGGAAAAGGGAAAATGAATGTACAAAATTCTACTAATACAATAATGTCTCTACATGCAGTAGGTATAATGTATAATGAAAAGAAACATTCAAGGTGAAATGAAGCGATGGGATATGCAAATAATATAATAAATAAAATGATCATGCCATTATTACTGCAGCCTCCATTACAGTTTTGTTGCTTTCCTGGATTCTGTAATCAAAGAGTATTGCCTCTTCCCATAGCGAAGGTGTAATCATCAACAATTACCAAGTTAGTGGATTAGTACAATATTTACATATTTATTCACCACATAATAAAAAACAACACAGTCAAATTACTGTTCCATTTTTGTTTCTATGAAATTCTAATTTTAATATAAATATACTTATCAAAAAATGATGTTAAATTTATAAATAAATAATCTTAGAAGTATTCACATAAAACTATTATCAAATTAGTAATTGAGAATTCATTTTCAAAGTTGGGTTACGATTGAATACATATAAGCAGTGGCGGCTGATGACCTTAAATCTTAGAGGGGCTCAAAATTATAATTTTACCTACAAGAGAAATTAACTTTCAACAATAATCAGAAAGCAGAATTGTGACACAATATTATTTTCGTGCATTAAAAATATTAGTGTTTTCCATAATTCAGAAATTAAAACGCGAACCTGAACATTTATGCTGTATTTAGTTGGGTGTTTAATAACTTTTATAAAAAAATACATCGATAAATTATATAATAATTTGTGACATCTAATAAATTTTGATCATACAAAATTTAAAAATCACTTCCTGATTTAACACATTTTTTGTCTTATAACAGATCATTTTTTTGCAAAATAATGATATTAATTAATTAAAGATTAACATATTTGGGATGATTTATAGTTTAAATTTTGTAAAATTATAATATCAATTAATGTAAGCCTTAAGGAATTACAACTTCTAACCTAGCGTTCAACCATCGCAATGAACAACAAAATATGAATGAATGAAAATATATTGTAATCCTTCGCTGGCACTGCCCCGTTTCGTTCGAAATCGGCATACATTCAGCCTGTACGGCGGTCGCACAAAATGTATGGGTTCTCTGGGCACAGGTCGAGTGTGCCCGAGGAATGAAATATTTCATAGAATCTTGCTTACTTTACAAAGCAGTTAGGTGTAAATACTTTCACTAGATATACTACAGGCGTAAGATAGTAAATATTAATTAGAAAAATAATGTGTTCCGATGATTCAATTACATACATTTTTTGGAATCTTTTGAACAAAGTTTTTGGAAGGACTGAGCTCGAGAGCCCTTTTGGAAGAGCCGCCACTGCATATATAAGTATAGTGTGAAGTAATAGCTTAGAATAGTGCTTCTACTCTTTTATATTATAGTAGTTTTCGGGTGTCCTGTAATATTAATAAATAGCTTTAATGTCCCGCCGTTGGACATGAATATCTATTTGTGAAGGAATAAGCAATCCTTTTTATAATATTGTCACACTAAATTTTTGCAAAATCGGGCTGTGAAAAGTGGTTTGAAATTTGATTTGTTAAATGTTATAGTGTTGGCCACAACCCATTCGTTTTTATATATTACTATCAAGTGTGAATAAAGTATGTACAATTTTTGCAAACATGGACTATGGAAAATGGTTTTAAATATGACTGATTATTAATGTTGTAAAGAGTGCAAATAAAATATTGGATGATGGGAAATGGTTTGAAATTTGATCAAACAAAAGTATTCAAAAGAGTAGTTTTGAAAAGTGTCTATCACATCCCATACGTTTTTATATTTTTTAACCAACTGTGTATGTAGTTTATAAAATTTTTGCACAATTAGACTGATAGACTTAAAACTGACGCAAAAGTCTACATTAAAACTGACGCATGAAGAAGACTTAAACTATGGTAAATAGTTTTAATTTGAATATAAATATTGTGAAGGGTCCAGAAAGCAAATGTGTAGGTATTGAAAATTAAGCAACATAGGGCGGTATTTGAGTTGGCCCTGAAATCGTTGGATTTAGCAATCCAAGTTAAAATTTAAGGGGAGAATTTCATTTGCGTATTACAGTGCAAAACGAAATGTCAGTTTCGTAAACTACAACTATAGACATATTTTACGTTTTCTATGGTTTTTGTTTATAACGCATCTGTCAAATTGTCAATAACCTTAAATGATACGTGACACGAAGCTATGACTAAATATTATTTTATTATTATAACAACACATTATTTTATTTGTTTCATTACACAGCATGTTACTATTTCAATTTTTTATACCGATCGATGTTTTTTCAAATCAATCATTGTAGTGACAAAATGTCATTGAATATGTACTACGTACATATAATTCAATGCAAAATGTATGTTTTTTTTACAGATGGATATGGAACTAAGTGATAATGGTAAAATAATGTCTTATGTAGAAAATTTAAGAATACACATTATATATGTATATAGAAACAGGATGGATCAATTTTAAAAGTGGGATGAAAAAACATCGCAAAAATAAAGTTTTAAAATGCGTGCCTGACGTTTCATTATGGCTGACAGTTTATTTCGTTTGTTGTCAGGCAATACATTATAATTATGTAAAAAAGAAAATAAATATTAAATACATGAACCACTTCTATATCAAGTCTTTTATTTTAACAACAAAAATAAATCATGATTATAATTATTATGCATAGTTATTTGTAGTATAAAATGAAATAAAACGTTAAAGCGTGCGGCAATTAGTACGCCAACCTGGCGAAAAAAGACTAGAAACAATACTTAACTCAAGATTAAGACACGCGATCCGCCAGAAACTTTTGAGTTAAATATTTGTGGTTTAGTGACGTATTTAAGGGAAGATTAGGTACTGAAATACGCAATATTTTTGTTAAACTTGAGTTAAACTCCTAAGGGCCGACTCAAATACCGGCCCACAGGATGATAGAAATAGTTTAAATTTGATTAAACAAAAGTATTGAAAAGATTCTAGTGTTGGTCACATCCCATTTGTTTTTATATATTTTCATTAAGTCTGCATATCCTTTATAATATTTCTGCACAGTAGACTATTAGACTTAAAATTGACCCAAAGGTCTACATTGAATAAGAAAAGAAGAATTAGACTAAGGAAATAGTTTAAAGGCCTACATAAAAAAAAGAAGATATATTTGAGTGTAGTAAATAGTTTGTATAAAAAACTCACCCAAGGTCTACAAAAAATAAGAAAAAGAAGAATCAGACCTATAGGAAATAGTTTATATATAAAATGTCCCAAAGGTCTTCATAAAAGAAGAGGAAGAAAAATTAGACTCTAGGAAATAGTTTGTATAAAAACTCACCCAAGGTCTACAAAAAAGAAGAAAAAGGAATTATACTATAAGAAATTTCGACAATGATTAATATGAACACATATATAATTCCACAATTTATTTTATTTTTCTCCCGCTTATAAGGCCATAATCAATTATGGCCTTATAAGCCGAAACAATCGTCAGGAGAAAAATAAAATAAATTGTGGAATTATATATGTGTTCAAATTAATCATTATCATAATGGAATTCTACAAATTAGAAGCTGTCACAATCGAAAGATTGAAAAGTGCATGTAAGAAATTTCTTTGGTTTGGTATAGTTGTCGCCAAATATCTAGAGCCGTTTCGCCGAGAAGTGGGGCTATTTGCACGTATACCAACGAAGCAAGACACAATATTATATTTTTGAAGCAAGACACAATATTATATTTTTCGAATTGATGAATCCAGTGAAACCACGATTGCCTTTCTCTTTTGTATCTATTGCTGTAATGTCTTGTGTATCATTTTATAATTTCATAATTTCATTTATTCCACAGGTTTTTTTTATTCTAAAGACCGTTTCATTCGGTATGAACATCAAATATTGTATGGATTTACTACCAAAATGGCAGCGTTGTATGTACAAAATGCTTACTTTAAAAATAGGTTAAACATTATAATTATACAAAATAATCACCGTGTTTTTCATTCATCAAAATTCTACTTAAACAGGTATTTGCGTGCAAAAAGTAAACTTTTTTAACAGATTTGATTTAGAATATTTTGTATGAAAAAAGTAATTATTGAAATATATTTAATAATTCAACATTTTTATCACATTTTTTTAGCATAACACTGCATCAGGTATACTGGTACATGCTCGCACATAAATTAGATTTTTAGATGTTCTTATTTTTCCAGGACACGTGAGACAAACAAACACAAACACTATCATTGATTCATTACTTAAGATAATAATGAACACTTCTTTGCACCCTACAAAAGTAGCGAGTTTCTTGCCATGTGGAAATTTCTTCCAACTAACCAGTGTTTCCAACCCAGAGAAGCAACATTTGCATGAGAAATGAATTTAAATAAACTTCTCCATTGCTGGGGATCAAACCCAAGACACCCGAACAGAATCCAAGCGGCTCACCAACTGTGCCATGGCAGTTGGCAAGGCCTGGATAATTGAAAATACAACAGGCAACAATAACATCTTACATAGTTCAGCAATGAGATTCACCACCCATTTTTGGTGTGTGGAGATACATGCATGTGTTGTGCTTTCTCTCTAAGGTAATGCACACCCACACACCTGCCGCTGGTTACACCACATTGTGTGTATTAATATAAGTCAAGAAACATTGAAGAAGATTTCAACCTTTATAAATATTTTACGATTTGGAAATAATTTTAATTAATTTTAGTTTTTAAACTATTCTCTGTTGGCGATATAAAAATTTGCTATAACAATCTCAGGTACAGGTATCGTGTCACAGAAAATAAATATGAAGTTGCATTTTTAAATTTGTATACACTGATGGCATTGTACAATTCCATTTCAATTTTAAATAAACACACTTGTTTTATTTCTACATTACTTTAAAATAAGACCATCTGAAAAGGTTGTCCTATTTTAAAATAATATATATATATATATATATATATATATATATATATATATATATATATATATATATATATATATATATATATATATATATATATTTATATATATATATATATATATATATATATATATATATATATATATATATATATATATATATATATATATATATATATATATATATATAATATATATATATATATATATATATATATATATATATATATGTATATATATATATATATATATATATATATATATATATATATATATATATATATATATATATATATATATATATATATATATATATATATATATATATATATATATATATATATATATATATATATATATATATATATGTATATATATATATATATGTATATATATATATATATATATATAATATATATATATATATATATATATATATATATATATATATATATATATATATATATATATATATATATATATATATATTATATATATATATATATATATGTATATATATGTATATATATATATATATATATATATATATATATATATATATATATATATAATATATATATATATTATATATATATATATATATATATATATATATATATATATATATATATATATATATATATATGTATATATATGTATATATATGTATATATATATATATATATATATATATATATATATATAATATATATATATATATATATATATATATATATATATATATATATATATATATATATATATATATATATATATATATATATATATATATATATATATATGTATATATATGTATATATATGTATATATATATATATATATATATATATATATATATATATATATATATATATATATATATATATATATATATATATATATATATATATATATATATATATATATATATATATATATATATTATATATATATATATATATATATATATATATATATATATATATATATATATATATATATTATATATATATATATATATATATATATTATATATATATATATATATATATATATATATATATATATATATATATATATATATTATATATATATATATATATATATATATATATATAATGTAGAAGTAGAACGGAGCATTTGATTGAGATGTGAAAAAATAAATAAAATACCTGTTGCACATGTGAAGTGTGAGTATATAATTTTCTCACTGTCTGGATTGAGGTCAACAAACATTCGGAGAATAAACTCTCTGGCTGCAATCGCATCTCGTTGGGGACCTGAATATCACAAATACATATCTACTAAACAACAATTTATATAGGAATACACACTTCTACATCAACATTACTAAAAATAAATACTAAACACAAGTGTTATTTCAAATTATAAGCATATAAAAGTTTTAGTGACATTTGTGTAAATATCAAAAGCGGACATCTCATTTTTAAGACAATATTTCATAATACTTTGGTATTATAATGGCATTCCCATTGAATCTATAGTTACCCTATAGTCAATATAGATGGGTCTTTGTTGAAATGACATTGTTCAAATGTCCGGCAAAGCTGGCTGGCAAGGATCAGAGAGATCCATAGATCTACCTTAAGTTGAGGATATATTGCCACCTGATGAACTTCGTGTGGGCTGGTGTCGTCCAGTCAGCGAACAAACAGCGTTGTCTAAGGTCATTAACTTTTGAGCTCCTGGGTCAATTGGATCTTATACATGTGCAAGCCAAAGTCCTGACACAAAATTCGCCAACTTGAAGTCTGCGAAAGGCTGAGTTCTTGTGCACTCCAAGGAGTTGACTGTCTCCGGTTCTCCTGCACACTTTCACAGACAGCGGCGATGTTGATGAACGATCTGGCATTCCATAGATGTATGGGTGTTGACTGATTGTATACCGAACCAGTTGTCTTCAATTTGGCCACCAAATCTTGGAGATTTAACTTTGAGGGGCGCAATATTTGCACTAACAAACACTTATTTTGATAATAAAGTTTTATGATTTGGACATGCTGCTCAATCATGTAACTTGCCATGGTGATTTTGCATCAGTGACTGAACAACAGATTTGACAGATGGCACCAAAATAACATGGCTGCCACAGCCTGTTAATTTCAATTGACCCATCTCTATTGAACACTCTGTGCAGCAATCAAAGTAACAAGAGTTACTCTAGAGCAGCGGTCGGGGAACTTGTTTAACCATTACCCCAAAATATTTTTGTGTAAGTCGATATTACCCCTTCCCCCCATTTTGAAAAGAATACAATCAATGTATATTTAAATATACATTATTTATTGAATTAATTTACACGGAAAATAAAATAATAGACTATATAGTAACGAATAGACTGATTCATCCATCGACAATAAATGATGTGAGAGTGCTGTCCTCAGCTAACATAGGATCTGACCACCACCTGGTACTTTGCAAGCTACAATTAAAGAAACCAAAAAGAAAAAACAAGAAACCAAAATTCATCACTAAGATCAATCTCCAATCAATTGAAGATGAAAGCACAAGAGGCCTTTATATAAACAGAGTTACCAGCCATATGACTCAATGTGAAATATCTGCTGGCGACAATGTGGAAGATGCCTGGAACAAAGTTAAACGTAATATAAACAATGCAGTGAACGAAGCACTAGGACAAAGAAAGATAAATTTAAATGCTAGAACCAATACGAAACCATGGTATAGCGAGGATGTCAAAATCCTAGCAAAGGAAAAGAGAGACAGCTATCTTGTCTACAGAAGCAACCCTACACCGGAGGAATATAGAAACTACAAAATAACGCGAAACAGGGTTAATAGTGAGATAGACAAAATTAAAAAAGAATACTGGCTCAAGTTCACCAAGGACATGGAAAGAGATCTTTACGGAGCGCAAAAAAAAGTCTGGAATATGCTAAGAAAGCAAAAGAAACCTATAGATGAATATAAACAAACGCACAAGATCTCTATAGAAGAGTGGGAAAACGATTTTGAAAACTTATTTAGTAATAATTTGCCAACAAGAATTGTACCACTGAATGAAGACGCAGGATCCTCTGTGACCCTTAGTAATGGCGAGATTATTTTAGCTATAAAAAAACTAAAAAATAGAAAATCCCCAGGTATTGACGAGATTCCCAATGAATTGATAAAATATGGAGGAACAAAGGTGGCTCTTGAGCTAACAAAACTATTTAACAAAATACTAGAAGAATCTACAATACCCTATGAATGGAAATTAAGTATAACAATTCCAATTTTTAAAAAAGGTGTTAAAACAAACCCAGCGAATTACAGGGGAATATCTCTTTTAAGTGCAACACAAAAATTATTTACCAGCCTATTGCGTGTGAAACTGGAAGAAATTATACAAAATAGGGACGAACAACAAGGATTTAGAAGAAATCGTTCCACCACTGACGCAATATTTGTTGTGAGACAACTTAAAGAGAAATCCTTAGAATATAATGTACCGGCTTACATGTGTTTTGTCGACCTAACCAAAGCTTTTGACAGAGTGCTCCTGGAAGATGTACTGGATATCCTAATAGAAAAGAACATACCGCATCCTATTATAAAAGCTATTAAAAATTTAAACAGCAACAACAAAATGCGCATAAAGGTGGAAGATGACCTCTCAAAGGAAATTCCAGCTGCAGTAGGTATTCGACAAGGAGATAGTTTGAGCCCTTTTCTTTTTAACATCATTATGGACAAGATTATCGAAGATGTCAAAGCATTAGGAATAGGTTACAAAATGGGAAACAAAAATATAGATATAATATGTTATGCAGATGATGCCGTCTTAATTGCAAATTCCGAGGATGATCTTCAGAAACTACTGTATAAATTCCACTTATCTTCCCAAAGACTAAATATGCAAATCTCAATAGAGAAAACAAAAAGCATGGTAACCTCAAGATATCCAGTACGTTGTAAACTTGCTATAGACAATAAAACTATAGAACAAGTTATGAGATTTAAGTACTTGGGCATAGAAATATCCAGCAGCAATGATCTCTATAACGAAGTACATGAACAAGCAACCAAGGCTGCTGTAGTGGAGAAGTGCTGTGTGGAGAAATAGGGATATGCTGAGGGAGAGTAAAGTCAGGATCTACAAGACTTGCATAAGACCAATCATGACATACGCCATAGAGACAAGAGCTGACACCACCCGTACAAAAAGTCTCCTTAGAACCACGGAGATGAAGACTCTACGGCCCATCGCAGGAGTAACCCTCCGTGATCAAATGAGGAGCTCCGAAATAAGGAAAATTTGTGATGTTGAGGACGTGGTACGATGGGGTAGAACAAGAAGACGTTTCTGGAGAGACCACGTGGGGAGAGCAAGCTCAGACCAGAAGTGAGGATATCAGCTGATGAATATCCTACAGGTAGCAGACCTCCAGGAAGACCACCCAAACGATGGAGGGACAGCTGGACGTCCTCCTCCCAGGAACAGGTGCCGAGAACTACAGGACATAGTCCTAGCTGAAGAAGAAGAAGAAGAGGAAAATAAAAAAAAAAGTTACATGAAAATAGTAAGTACCTACATATGTAAAAGACAAACAAAATAAAATTCTCAAATTGGATCAAACAAAAATTCAGATTTTCAGGTTTCCTTTTCAGTTTTTGGAGAAATGATGTTGCTTCATGTTTGATGCAATTACTTCAAAATTGGGACTTTTTGATGTAAGTAGCACCTGAATTGATTAAGTTTGTAAAAATACTAACACTTTATGAAATAGCAAACTAGAAAAATTTCCTTATTACCCAAAAAAACACATTTTTACCCCATTTGGGGCCATTTACCCCGGTTCCCCGACCGCTGCTCTAGAGGATAATGTGGGACAATTTCTGAGGAAAAGAAGTACACTTATTAAAGATCTATTTTATACAATAAAATATTTAAATAATGAAAAATTCAGATGAACCACATTGATGTAATACAACATATCACTACAATTTTCACCTGTGCATAAAAAGGATAGGATAGAACAATACCAAATATAATTCAATCAATGTTCTTTACTTGGAGGAATAAATTACAAATAGCAGTAATTAGCGTTCCAACTACTATACTATACTAGGAATGAATACATGACTAGTATGTAATATAATATTATAGTGAGTGAGTGAGTGAGGGTCACACTGATCCAACTCCAACCTGTGGCAGCAGTGAAATGAGAATAGCACATCCTGTCTGGATCAGGATTTTGCGATAGATAAATCTTAAGGATGAATTCTCTCGCTGGCTTGTCATCTAACTTTGGTCCTTTTGTTGAAAACACATATATTTTTAATATAAACATTACAATATATCCATAAATATATATGAAACCTAACTTTACCTAATTGTGGATATTATGTTTTTTTCTATTATTCTTATTTTCACCAGGGGGGCAAGTCTGGTCCAAGAGGCAAAAACAAAACCCTTGTGATTACCCATATCATGGATATAATTATCATATGGCGTTCTATGACATCTAAAGATATTATAGAACTCCATATAATAATTATATCCATGATATGGGTAATCGTGAGGGTTTTGATTTCGCCGATTGGACTAGACTTGTCCCCCAGATCAACCAATTAGAGTGAGTTGAAGATGTCGATAATATTGTTTTGCATTTTATAAAATGTTTTAAAAAAGACTCTTGATTAAAGATACTTACTAAAACCACACGAAAAGTAAGTGAATGTTTATTTAAGGTTCAACCTGTAAACTGTTTATGGAAGGATCCCGCAGTTTATAAATATATATAAATATGTAATGTAACTTAGAATAACCATATGCACTTTTTACACTGACAAAAATTCCATTTTAAAAATTAAACACTGTTTTTTCTTCTATAATTATTTTATTCCTATCCAGAGAGGCAATTCTGGTTAACCGGCGCAATCAAAACCATCCATGTTTACCCATATCATGGATGGTTTTGATTCTGCCTGTTGACCAGACTTGCGCCCCAGGATGACCGTTTCGCCAGGATAGGAATAAAATAATTGTAAAAGAAAAAACTTACACTTAGATTTATTTTATTGAAAGGTTTTTTGTCGTTATAATAATTAAAATTAAAATGAACAAACCATCATATTCGGGGAAATAGTCCACAAGATGCGAGTACATAATCTTTTCTTCCAGCAAGTCCTTCTTGTTTAAGAAAAGGATGACAGATGAATGCTGGAACCAGGGGTAGGTTATAATGGTCTTGAACAAGGCCTTCGATTCCTCCATTCGATTCTGGAAATATTAACATTCAATCAAAATCATTCAGTCATTTACAATCATTGAAATACAATTTGATTTATTTCCATATTAATATCAGAAATAGTTGTTAAATAATTTGGTCAATAAGTGTTTTCAAAGAAAAGTAAAGCAATATTGATAAATTTAATTTGACATATAATAATACATTTAATTTAACACATTCTTGCACCTTACGCAAGTGGCGAGTTTATTGCCATACAACAATTTCTTCCAAATAACCAGAGTTTCCAGTCCAGAGAAGCAATATCAGCGTGAGAAATTACTTTAAATAAATTTCTCCTTTGCTGGTGATCAAACCCAGGACTCCCACACAGAAACCAAACGGCTTACCAACTAGTATAATCAATTAAATGATTTCTGTAGACGTTTGGTTGAGGACAATAATCTCTCCAAGAATGGAGCAGAACATAAATACTAGCATATCATATTGCTAACTTTAAAATTTATTGCAGTGTGCATTATATTCGTGTATATTATGTACAAAAAATTAAATAAATAATGACAAATGTATAAATTACCTCATTCTCTGATTCGAAGAGAATTTGATCATATTCACTTAAAGCGACTAAGAATATGATGGACGTTACGTTCTCAAAGCAGTGAATCCACTTCCTTCGTTCTGACCTCTGTCCTCCCACATCTACCATCCTGTTGAAATCATTTTACATTATTATACATATTATTTATATTACTTACCATTACGCCATGCACACCAAACATACCATCACGCCATGACCCTCACACCTCTGTAGGCAGAGAGTACCAAATAACACATTTTTCTGTCTTGACACACATTCATCGCTTCGTCGATATTAATGAATCTTGTCATACATGTTCCTCTGTTGTTAATGCTTCTTATATTTCCATCTTTCAGAATATCGTTCAAATGGTCTAGTCATCCTTTTCTTGGACGCCCTCGACCTCTTATTCAGTTTCTGTCAGCTTTGTATATTTTCTTTGTCAGACGTTCTTCATCTCAATGTGTTAATTTTCATTCTATTTTTTTTTTTAACATGTCTACGTAGGGGACACCAGCTATTAGGATTTGGGTCCATTTTGCTATTCCGAAGAAGCGCACTACGTAGTGTTGGGAGGGGTTTGCAGTCTAGAAAAGAGTTTATTGATTCGGATTTTAAAAAGACCCAGGTTGTACGAAGGTGGAAACACAGAATTCGGAAGATCGTTCCAGTCGGGCTGCTGTATTAATTACATTTTTCTTCATCTTCCATTCTTTCCTTGTGTCCTCATTTCTCACCATGTCATACATTGTCCTATTACAAATTCTTCTTAACGATCTCATTTAAACTGCATTTATTCTGTTTTCGTGCGACTCCTGTCATGTCCAAGTTTCACTTGCATACGTCAAGGTTGGCACTACGATTGCGTTATTAATGGCAACTTTGGCATCCATTGATATTTTGCGATCATTAATAACTGATCTAAGTGCTCCGTTAACTCTGTTTCCTGCCATAACTTTTCTTTCGATATCCTTATCAGGCCGTCCATTCTGTTGAAACACACTTTTCAGATAAATATATATTCGTCAACTTTCTCGAGCCATTCGTTCTCTACTTTTATTTGACACACTGTACCGCTTTCACTCTTTTCAAAGACTTTGCATTGCCTTTGATTTGCTGGCATTCATTCTCAGTCCATTCTCTTTGCATCCTTCATATACCATACTTAAAAGATACTCTCTGTTAACAGTACCTTATCGTCTGCATACATCAAATCACACACTGTTACAGTACTCAATTTCAGATTTGCTGTCATCATTTTATCCAGAACCTTTTCTGTGAGCGTAAGTAGAGAAAAAATTTGGTCAATACATCCTCTGCCTCACACAAACGCTCCTCGGGCATCTCATATCTTGCTCTCTGTAAACTTTCATACTCTTTGATCCAGAATCCTTGTATACATCTTACCAACTGCCCTTAGCAAACATATTGCTCTACAGTTTTTGCAGTCTAGGTTCGATCCCTTACCTTTATACAAGGGACCACGACTGCATTTCTCCAGTCTGGAGGAGTGTGTTTTGCTTCCAATCATTTGTTGAAAGAGAATGACACCACTCTAAAGTCTGTTCCCCGCAATATTCTATAAGTTCAGCTGACACACACTATTATACCCGGTGGCTTAAGCCACTTTTGCGTGTTTCACTGCTTCATACACTTCTCCTATTGTTATTTCATCTTCGTTTACTTTCCATTCTCTGTGACTCACATCCTCACATTTACCGCAGTACAACTTCTTGAAATATTCTTTCCATCGTTCTTTCAGAAAAATTTTGAACTCTACCAATTATCAAGGAAACAAATTGTCAAATATTTAGGAGTTTGATACCGGGGGGTTGAAGTCAAGGTAGAAGTCGCCTTCCAGATTAGACTCTCTCGCAAGCGGAGAGTACAAGATCCTGACGCTTCCACCTTCTCACCGTGCCGTATCGTAATGACAAGGGCTCACTTCAGTAATAAAAGAATTTTTTTAAAGTTAATTCTGGTTTTTGTTTAATTGCAGTCGTTGAAAACAAATTCAAGTTAAAATAAAATAGACATACAAAAAAAACATACAAAATACAATAAATTTGCAATTTGCGATCCCAATCGCAGAATACATAAAAAAACAACAAATAATATAATGGTGCGTAGACATGGCCATGACACTACAATAGGAATACACATGGTTACATAAAAATAATAATAAATAGTTCAGAAATAAAATAATCGTCGATTTTCACTTTTCTGTTCGTCTTTCACTTTGAAACTAAAGTTCACTGTACCTTGTTTGCAGGGGTCAAAGTTGAGTTCGCGGTGCGACTGTTATTGTCTAGGCGCCCGCAACGTTTCGCGGTTCGCGATAACGCTGGGCGCTCGTTCTGCCCAACCCTGGAAGATCGCGTTGGCTCGTTCCGTGTTCTTCGGTGCGCGATGTCCACTTTGTAATCGTTCGGCGCTGGATATATTTTTGAATTACTTCTAATTCATTCTTAATTAAATTAATATCCTTATCGATTAGGCTCGTAAGCCCTAAATACGTCCCCACACTGCCATTTGGTCAGATGGATGGGTGACTATATTTAGTCTTTTCTTATTCCCACACTGCCTCCTGGGTCAGATGAATGGTGAATAGAATTTTCGATATCGACGAAGTCAACTTGGTCTTGCCAAGGCCCGTAGGCGAGACTGGTTATTTATTTAACTTGAACTCTTTTTTTCTATAAAATTTAAACTCGACTTAAGCTACCGAACGATAATTACGTAGATTGCACTCACTGAATTTTTTTAAAAAAAAAATGTTAATGTTCTTTTTAAAAAAAATAACTTTGTTCTTAAACTCAAACTTTGGAGGCGGCGGTCAGGGCGTAAGCCCTGACCGCCTCACACGGCCCTCAGGCCCACTAAAGACTTCGACTGTGTTTCAACTAGACTTGCTACTGACTCGACTATATAATGCTGACTGATTGATTACTGACACTCTACTGATTAACTCTTTCTGATCTTTAGCTTAAAACTTTGAAGACGGCGGCCAGGGCGTAAGCCCTGACCGCCTCACACGGCCCTAAGGCCCACTACTTTGCTTGCTTTCAACTGTGAATGTTCGTCTGACTGACACACTGATTACTAACTCTTACTGATTCTTACTAACTGGCCAGGTAGTAAGATTCTACCTTATATCATAAAGTACCCCTGTCCCGAAGGGAGGGGGTATACAGGGGTATACAATATTCAAAACTTTTGGCACGAAAATTATTTGTGCATACTAACTGACTTAAGAAATATTTTAAAATTAACAATACACATTCAATACACATAATTTGCATTCTGCGTGGGATCGAAACTTAATATAAATAAAATTACTCTAATTTAGTTAATTAACCCTGGCCACGCAATATTTTAGCTGGTACTATCGGTGACAGTGTTTTCAGTGTTTAAACCGTTTATTTTGAAGTGAAATTGTATTGAGAAGTAACACACGCGCAATTCCGTCAAAACTCACGCTCGCGAGGGCTGTATGCAAGCACTATTGCGCGATGTGTGACATTTATCGGAAGTGACGCGCGAGATACAACCAACATGGAAAAAATAATGTTTTTCGTGACTGTCTTGAAGTAATTTACAATGACGAGCGTCAGACACTGATTTATCAAAGTCATACTCGCGAGAGCTGTATTAAAGCCCCTAACGCGCGATATATGACGTTTATCAAAAGTCACGTGTCCGGCGCGTACATTGCAAACATTTTCATAAAAATAAAATTGCCTAACGCGAATATATCCTTTCGCGATTTACACGTTTGTTTCTTTCGGCAATCAGATCCACCCCGGGAATTATGAGCAATACGGCATCAGTGAATTCGTCGGTAGCTAGACTCGGATTGCGCAAAATCAACCTCCGCGTATCTCGCTAGAGGACGATACGACGTTAGAGCAACAGTTGAGAAAATAAACATAAAATTAACGGAAACGTAAAACTGAAACTATTTATTATGAATATTTGAAATCGGATTTAAAACATCTGAAAACACCATCAGGTACAATTTGCATAGAGATAGATAAGATTAAAAGGGTTCGGTTTTATTTCAGGTAGCCTGAATCTATATTTGAATAATAAACATTGAAATATTTAAGTGCGGAAAAATCCAAATCTCTGAGACAATTAGTTGCTGACCATGTTTTATTGCAGAACCCAAATAAATGGTCTTTGCGCGGTATTGAAAAAAGGTTATTTTATATGATGGTGATGTATTGTGTTTTCGAACTGGGTACAGATTAAAAGAATACAATTATGAAAGTTAAAACCGAAAATACCTGAACCAACAACAGAATTAATATGTTTTTAAATATTTACGAAGGCCAAGGTTAATAACAATAAAAAATGTTTAAAATTATATTCGGGGCTATTGTTAGGGAAGACAATTGATGTCACCAGGGTACCACCAAATGTTATACCTGCATCAATTGCTCCCGGTTTCTTTGACGATCATTATTGTCCTACCCTAGCAACGCCCTAATTTAAAACAAAATATGATTTTTAATATACAAGAAAATAACTCGGCTGACCTTTTGGTCCCGAGTATGTATGTAGGTGTATACAAGATTTTTTTTCTTTCTAGGACGAACCTCTTGGAGTAATTCGTCTACAAAATTGATGAATAATTACATTCTACTGGATGTACAGTGAATGTATTATTGTAATTTTTTTTTAATTAATTGCCGGGCGCCAATAGTGGTATTTCCACTATAAAATTTTGCATCACTCTCGCAAACGAGTGGGATGCTGTGTGATTAAGAAGGGAATCAGACCCTTGATTATCAGCAAATTACTGGAGTGGTCCTTGCCTGATGGTTACCATGTGACATGTTACTGTCACCAAACCTCCGACTAGCTCAACGGTAGGTTCGGAATCACAACTCGATCCTCCGAACGCATGGAAAATCCGTAGACTCCCCATGCGCTGGTGCCCACACGCCTCGTATATAACTAGATTCTTTATCATCTGGTTCAACCAGGTGATATTTCATCCAGCCAACACGTTGGGAGCCATCTGATACCGGGGGTTTGAAGTCAGGGTGAAGTCGCCTTCCAGATTAGACTCTCTCGCAAGCGGAGAGTACAAGATCCTGACGCTTCCACCTTCTCACCGTGCCGTATCGTAATGACAAGGGCTCACTTCAGTAATAAAAGAATTTTTTTAAAGTTAATTCTGGTTTTTGTTTAATTGCAGTCGTTGAAAACAAATTCAAGTTAAAATAAAATAGACATACAAAAAAAACATACAAAATACAATAAATTTGCAATTTGCGATCCCAATCGCAGAATACATAAAAAAACAACAAATAATATAATGGTGCGTAGACATGGCCATGACACTACAATAGGAATACACATGGTTACATAAAAATAATAATAAATAGTTCAGAAATAAAATAATCGTCGATTTTCACTTTTCTGTTCGTCTTTCACTTTGAAACTAAAGTTCACTGTACCTTGTTTGCAGGGGTCAAAGTTGAGTTCGCGGTGCGACTGTTATTGTCTAGGCGCCCGCAACGTTTCGCGGTTCGCGATAACGCTGGGCGCTCGTTCTGCCCAACCCTGGAAGATCGCGTTGGCTCGTTCCGTGTTCTTCGGTGCGCGATGTCCACTTTGTAATCGTTCGGCGCTGGATATATTTTTGAATTACTTCTAATTCATTCTTAATTAAATTAATATCCTTATCGATTAGGCTCGTAAGCCCTAAATACGTCCCCACACTGCCATTTGGTCAGATGGATGGGTGACTATATTTAGTCTTTTCTTATTCCCACACTGCCTCCTGGGTCAGATGAATGGTGAATAGAATTTTCGATATCGACGAAGTCAACTTGGTCTTGCCAAGGCCCGTAGGCGAGACTGGTTATTTATTTAACTTGAACTCTTTTTTTCTATAAAATTTAAACTCGACTTAAGCTACCGAACGATAATTACGTAGATTGCACTCACTGAATTTTTTTAAAAAAAAAATGTTAATGTTCTTTTTAAAAAAAATAACTTTGTTCTTAAACTCAAACTTTGGAGGCGGCGGTCAGGGCGTAAGCCCTGACCGCCTCACACGGCCCTCAGGCCCACTAAAGACTTCGACTGTGTTTCAACTAGACTTGCTACTGACTCGACTATATAATGCTGACTGATTGATTACTGACACTCTACTGATTAACTCTTTCTGATCTTTAGCTTAAAACTTTGAAGACGGCGGCCAGGGCGTAAGCCCTGACCGCCTCACACGGCCCTAAGGCCCACTACTTTGCTTGCTTTCAACTGTGAATGTTCGTCTGACTGACACACTGATTACTAACTCTTACTGATTCTTACTAACTGGCCAGGTAGTAAGATTCTACCTTATATCATAAAGTACCCCTGTCCCGAAGGGAGGGGGTATACAGGGGTATACAATATTCAAAACTTTTGGCACGAAAATTATTTGTGCATACTAACTGACTTAAGAAATATTTTAAAATTAACAATACACATTCAATACACATAATTTGCATTCTGCGTGGGATCGAAACTTAATATAAATAAAATTACTCTAATTTAGTTAATTAACCCTGGCCACGCAATATTTTAGCTGGTACTATCGGTGACAGTGTTTTCAGTGTTTAAACCGTTTATTTTGAAGTGAAATTGTATTGAGAAGTAACACACGCGCAATTCCGTCAAAACTCACGCTCGCGAGGGCTGTATGCAAGCACTATTGCGCGATGTGTGACATTTATCGGAAGTGACGCGCGAGATACAACCAACATGGAAAAAATAATGTTTTTCGTGACTGTCTTGAAGTAATTTACAATGACGAGCGTCAGACACTGATTTATCAAAGTCATACTCGCGAGAGCTGTATTAAAGCCCCTAACGCGCGATATATGACGTTTATCAAAAGTCACGTGTCCGGCGCGTACATTGCAAACATTTTCATAAAAATAAAATTGCCTAACGCGAATATATCCTTTCGCGATTTACACGTTTGTTTCTTTCGGCAATCAGATCCACCCCGGGAATTATGAGCAATACGGCATCAGTGAATTCGTCGGTAGCTAGACTCGGATTGCGCAAAATCAACCTCCGCGTATCTCGCTAGAGGACGATACGACGTTAGAGCAACAGTTGAGAAAATAAACATAAAATTAACGGAAACGTAAAACTGAAACTATTTATTATGAATATTTGAAATCGGATTTAAAACATCTGAAAACACCATCAGGTACAATTTGCATAGAGATAGATAAGATTAAAAGGGTTCGGTTTTATTTCAGGTAGCCTGAATCTATATTTGAATAATAAACATTGAAATATTTAAGTGCGGAAAAATCCAAATCTCTGAGACAATTAGTTGCTGACCATGTTTTATTGCAGAACCCAAATAAATGGTCTTTGCGCGGTATTGAAAAAAGGTTATTTTATATGATGGTGATGTATTGTGTTTTCGAACTGGGTACAGATTAAAAGAATACAATTATGAAAGTTAAAACCGAAAATACCTGAACCAACAACAGAATTAATATGTTTTTAAATATTTACGAAGGCCAAGGTTAATAACAATAAAAAATGTTTAAAATTATATTCGGGGCTATTGTTAGGGAAGACAATTGATGTCACCAGGGTACCACCAAATGTTATACCTGCATCAAGTTGATCATATTTATTTTACATTGACTTCAAAACTATTCATACAAACATCATTCTTCAATTGTAGAATAATAATTAATTTAAATTTAATATTGAAATAGGTATATACAATAAAGTGAAAATTAATTGCAATAAATAATTCATGCGATAAAATAAAACACAAGTCATTAGTTAAATACATACATTAGGTAAACAATAATGAATGTTAGTATAGAAGACATGCTTACTTACTTACATATGTATATATACTAGGTATATATATAAGAATGGAAGCAATAAATGCAAGCATGGACATTAATAATAATAATACAATTTAATAAATAAAGATGAAAAAAGCAAATTATTTATGAAAAACATTGTTACAACACTTAAAAGGCTTACATAAGTGGTTCCCATTTTTAACACCTTCCTATAAAAGTATAAAAAGTTGGACCATATTGATTACAAAGTTATATGTTGCATACAAAACAAATATTATTTATTTAAGATCAATAGGCATTGAAGGTAATTCTACTTGAATGACAGATAAAATAGCAGATTAAATAAAAATTATTGAAGGATTAATAAAAGCTGTAAAGTAAATATCTTTGGTGGGTGGGTCGGTTTACAAATTAGATGATTAATATTTCAAATGGTAAAGACAATCTAATTTGATTGTCAATATTATAAATTGGTGAACTTGAAAATTAAAAGACATCTTTAACAATGTCAAATTCACACATCATATAATTTTTTCTTATTCACCATTTCAATAAAGCCAAATCATTTCTTTTGACATTTTTCATTGAGTGACATGTCCAAATGAAAGTTCTAGGCTTTTCAAATATCTGCACCGTCAAAACAAATGATGATTTTTTAATATGCTCCAAACCACACCTAAATTTATTCTAAATAAACAGAAGATGAAGATGTATCCTTAGATGAACCAAGAAAAGCACCAAACGGATAAACATTTATCTAAATACACAACAACATAATGTAAACCTCACATCACAAACCAGATACATAATCATCTACATACACACCACACAAAGCTTTTTCTAATTTAATAAGGACCTATCAAAAAAAATTTAATTCATTCTTAACTACCTTCTTAAAAGCAACTTCTGAAAAAAGAGAATATTGTTTAAATAAATGATTTAATGCAGATGGCAGGGAAAGAATGATCGGCCCGAGCAATGAGGCGCGGGAGCCGAACGCTTGACGCTCACGTCACACCGGTGTGTCGCCAACCTGGCGATGATGTCGCTCCAGGCTGGCCAATGTTCTGTCTCTCCATACTTTCTTTATGCTAACACAAAGTGATTTAAAATAGAAGTAACATTATTTGACTATTTTCAATCAATCCAGGGGGGGGCAAATGCCCCCCTTGCCCCCCCTACGGGCGCTCATGCAAATAATGTAACTAACAAAATATCCAAACAATTTAATGATGAAATAAATAAAAGAAAAATAAAATTACTAAATAAAAAATAATTGCATGGATGACATTTTGTATAAATTTGACTATCTTTTGTTTCTTCTTCTATAGTCAAGATGAAATAGTATATATTAATTTAGTTTTAAGCATACATATGTATATATATTATAAGGTACTAACACGCACACATACACAAAACTATTACGACAATTGTTTTATTACAATTTAAATAATTTCAGTTTTAGCTTACATTCATTGCAGACATTATTATTGATTCGGGAATCTTCCTACTATGTCAGTTTTTTATGTAAATTCAATATTCATATTAATCTAATTTTACTTACAATTCACTCAGACATTGTATATGCAATTTTCAAAACTAAGTTTTATTTAATTTTTGGGTCTTGTTACTTGAAACATCTCTGCGACGTAAAGATCACCGCTACAACGCAACAAAACAGTTGTTATATAATAAATATACAGCGTTCACTACTTTTGTCAAAACAGGTGCATATTTTGTAAGTTGGAGAAAGGAGAATATTTTAGCAATTTACAGGCGAATATGAATTAATATCCTCTTTATCCAACAATCAATACGGAGGAAATATAACTATGGACAGAATGACTGAAAACTGCGATGTTGGTTGGTACTGTTACATACCTAAATATGATAGAGTCGAGATCAAATGGATATTCAATAATTCCTGTTGTTGGCGCTCGGGCGCGCAATATATCCTGTTCTGTCGGTAAATAGTCTGCCTTCTCGATTCTCTCTAGATCACTCAAATAACTGTAACAACATACACCACACCCGTATATAGGTATACAACAACACAATTCATCCCACTACACATCACATTACTTTCTCTATCCATTACCACTTCTACCTCTGTCTGTCCTCTTCTGGTTGTCATATTCATCCATCTATTGGATTACGTACGTTACATTAAATGGCAAACAAATAATGCAGTGTGTTCAAATAAAAACATTCATAAAAAAGTCAGTTTAAAAGATAACTTCAAATAGAAAAGTATACTGTTAATAAAAATATACTTTTGAATAATCAACAGATACTAAAATAACCATGAATTGAATGTGGATGTTCGTAATATAATTAAATAAAAAATATGTTGGTCTTACATTGATTATAATATAAAAACTGTTTTGTTTTCTATAACAACAAAATAAATATGTTAAATTACATTATGCAAATTAAAAGTTGTCTGTTTGCCAAATTATGTCATATTTTGAAATCCACAAGAGTATAATAAATAATCAATTTCACTGGAAATCAAAAATGTAAGAAACTTTTTGGTAACTGATCAACTGATTAGTTTGTTATTTTTAAAGAACAAAAAAATTAGAAAGAAATCCAATACAACCAATGGAATCAGACCTGCTGTACTTATATAAAAAGAAAAATTAAAATATAATAAACAAAGATTTAAGTGGTGATGAATAAACAAATAAAAAAAGTTAACAACATAAAATATAAATATCCCGTTGATTGAAAAATTAACATGCTGAAAGAAAGCTCTATATTAATAAACATATTATAATAATAATCTACTTAATTAATACTATGAGACAAAAACATTTAATACTGAATAAGCACAATTATATTGTGTAAGCAGAAATTGCAAAATTGAAATACCACCAAATCATGCTCTATATGTAGGTAAACGATAATTTGATCAAAAGTGGTACTTTCAACTTTTGTCATTGGATCAATAAAAACATGACTAAATAAATTAATTCACCAATTAATTTATTTTGTCAATTATTTCAATTTACCATTTCCCAAAAATCAAGTGTAATGTGGAAAATGTGATTGACGTTTTTTTTAATTGAAGATTGAAAAAGAAATATTAATACAAAAACAAAAAAATCTTTTGAAATAACAAAAATAATTTATAAATTTTAAGCCATAAAAAAAACTAATATTGATAATATGTTGATTAACTATTACAACACACTTTGACCCAAAACTTATATTAGGTACATAAATAAAATAGGAAAATATGTTGAAATGTCTCTTAAAATGTGAAGTTCATATAGGTACATATTATGTTCTAAATATTCTGCTTGAATAACAGAAGAACTTGTTTGAGACTATGTGATAACTCCATTAGGGACATGGCGTGATGGTATGTAATAATATTCTTAGTATTTTCGCATGAATAAAGTTTATTGAAATACAGTTGCATGATAAATAGTATGAATTGAACCAAGGATTTCACCACAGAGGTCAAATGATTTAGTAATACTTTTTACTAGGAATTGAACAATAGTTTTTTTGTTTTAAATATGAAATAAACATTAATCAATTTGCAGTGTCTTGTTATAGTTCATAGAAGATACATTTAAATGGAAAAGAGAATGAATGCAAGTAAAATGATATTGATATTTTAATGAAAGAAAAACATGTAAAATAAAATAGAGAACTAGTGAACTGAGAAAGACGGAGAATCTGATAATAAAAATGGACAATTGTAATATGTTATTAGAAGACATGAACAAGGCGGGTGAGAGAAAGCAGAATATATCACATCATTTGAAGGAAGGTTGAAACACGGACAGAGAGTGATACAAAAAAATAGCTGAATGGAATGAAAAGCAGTGTATGGAGTCATGGATATTTGTGCATACCCCATGAGAGACAATGCATAATAATGAAAAAGAAGATTTTGAAAAAAAGGAAATTCAAGGTCTGATTGAGATTTCATTTTCAAAATGTAGTATAGTGTGATTGAAAATAAATATGGTGGGATGAATCAGCCATTATATATAAATATAGGTAAGTACATGTTTGGGGACAAGATTGTATGTGTGTGTATATTGTATTGTACATAAATAATTACTTAACACAAAAGTGACATTTGCACATATATAACCTCCAAATATTAATAAAACAATTAAAATAAAAACAGTAAATATTAATTATTATTATTAATAATAAAAAAAAAAACAAGATGCAAAATTGTCAGGCGACGAAGGCAATGGGCAGTCAGGCAGACAGGCTATAGTGCTCCCGTGGCTGCGATAATGTTTTACCTAAATCGTATTTCCTCCAAGTCAAACGGGTACTCAATGATTCCCGTAGTGGGGACCCTCACACGCAAGATGTCCTGTTCTGTAGGTAAATAGTTTGTGGCTGCCACACGGTCAATCTCCATCAAGTAGCTATAACATAACCACATAGTACTGCTAACATACATACTTTGTCTTATACCTACTGACCATCACAACTATATATCTTTATGAAAACTGTACCTTGGCAAATTAGACATACAATATTAGTACATTTATAATTGAGTAATTATGTATTTAATTCATACATTTCCAAAATAAATTAAGTATTATGAAAAACATTGTTCAGATTCTGTATATTAAATTGTTGAATTGTCTTGATTACGTCCTTGCACAAGAAACTAGCCAAGCACACAAATATAATGTGGAATTATGAAGTTTATTTATATTATTATTAATGACAGAAATTATGCAAAGTTTAAAAAATATTAAGATGTTTCACAATTTATTGATATATAAATATACATAGGTTAAAATAATAAGCATTATATATTACAACAGTAGTAATATTTATAATTGTTTTACTGAGAAAGTTATTGTAAATAATGTAGTGTAAAATATGTAAATGAAAAGATTTTGAACATTTATATATATGACATATAAAGATTTAAATAAGATGCTTCTGTAATAATTATATGATTGGTTCTACCAGAATAGATAAGACTAAAGTGATTTGTAATAAATACCCCCACAGAAAAACTCACCTCAATATGTGATATTCTATAATAGTTAATAATCAATAAGTCATTGGTGCTCAACGAATAAAACAGACATTACTGATTATAAAATTGTATTACTCTCAATAATCTTTTGATAAAGGCAGGTAGTGCAAATTTTCAGAGCATAGCACTTATAGGAATTGAATACTACCAGCCGAAAACACATTAAATACAATAAA
This sequence comes from Molanna angustata, assembly GCA_963576475.1. Classification (NCBI taxonomy): domain Eukaryota; kingdom Metazoa; phylum Arthropoda; class Insecta; order Trichoptera; family Molannidae; genus Molanna; species Molanna angustata. Next base: position 38,320,307 of record OY754973.1, on the reverse strand, counting down.
CTAATGAGAATCAACTTGTATTGTATTGTATTGGGCAAAAGAATCCTACAAGAATAATGTTGATAACAAATGATTCTTGTTTGATTCACAACAAGTCCCATATGCTAGTTTGATTTTGACAAAATGAAAAACAGACAAATGAGGTATGCAAAATTAAATGTAAAATTATACATACATAAATAACCTGTAAAAATATATAATCTAATTCGTTTAATCATTTTACTAATTGTCCAATATTAATGATAAAGGAAATGATGAATAATTAGACAAAAGAAACTAAAATATTTACCTTGTTGTTACTTTTTTAAATTTATAATGACTAGCAGTTTTCCATAGGCAGAAGTTATAATTATACAGAATAAAACGGGATTATTTTTAAACCAAATTCTTACGTCCATTTATGCTAAAACTGCAATAATCTGCTATATTAACTGCGGTGTCTTCGGTGAAGACACAAAGAAACCAGCATCTACCGGCATAAATGTTTCCTTGCACTTATATGAGTAAAAGTAGGAATGTGATTAATGGCGGGGGCTGACGGTGTCAACAAGTTTACCCGAGTGAATAGAGCATTCTTTTGACGCAGGTTTAGTCAGGTTACGGATGACAATGAGCATGGACAATGAAAAATTAATTGACGCAGTGTTTGTTAAACTCCCATATGGTATTAAAAGAATGTGCCAATTACACCACATTCTGATTATCTATATAATTGAAAGTTTTTAATGTCATTCTGGTATATTGGAAAAACTTATTTTTGTAAATCTTTACCTCGTTAAATAAATTATGATATTCACCATGTACAGTACAGTTTTCTATCAAAACTTGTAACTTTATTTACCAGCAGAGATCGAAGGAGCCTACAATAAATCTGAAAACAGATAGCTTGCTTTCTTTGTGTTTTCATCTTTCCTATTCATACCTAATATAGTTCACGTATGTAAGTGCAAATACATATAAATTTAATATATCTATGTTATGCAAAACTAAATAAACTATAACAAAATCCATTTTCCATGATTCAATAAATTAACTTGGATCTTTATTTACAAAATCATTATTAAAATAAAACTACTTATCCATGAATATTGGACAATATAACATTAATTTGTGACTCATCATGTACACAGATATTTGGTTCATCTATTCACATTCTTGGTCATATTGTTTACATAAAACATAATGTCCTTTTTTGTTTATTTAAAAAAATGAAAATTTGTTTGATGCTTGTACTTTAACAATTTGATAAATGAAATCAGTTCAGCCGCCCTAGACAACATGTCATTAAAGCTAAGCGTTATATTGCTAAGCGATAGAAATGTATGAAATTGGTGGCTGTCACGCGATGTCATAGCTACCAATTCCATACATTTACTATCGCTTAGCGATATAACGCTTAACTTAAATGGCATGTTGTCTAGGGGGGCAGGTCGGATATGAATCAATGTCCAATGAAAAGCTGGAAGTATGCATGATAATTCCGTCTTAACACCATTTATGTGCATCTTTATGTTTCTTCTAGAAAGAATTTGTTGCAAATTGGCAGATGTGAGGATATTGACAAGAAAATGGTGGATGATTGCCTTAACCCCCCTCATAATTTAGAAAAAAATAAATATAATAAAATAAAGAAGGAATGTATAATAAAGTACCACGGAGTAAAAAATTTTAACAAACAATGAATTCAAAGAATCTAAAGATTTTTCACCAGACGTTTGATATCTAATTAATGATGGTGAAATTAGATAACCTTTGAATTCTCCGCTAAAATCCTTCCTTTCCCTCTAGTGGTTAAAATCGTGAAAAGAAAAATACCGCCAGAAAACATGGTCTAGTATTGTCGCTCAAAAAGATGGTATCGTCGATCGATCAACATATTATATTATAGTCTTATTTCGTCGCTCAAATCAATAATCATGACCGTAGCTAAATTTGTCACCACCTCGTGTTATTTTGTGTCCAGTGATTTTTGTGTTGTGTTGCCTATTTGTTATTTGTGAGAGAAGCAGAAAACACGGATTGGACACTAATGTTAGTATCGCTCCTTGTTCTATTCTGTCCCAAAACATGCTCTGCAGGAACCATTTTGATATACAGTCACACACTTGAGCTATTTGGGAAAAAGGAGAGTTTGGTATATAGTGAGTGTGATCTATTATAATAAATATAATCAGTGTATTAAGGTTGAGCACCGTTGACAAATGTGCGCCATCATATGTGTATAGTGAGTGTTGCATAGTGATATACATAATTAGAGAGATATAGATAAGTAGGTAGGTATATAGGTGAAGGTGTGGGAGAGAGGTGACTCACTATTTGGCGGAATCAGTCAGCTGATATTCCCTTCGTCGGTCGTAACATTCTTGTATACCAGCATCGGCCCACAGTCCCTTGATGGCTTCCACAAAGGGACTCTCAAATGTGGTCACTGTTTCGAAATCCACGCTACGTATCAACTCTGCACTTTCCTGAAAATCAAATAAATTCATTTAAAAATTCACTTAATTTGAAATGCAATACAGTGTAACAGTACATAATATATACTGATTCAACCTCTTCAAACCAACAAACAAAAAACACATTTGTATAAATTGAATATTTAATTTGTTCACGTTATAATAGGCGCGGCGCAACTTAGTATTACTCTGTATTACTACATTTAATGAAAATTCTACTACCAATTTTGGAGCTGACCACTCCCTTATCAGGCATATTCAAAACATTTTTTTTAATATGTGCTAGAAAAGTTAGTAATTCCTCATTACATTAAAACAAAAACCAATTGATTTGATAAAATTATTCTACATATAGGAATTCTCAATAATTGACAAAAAGATGATAATAGAATAATGTTCTATACCTATATATATATGTATATATATCTATCTACACAGAGAAGACACATAAGTTAGTGTTAATCTGTCAGAGAAGCCATTCAATTTATGAAACCTAGATAATTTACTTTGCAATATAATTCAGACCAAATATCCTTCATTTAATATTATTTATACCACATACAGTCATAATGTGAGTGTGCTACGTTGGAGTAGTAAAGTTTATTGACGATTGTTAAAACAAAATATTAAGAGCATTGAAGGTATGTAAATTGTAGTTACAGGTCATAAAATAATTTATTTTGTGCTGTATAATAATGAAAGGATTAATGACTTTGTTAATCAATATGTTTTTACTTGTTTACGTTATGTAAGACAAACGATCTGTGGTCGCCAATTGACGCTCGCAGAGGTTTTAGAAAATCATTTTTTTATTGAAAAACATAATACTTATCAATATTTTGTGAGTATTATATTTCAAAACTTAGCGATTAATAATTCTCTGGAACTTCTTCTTTTACTTAAGATTCTCTGGGGAAACTTCTTTGATGACAACAAAATATCCATATTGTTGATTAGAAGTAGGATGATTTAATAATGTACTGGAGTTATTATCTGTTTTGAAAATGTAATATATAGGAGGTATATTTACAGAGGGTACATTTCTTAAAATCCAAAGTAAGAAACCTTGAGATGGGGTCTCACAAAAATGTAACTATTAATTATAACAACTCCACCAATATCTTAACTCAAATTATATATTTCATCAAGACAGTTAATTGGAGAAGAATATTGAAAGAACATTAAAGTCAAGAAAAAGTAACCATTTAATAATATAGAATCCTTAACATAAAAAGTAGTAAGTATTGATGTAAGTTTCTCATTGAAATGGTATTTAGAATGTAGAAGATTAGTGTTATCCACTTAGTTGGCATTCACCTTGAACAAATATTATATACATAGGTAGGTACTAACTATATAATGTAATGTAATATACCCACCAGAGTATCTCCATGACAATAAGTATTAACATAATATTTTAATCCACTTATGGCTTCAATTTGTCCCAATGGCCTACTATAAATACAAGGTACTTTGTGTAAATATAACTACTTTGACAAATGTCAACTATAGATTGCAATATATTCACTTTATGACAGTTATTACGAAATGGACTACAAATAAAATCAATAAATGCTCTTTTCCCCCAGTGACCGAACAATTGGGAAATGTATCAAAAAAAGAAAATGTAATAATGTAGGTACCTGCCTCAGTTACAAAAGTCTGTTAGTATAATATAATATAAAGTAACATAACACATTGAGGAAATATAATGTCGCTTATCCCAAATTATAAGAGTGAATGAAAAAATTTAGTGTTAGCTACAGAAATATGAATAACACATTCAGCGCCCTTGAGGTGAGATATAAATGTTCATTAAGTAACTAATAAATAAAATAGTACAATTGATTTGAATTAAACAAGTATTTCAAGATTGTTCAATTTTGTTAAAAATTGAAATATTTCTTAACAAAATCTGTCCACACATCTGGCAATATGGTAAAAATTTGTAGTAGGAAATGATTTATCAATTCATATTAATTTGTCAATATCATTGAATCCCAAAATAGGGAAAAAATTCAATATACGAGTACATATTTATATGCAATCATAAAATATTTGATATTCATATTCATTTTCTTTTAGACCTTGATATTGCTAATTAGTTTCAGTGAAAATGTTCGGTCATAATAAATAGAATCTATGGAGATATATTATTTTAAATTCCATGATTGCAGAAAGTCATAATTTCCTTATTTAGGTTAAAAAAATCTGTTAGTTTGATTGGCAAAACATTAAAACAGTAAAAAAAAAACACTGTGGCACAGTTGGTAAGCCGTTTGGCTTGTGGGGGCGTTCTGGGTTCGATCCCCAGCAGAGGAGAAATTTATTTAAATGAATTTCTCACACTAATAAAGCTTCTCTGGGCTGGAAACACTGATTGGTTGGTAGAAATTGCCATACGGCAATAAACATGCTATTTGCTTTTTTATTTAAAAAAAAGTACCATTGTAATATTATTTTATTTTAATGTAGCTTCTCGGGCAACTAACAGGTATTATGTCAAATAATTATTTAACTCGCACCCAATAACAAGTTACCACATTCTGGATACACAATATTAATCGTCTCACAGATCCAGACTGAAAATACAATTTAAAACTGTGTCTCTACCGGGAATGGAACCCGGGACCCTTGGATCAGCAGTCAGATACCTAACGCAAATTACTCCCTTATTAGATCTGTTTATTGAAGGTCAATTAAATTTTAAATAGATTTTTATACAAATATTGTTTCTTTATATTTAAATAATGTGAATAATCTTATTTGGTTTTCATTTTAAAAATAATTATAATTACTATTTAGCAAACATAAAATTAAACTGTATATTTTTTTATCCTGTTTACATATATTTTGGAAGCTAACTTGCATTATGTAATGCAGTCGCAATGCTAACTTTTTTTTTCCCCTTAGCGCTTTTGTCCCTTTTCTATCGGGGTAAGCTTTGACCATGATCCTGGAATTGGCGAGTCTGGTTATTACATTGAAGCGACTGCCGTCTGACCTTCGTAACCCTTAGAAAGGGGAACCAGACAAATTGGATCATGGCTACACATAGCTAGTGATATAAATCCGCACATAGATTTTTTAAAAATCCAGAGGTGCGTACCCCGCCCGGATTCGAACCGTCGACCTCACGCATGTGAGGCGACGACCTTACCGCTGGGCTATCACCGCTCAACAGTCGCAATACTAACTATTGAGATATAAAAGTAGCATTGATCTAATAGAATGAATTGGTTTGGAAAGTTGCGCAATAATATTATACAAAGTATTGCAGTCCTGTTTTGAAAAGGATCAAATCACATTGGTTGGGTTCATGAGGTTGCCTTATGGCAATAAATCTGCCTTTGTATATTTAACTGTACATTAATTTAATAAATAAAATTGTATTTTATTTTATATATGACTGGATAAAAAGTAAATATACAAGAACTGAATGTAACTTGAAGAAGGATATTGTAAAGATAAGTGATGAGACAGATGTTTATTTGTGTGTTTGACTGAAGTTTTGACCACCTTCCACCAAAACAGCACCTTCAGATTCGCCCAAAATTAAGCCAAAGATTTGGCCAAACTTTTAATCAGCTGCTAAAAAACAGTAAAAACTGACTGTACTTGTAGGAACACGCGTGAATTTGGTTAAATTGAATTAGATAAACCTGGTCATAGTAATAGGTATAACAATTACTCGATAATTAATATTTTTATGGTTTCTAAACAGTATTCTTATTATTATAAAATTTCTTAGTAGTCATACCTTTGGCCGAAGCCACAACGAAGGTTTGATCAGAATCTGACCTTTGGTCAGACACTAGTTTTCTCTGGATACTCAATCAGAAATATGGATGTATAAATATGAAAATTTCCAAGAATGAACACTCAGTGATATGTCAATGACATATTCAACATAATAGTAAATAAATATGGGTACTATTTAGACAAAAAAATCAGATTTTTTGTTCATACATATATGTAACCATACAGAGAACTGTCCCACCTTTATAGTAAAAAAACATAAAGTACCAACATAATTATATCAATAAGTCGGTAGTATGAAAAGTTGAATACATTATGTGCATATGTATATACATATTAATATTCAGCATATTTTAACTTATGATTATATGAATGTGATCCAAGTATATGAAATATAATATTACACAAAGAATAGTCGGAGAGTTAATTTTAATATAAATATAATAGGACTGGTTGGAAGAGATTGCCTAGTGGCAATAAAACCACTATTAAAAATATATAACAAAAATCTACAGAGTAAGCTAGAAGTGTGTAGTTGTAGTGTTTAGAACCATGAACAAAGTGGTTTATAACAAAAACAACATCTATACATACATACCATCATGCCATGTCCCTATTAGGGCAGGCAGATAGAACTGGATCCCATATTTTTTTACCTTGATAAGCATACATCCCCTCATCTACATTCATGTGTCACCTCATACATGTCTTTATATTGTTTTAGTTTCTGTAAATCAGTATATCATTCTTTGGATGACCTCGGTGTCTCATTCCATATCTACCAGCTTTGTAATAAACATATAGCTTCACAGCACAAAGTTTAGACAGGTGTTTTCAGGATATATCCCATTTTCCTAAAGGCAGCCCAACTTAGTCCTATTGATGACATCGTCCTCATTATGACAGCGATCTCATTTCAACTGTATTAAATCTATTTTCACTTGTTATCTGACAAGTCTCACTGGCATAAATATATAAAGATTTGGTTTACAATTACACTGTGAATTTTTCCTTCAATACGTTGCCATTATTAATTGCTGGCATAAGTATCCCATTTATTTACTTATTTATTTTTCACACCTTTATCACAAAGACTATTATGAAGATTACTGCTGCCCAACTAGGTAACCCTGTTCTAGGGCTAGCAGTTTACAATTTTACCAAGCCAAATATTTGACATTTTGGTTATACATAGTTACATAGAGCGGACACCAGACATCACAACACAGTAAATTATAATATTAGGTACATAGTTACCAATATCTTAAACACAAAAGTATAAACTGATACAGTAAATTTTGATATGTTATTATTCTAATATTATTTCTACCATAATATGCGCACCCGTTGTTGTCATTTATGTTATGTAGCAGTTTGACATTAAAATTTGCTCTGTGGTCTTCCCAACATTCACATTCCCATTCACATGCCACTTCTTTCAATGTCATTATCAAACTGTCCATTCCTTTGAAACATACTTCCTAAATACAAATATTCATCAACTTCTTATAATTTTTCATTCTAATGTTTTATCCTAATTTAATTTAACCTTTTTGAATGACTATGTATATATAACCAATGACTATGTATATATAACCAATGACTATTTATATATAACCAATGACTATGAAGCATTTATTCCCAATCAATTTTGCAAACAGTCGTCATCAGTAGCGTCTTCTCATCATCAACTCTCTTACTTGTTGTTGTTCCCCTAAATTGAAAGGTTTCATAATTCTGGAATCAAATAGATAATAGGGGTCTGTATTGTCTAAATTTCCCCAAATTCAGGAGGGATAAAAGAAAAAAATCAAAAAAGGAATGTTTTACTTTACAGTAAAATAATAAAAATAACCTACCAACATTATAAAGAAAATATAATAAACCTATACTTCTCAATTTTTTCATATATAGACTTAGGCAACAGTTACATGTAAGGTATTTACTGTGATCCGCCAATAAATACTGATGTATCGTGGTATTTACTGAACATGTAGTCTAGAGAGCGTATTGATGAATATCAATATTTATTCATGGATTTCTAGATTTCTTAATTCCGTATTGACGACCCTTCGGATTGTGATAAATATTGATCTTGCGTCGATATTTATCACATCAGTACGCATTACACTAGCGATGGAAGCGCCCTCGTTGTGCCCGTCTCGCACCCTCTTGACTAGAGATAAGGAAGTTTTAAGAGAGTTAATCCTAAATTTAGAAGTACTACGGGACGTATGGGATAGTTCCTCAAAAGATTACAAAAATGTTATAAAAAAAGGAGAAGCACTGCAAGAAATTACTAAAATTTTTCCAAAAAATGAAAAGTGATGCCACGATTGATGATGTTAAGAAAAAGATTTAACATTTTACGCTCGAACTACCGGGAGGAACTCAAGTTAATGCTAATTTTTCTCTCGGGGAAATATATTTTCTAATCACTGTATCTTGTTTTGTTAAAAATGGAGTTACCATTGTTAGAAGTTCTTCAAAGCAGATTTCGGGCATTCGAAAATAATTTTTGTAATCATCCATTTCGCCATGTAGTTTAATGTCATGTCATTAAATTCAAAAGGGTGAACCTTTCTCTGTTGTTACTAATTTTTTGACCATCGATTTCTTTTAACTTTTTTTTAAACCAATTGCTAAAATAATAGCCACACAGGCTTTAATTTTTAGCTCTGTGTCCATATTAACGTGTATTCAGTAAGAAACCAGACACAATACTGACGTGATAAATACTTTGTGTGTTAGCTGGTGTATTAATCTATCAATAGATACTAATGTCCATCAATAATTATTGAATTGATGGATCACAGTAAATACCTTACGTGTAACTGTCGCCTGACATTCATTTATTCATTTATTCATTTACTTTTACATAAAAAATATTTAATATACATACAGCGCAAGTGACAACAATAAGAAAAATTTTAGAACATATAAAATTTCAAAATTACATTACAATTTACAGTCGGTATATCATACACTTTAATAATAAAAATACAATTTACAGTGGGAATGTAATTATTCCAAACTACTACGCTGCATTAAATATATTGTCTCATTGGACGCCCAACTAGGTAAACCTGTTTTAGGACGTCCGATAAGTAGTAGTACTTGTCAATTAGTATCAACAACCAGTATCAGCACATACATAATGATACAAAAATATGTAGGCTTTACAAAGTTAATAATCTGAAATATACTAGAGTGCAGTCAATATATTATTTGACTCCTCTATACCAATGGATATTTTTTTTAGCACAACTCTTTTCATCATTTTCCAATCATCAGGCAGTATGTTAAACATTTTGGGGCCAAGAAAGTTAAAATTACGTTGAGCGAATGTGGTTTTTGTTATGTAGGCGGGAAATCAAAAACTCAATAGTAAAGATAGGGAAAACTAAAGTCGGCATTTTCTTCCAGATCCAAATTTCATATGAGAAAAAATTTCCGTTCCCTGCGAATTTGAACATACGACTGCTGTGATTAGCAATACCCAAATATGGTTTTCACAAATGATGGAGGAAAATTAAGATTTATTCCATGTGAACTAGGGGAAATATAAATAATGCGAAGGCAATGTGTTCTATGATGAATTAAGTAAATATATCTTACAATATTGTTTGGCACTCCATATTGAATCTTGAGTAGGTCCATGGCTCGTATCATGCTCTGCATGGCCATGAATATGTTCTGGTAAACCAGTTTAATGAATCCTCGTTTGTCTTCATCACTGTAACCTGAACCGTGGATGATGCGCATCTGTTTGATGAATGTAGATTTGCCCGATTCTCCAGTACCTACAATTGAAACACATCAATATTATTGTACATTTTACTAGCAATTCTATATTACTGGAAATAAGTTAAGACAACAACTGTTATATTAGACAGTAAATTTGTTTTTCCAAAAAGATACACAAAAAAATAAGACTTTACACAATCCAGGACCTTAGTTTGAATGGGGTGTGAGATTTGTGTACACAATATAATGCTGTTGATTTTAGAGGACATATAACGCTAACTAAATATACCAAATGCGCTAAGTTCCATATTATTAAGACTAACTATCCAATGTTCATAAAAAGAGTATATACTTGACTGGATATGAAAAAACTATCACCAAATTTTATGCACAAAAGAACATAAAGATTTTTGTAACACTCATTTAGTAAAGAAATGTTTAAAATATATTCATGTGGATTTTTTTTTTTAAACACACCGGTTAAAATATTTGAGACACTTGATTTGATAATGTAAAGTTTGATTTCTATGCCCACTTGAAACGAAATAGTAAGTAGTTTAAATAAGTTTCAGTATGAAAAAAATAAAAGTTATTATTGTTCTGTGCTATTTCAAATACATGAAGATATAGAAAAGTCAAATATAATGGATTAATTGTGCATTCCATTAACGCATACGAGTTTTGTACAACACTACAATGTAATTACATGTGCAATGGGGTGGTGTGGTTCATTCAACTAGAGACTAATTGAAGACTGGTAATGAGTATGTCTATGTTAATTGTGTAATATTTTGTGTTTTTGATGTTTATGTTGAATTTATTAAAAAAATTGTAAATAGATAAATTAAAATATATAATTCATAAATGTAACACAATTACATTTATATGGAATTAAATCATTTCAATTGCCTCCCGGATGAAATAAAACAGATAAATGATTTTAAAAGGTTCAAACAATGACTGAGAAAACATTTCACAATCTAAACCTGGTGTATGTATTGGTATGACCAAAATTGTTTCAAATTGCCTGTTTTCTATTGTTTTTTTATGTATATTTGTTTTTTTCACCATTGTATAATTCTGGTTTTATTGTATTATCTAATATATAATGATTCCCTCATCAACCACAAAGATTTAATATTTTTGATGAGGTAATGCAACAATTTTACTATAGTTAATATCATAATGTATGTATTGTATAAATTTATTTGTAATGTTGTTAAACAAAAAAAAGTGTTAAATAAATAAATAAAAATGTATATTTATGTTTCGAGATTTTTGTATCAAACTAAGTGTTCATTCACATTCAAATGCATTAATATGCTTTGATTTATATTTATTTGCAAGAATCTAATATTTGATGAGAGAGATGTTGAGCGACATAATATTATTGTTCTTGGAGTAACTTTGTGAATTTATAAAAGTACCTAAAGTAACAGACACAAAATATTATCATAATATTTAGAGTTCACAGTGGTTTTAACTTAGAAATAACAACTTGTTAGTTAATACTTTTCAATTTGAATATTCTATGACCTTTAATGTATCAACTATGATAAAGTAAATTAACTGTCACATAGACGACAAGAGATTGGCCTTTACATATGAAAGGAAAATATGTATTTATGATTAACACTTATATTAAATTGAGGTTAAACATTATTTCAGTTGATATGAAAACAATTCATGCATACCAAAATAAAAAGGCTTACGGTCTTACTTATTAGATTTCGTTGAAAGCTTACTAAACGCGCAAATAGATACTCACGACTAAAATAGTTAAGATCGGTATTAAAAAATCTTACTTATATACATATATTAAGATGTGACTAACTAGTTCAACAAAATGTTTACAAACACCCTCAATTATTTTTCCATATGGCCACATTGGCTTCACAGATGTCAAAAAAAGATGAATGCATGTAATCTTTGGATAATTGACCGAAAAATAAAAACAAACACCCCATTGTGCCATCTTGAGTCAATTTAAACACGATTACGATGAAGAATAACAAGGAAATCAATCTCAAATATGCGTCGGATCACGTGTGAAAGATCCGCCATTATGGAATATTTGGTATGACGCATTAGTAAAGCGTTAAACAACTTCTCGACCCGTCCTAACTTGACGTCTACTAAATAAAGGTGTAATAAAGATAGTCTATTAACAGGTACTAAATAGATATTTTACGTTTAAAAGTAAGACAGTGTATGGTACACATAGGAGATAATCTCCTACAACACAAATAAATGGCGAGTAATTAGTGAAACAAACAAAATGTAATTAGACATTGGCAATTAATTATGATTGCAAGATGATAATTGGTTCAAATCCAGAGGTCACATCAACTACGGTACATAGAATATTATTACTTTAACATTGTTGATTCAACTGATAATTTATTCAAATATAGATACTAATAAATTAATACATTCCGTGTAGTTCAAATTTCTTTGGAATATTTTCACAGCAAATGCAGTAAAAAAATTATATATATATTTAAATAAAACAAGTAATAAAAAAAAATCAAAAACATCCCTATCAAAGTTTTTATCGTGTAAAATGAAATTGTTAAAAATACTCCTGGTTTAATGCAATAAGTATAGCATTATTGTTTACTTTGTATGAAATAAAAACTGTTATAAAACTGTTATCAAAACATCAAATGAATCAAGCTGGAACATTATTTTATTTGATTGTAAAATTCCAGTACAGACGGATAAGTATGTGAAGTTAGTTAAAACAAAATAAAAACAAGAGAGTATAAAATAAATAATGACCTTAAGAATAGCCTAAGTCTATATATAAATCTTTCACACAAAATAAAACTACAGTGAACTTGTCCATGAGAAACCGTGCAATAAACTGATGATCAAATTTAGTCTCAATTGATGTTAATATAATATATAGGACAGCATATTTTAATTATTCTGTGAACTTTTCCAGCACAGTAAGGGTGGGTTTAGTTATAGTTACCACTGGTCATCACAGAAATGGGTTTTTTCAAAATATAACTACGCATTTAGCCCATAACCAGTGGCGGCTCTTCCTAAAGGGCTCTCGTTTATTTATATTTTGTTGTACATTGCGATGGTCGAACGTTAGGTAAGCAGTTGCAATTCCTTGAGGCTAACATTAATTGATATTACATAGTTTAAACTATAAATCATCCGAAATATATAAGTATTATTATTTAATTAAGTGATACCATAATATTGCAAACAAAAATGATATAAAATGTGTAAAATCAGGAAGCAGTCTTGCGGCCGTTGCCAGAAGTTTTATTTTTAATTTTGTATGATCAAAATTCATTAGTTGTCACAAATTATTTTATAATTTATCGATGCATTTTATTACAAGCGTTAATTAATACCCAACCAAATACAGCATAAATGATCAGGTTCACCTTTTAATTTCCGATAAACATAAGAACTACGGAAAACGCTGATAATTTTTATATACAAAAATAATATTGTGTCACATATCTGCTTTCTGATTCCTGTAGTAAGTTAATTTCTCATCTAGGTATAATTTTAATTTTGAATCCTTCTAAGATTTAAGGTCACCAGCCGCCACTGCCCATAACTATTGACAGAAAAGTAACCAGCCGAAAATCAGTAGTAATAGTTAAATTTGATAACTATGACAGATGTTGCTGCTAATTTTTGTTCATGACTGACCATTTGACGTTTGTACGGGTCAATTTTGTATTTTTTTTAGCATAATATCTAAACACAGTAGGTATAATATAATTATGATAGTAATATATATGATGAAATAATGGAATACGTACTGAAAAAAAAAATGAATGCGAATTTTTAGCGTGATGACGCTTGTATAAAGAAATAGTGTGATACTTATCTCTTTATATATATATAATTACCGATGATATTAGCAAACATTCAAAATTCAAATGCGTTCACCATATTACAGCAAATTTATGACAGCCGCTATTACTCGGAACCACAAATACATAAATAATAAAAAAGGAGACACACTATATCTTCTATATGTTATATAGTATGCGCAAGAAAGAGCTAGGAAATGCTCGAAACGTACTGTTTACAATTTGTATGGAATATTTGGGGTCTTTATACCTGCAACCCCCGAAACTTTAACTATGACATACGGTACTAAACTTGAAAAACGGTATTAAGATATTTAGCTATTTCTTGTATAACTTGTGGTTATATTATAATTATAACTACCGATTTAACTATTCTGTGAAAAAACCTGCCCTAAGGATAATCTATAAAATCATTCATTCCAACTAACCATGTTTTTCAATTCAGAGATGCAAGAATCTATATATCAGGGGAGGCCAACCGATCGATCGCGATCGACCGGTCGATCGCGACTATTAGTCCAGTAGATCGTGGCAAGGTAAAAAATATATCCAAGTTTGAAGAAATGTGTTGAACAATTGAATTCGTGTTTTGGTTCAACATATTTATGTCTGTCAGCATTTTCCTACTTAAAATAAACCAAAAATAAACACCGTTTTCGCTTGACAGACGCTCATACACTGAATTCAGTAAGGTTGGCAATTTCCAACTACAAACCTAATTTTGCTAATCTAGCGGAAGATGCTCAAATGCAGTGCTCACACTAATATACATAAGTAGTTACTAAGAATAATTTTCAGTTTTATGTTTTCCCTCTTAATAAAATAAAAAATACTACTTAATTGTGTACTGAACTATGCTGTTTCATTTAAAATTTCAAGAAGTATGTAACTGGTAGATCGCACAGGACTTCCTCAGTAAACAGTAGATCTTGGATCTAATCAAGTTGGCCACCCCTGCTATATATTAATACGCAAAGTGAAAAGGTGGGACCTTTTTTTAAGGAAACTGAGCACACAGAGGGGTGTGAGATTTGGCACAGTTAAATTTTATATGGAGAAGGAGTGCAGTAAGCAAAAATTTATATTTATATTATGTGTTACAAATATATTAAATTAAATAAAAAAATATTTCATGTCAAATCATAGATTGTTTACTTTCATACTGCTAATGTCAAACCCAGTTGTTTTATATGACAAATTCAAAACCAGAACATGTTAAAGAAAAATATGTTATACACCGTGAATCAATATAAACGATACTTAAACTTTTACAATTTGCAATACTTATGTGAAAAGATAACTTTGTACCATACATGATGTTTTTTATCATAGATCAGGGGGGCCAGTCTTGTCCAACCGGCGAAATCAAAACCCTCCTTGTTTACCCATATCATGGATATAATTATTATAAGGAGTTCTATAATATCTTTAGATGTCATAGAACTCCATATGATAATTATATCCATGATATGGGTAATCACTAGGGTTTTGATTTCGCCGGATGGACCAGACGACTTACCCCCCAGGTCCAATGATTTAATTAACTTAAAAATGGTCTAATTTTGACTCTGCACAATTACTAGTTTAACTAAAGATGCTTGTACTAGTTGTGTTATGAGTGTTTGATGAATGTAGTAGGTATTTGTTTCAAAACAGATAAAAAAATCAGTTTCGGCATTTCAAAATATTGATATTTTTAAACTGAGATATAAAGTGAATTTGTATAGTGAATTTGTATAGTGAATTTATTAATAAGGGACAAGGCATGTTAGCATTTATATGTAATTATTAATAAGGGACATGGCATGTTAGTATTTATATGTAATTATTAATAAGGGACATGGCATGTTAGTATTTATATGTAATAATTAATAAGGGACATGGCATGTTAGTATTTATGCAGGTAAGCGAATGTTAAGTTGTACAATATGAAGTGTGGAAAACCACAGTGCTATAAATAAATATGACAATTACTTAGATAGGAAAAATAAGTTAAGTCAATATATCTACCTACCTAAGTATATGTTTACCTATACAGACATATTCTTACTTTGACTAACCAACATCTATTGACACATACCTATATTTCATTTTAATAATTGCATCAATATGAAAATATCATTTATAATAGGAGAATGATATCAAAAGAGAATGTAAGATTGAAAGAGATATTGCTTTGCAATGGTTCGGACATGTAGAGAGATTGAATGATGAGTATGACATACAAAGTATACAAGGTTGAAGAGTGGAATGACCGTATAAATGAAATTTTGAAAGATGGGATCATACTAAGTCAGTAAAAACGAGGAAAAACATATAGGTCAAGATAGAAGTCTGGCATTCGGTTCTCTCTGCCTACTGCGAATAGGGAAATGGCGTGATGGTATGTGTATCTATGTATCAATATTTCAAATTATTTTTATTATAAACTACAACAAACATACTATCAAATCTTATCATATTCTGAAACTGTCTGCTTGTATACCTATATCTCAAAACTAAATTAATGTTTAACTGTAATATTCGGTAACAAGTTGTCGTGCATTAAATAGAGTTAAGAACTGTGTACCCAATAATCTAACTCAGGACCAATGGCATAGGATCCAATGTTAAAAGCCACATACCTCAGTATCAATATCGTTACAATGTAATGTCTTACTAACCATACTTTGAAAATAATGTAATAGATACATCAAAATATAGTGTATGAATATTATCATGCTATATAAAACTAAGATATAAGTATATATGTATTCATATTGGAGTGAATCATGTACAAATTTATCATGGTTAACTTCTATATTAGATATTTAATGTATTAAAATAATATCTACAAAACCACATAAATTATGTGTTTAAAATTGCATCTTTTTGAGTTAATGTGGGTAGACAAAATTATTGTTATCAACATGAAATTATTCCTGAGAGCCATTCAAAAATATATTAAACTGAGAAATAATTTAGGATTTTCACATTTACTCTCATAAATTGTATACTTATATTATTAATGTACAACCATCCAATATTGTGTCAGATTAAAATATTGTTAATTATTAAAAATAAGTCCGTAATTTACAATTCCATTTCAATAGATGAACCAACAGGTTAACCTTTGATCAACATCAATTTTGAGATTACAACTGATTGTTTACAGTATCATACTAAATTGATAGTTTTCCCAAATCAAAAACAACAAAAAAATCATTTTTAATTATGAAAACTAAATGATTTGTTCAAAATGAACGATCTAAAATTATTTTCCTAAGGTATCATCAAATAATGAATCAACAGAGCAGATAAGAGATAAGGTTTGCCAAAAGATAATTTATGATAAAATCAAAATGATAGTTATAGAGGCAATTTACAATATCCAGGTGCTAAACTTGCATTAAAGATAAGCGAGACAAGAGACATTACAACAAATTAAATTATTTTCAAAATCACTAATAATTTGTATGAAATAGAATTTGTAATAAATAAATAAATAATAAATTTGGATTTGAACTCAAAAAATATAAACAATGAGTGTACATTAATAAAATAATATGTATAATGATCGTGTGTAATGTAAAATAAATAGAGGTAAGTAAGTAATGAAATGGGTATATAATGACCTAGAAGTAGAAGTTTAAGCTCCCTGCGGGCATCTCGTTTGTCCCTCCGAAGTTGCCGCTCGATCTCTTGATTGATTCTCTTCTGTTCCTTGGCTTCCTCTGACATGCAGCACTCCATGATGTGTCACTCCGGAGGGTTGCAACCCTTCCCTGACAGCTCGCGGACGCCTTCCGGGCCTCTCAACCAAGGCACACCACTCCTACAACAGACATGCCTTTATCACCGATAATATAACAAAAATAAGTTGGCCGGATCCCAGCGCGCACCATTGACACACACTACCGACGTTAAAGTTGACGATAAAAACCAAAACTGACAATCCTCTCTCACTGGGTGTGGTGACTTATGGACGAGTATATAGGTATATGTACCCTGTCAACTGCCGATATAAACACCCGGAAATCCTTTTATATACCGGCCTGAAACGTAGCGTCACGATCTTATAATCTTGTTAAAATAACTAGATTCGAGAAACCTATCGGTATGTGATGCACGTGCTTATTAATAAGATTAAATATAGTCAATTGACGGGAGTCTGCCGATTACTGGAACGGTCTATCTGTAGGTTACAACTCGAAATCTATCGTTAAATACACACTCGACGACCGAAATGTTGCACTGAGCGATGAAATACGTACCCAAATGAACATCCATAGGGCACACCGCCGCGTTCCACGTCAGAATATTGCACAAAACTTAAACTTGTACACTTTTGGCTATACGGCAGCCGCCTTTTCTCAATATGGCGCTTGGAGATGTTGAATGGTCCAGCGCGCGTGCGCCGACAGGAAGTCGCAAAAAACAAACCACACGAGAAGATTTTGCGCACTCAAAACACAGAGAAATTGAATAAAATGCTTAGGAAAATTCACAGTACCTACTTTATTTTCTTTTGTGATCAATTTTCCGTATATATTTTTTTATCAATGGCAAACATGTTAGATGTTGTTTCCTTGATCCGATTTTCATACTGATAATAACACTTTTTACTTGGTGTGATTTATATTTTTTTTTAATAAAATATTTGAATCAAATACAAGAATAAAATCTAATATTATTTTATAAATATCTAATTAGATTAGAAAAAACATCTTTTATTATTTTTGTTTTCTATTAAATCTATCTATATTATGGATTTTTTTTTAATTGCATCCACTATTGGGTTTTCATTTTCCATATGTATAAAAATATACTTAGCTATTTGAAAATTGCTCATATATTTATGTTTAAATGATTAGGTAACATATTCCATGACGGAATTAATATGACATTACCTCTCCTATGAACTCTTTTTTTTGTCAGAAAAGAATCATTACATATAATAATATGAGAAAATTTAAGGATGAAAGAAAATGTAAAAATAAATATTTTACTTGGTTTACAAGACTTATTAGTAGGTATTTAGAGTTTTCGGATCCTCTCAAATTGGTTATCAATAATTATATAGGTTGTGGTCAACTTTTTTCTAAATTATTTTTTTTTAATTTCTGTCTAGTACTTCATCCCACTGAACTATTCAACTAATTTTATTCTTATGCAAACAAAAAAGAATGAACATCCATGGTGATAGCATGTACCCATCATAACAAACCTTTTAAAAAGGAAATCATTATGCCTGAGACTCAATTATATAAATTCAGGCACCACTGAATTTCTTTACCAAATGCTGATTTCAGTTTACTTTTAACTACTAATAATGTTGGTATATTTATATATATATATATTATTTTTTCTTTAGCGCTTTCTGTTTTTTTATGGAAAATTCTTTGTTTAGCTATACGCAGAGTTTCTCTAAATAAACCGAAAAACAGTTAGCACTACAGTAATAATTTAATTTATCATCCCCTACCTTGTATCCATAAACTTACAGAATCATATACCTAGTATAGAACATGAAATTTCACATACTTGATGCTTTGTTTTATTTTGTTGTCATCAGTACACACAGTTTAAGAAAAAATAATGCATTTCGTGCTGGTTAAATATTTTCATTATTGAATCATGAGCATGCACACAATCATTGTTCTACAGAACAAATATTGTTATGTAAAAATAATACAATTCACAAGCACTTGGAGGTGTAGCTTAATTTTCCAACTGTTGATTTGTTCAAGAGAACTTTGTTCTCTTAACATATCGACAAAGTATCAACCCAAGATACGCGAGATTTGAATGCAGGGTCTATATTTTTCAGTTTTTCCAACTTTGAAGTCAAAAAACACCAACTAGAGGCTACGCAGCATATATGTTCCATATATGGATTAACTCAAAATTCGGAGTAGAACATTTTAGTATATCTGTGTGTGTTTGTCCCCCTTATAACTTTTGATCCGCTCAATTTACAGAGCCCACAATTTCAGAATATATAAATAGTTATAGGCTTACAAAACTTTTATACTCAGAATTTTTGTTTTAGTCAGGGGTTATCAACTTTTGGATTTTTACTTTATTTTTGCATATATCTCAGAAACCATAAAAGCTAAAACGCTGAAAATTGGTATAAATATAGACAAATACAAAATCTCATATATTTTTTCAAAATAGTTCGTTTCTCAAAAAATTTTTATAAAGAAAAAATTTTTTTTATGATAAAGTTATGTGTTTAACTGCCTATATTTCCAAAGTTTTAAATAATATCGAAAAAAGCCAAAACATCCCAACTAGATAATTTAATTTTCTATAAAAAATATATGATTGCAAAAATGAGGAAACTATTTTATATATTCTATTGATTGAGGACTCTCTTGGACATTGCTACGTTGAAAAATACATATTTTGCGCTTGCTCAATCGGTCATGCAGTACGGGATTATAGCGTGGGGTGGTGACTATAAAACTAATCTTGAACCCCTATATATCATCCAGAGGAGTATTTTGAAAATTATGTTAAATAAACCCAGAGACTACCATACGTCTAGCCTCTTTAGTGAGGCAAATGTCCCTTCACTGCATGCTATTTATAAGAGAAATGCATTGAAGCAGGTCTACAGGGAGTATTTCGTCAATGGATATTTATTTATAGTATTTCCTTCTGAATGCATTAGAGCTACTTGTCGATTCAATATAATGCTCAATATCCCAAAAAAAAAGGACGACTTACGCACAAAACCACTATACATATCTTGGCGTAAAGTGGTTCAACGATCTATTGCCTGAGCAGAGGCATGCAGATATTGTTGATTTAAAAGAATTTTAAAATGATATAAAGAGGGTTTGTATATAAAAAAAAATATTTTTTACTGTTCATTGTTGTATATTATATGCTTATTTAGTTATTCATAATTGTATTTTTTATATATTTGTACATTGTTACATATTATGTCTATTTTTTTTAAATAAATTTATTTTTAGTTTTTCTTTTGCTATCTATGATTATTTTATTTTGGTTTATTGTTATTTTGTTTTTTTTGTATTATGTTTGTGAAGTTACAACTCCCTTCAAAGCACGAGTTCATCTCTTTTTGAAGGAAGTTATATTGTGTTTTAATTTCTTTTTATTAATGTATTTACTTGTGTAATATGTTTTTTTTTGGTAATAAATAAATAAATATATACATACCATCATGTTGTTTTCATATTCTGGGTAGGAAAAAAGGACTGACCTCCATACTATCCTATCTTGACATACATACCTAAATGTGTTGTATAGAAAACAAAGTATTTTAAAATAATCAATAATTTGAATTTATGGGTTTATAGTTTGGTACTTATTCTTCAACTATACATACTATCGCTATCGAAAGTTGGATCTCATGTGTTACATGCAACTAGTATTACATTCTATATACTGTGTTTCTTTTGTGATCTCAAATTATCAAGTCTCAAATAAGACAATGTATATTTTGGGGAGAGGTAAGGAAAACCAATTATTATTTTGAATAACAATGTTTATTTGTATTAAAAACTGTACAATGCATGACAGACTTATTCAATATGGACCACCATTAATGGCACAATAATATTCTAACTTCGGACAGTATAAACATTTCTTAACAAATTAATATGATCAGTATAACGGTCTTTCAAGTTAAAGTAATCTGATTATGAACGAAAAGAAAATATATTAATTTACTATATTCCAATATAATATTTATATTCTAAGAGACAAATTATATTATAAACATAAAATTCTTCATTATCTATTTATATAATAATGAACCAAATGATTGACTTAGAAATAATGGTGCCTGTTATTTTGATTTAATAAACAAATTAAGAGATTCATTAATTTCTGTTCAGAATTTTGAATCCAACACACATCACTATCCAACATGTTTCTGTATAATTTTGATTCAATGTATTTCTATGGAAAACAAATAAATGTTAATATTTAAATATAAATAGATTCATAATTCATTAAATTATATTTGTTCATTTTGATGAAAAAAAAATTAAATGTCATTCAATAACATTTGAATATCTTACACAAGAGATTCTTATCTCACATACAAATACACATACACAATTTATGTAATATATTAAATATCAATATGTAAATAAATTATTAGACCATTTTTGTTTCATTGCGGTCACTAGCCTAAAATATTCATTCATCGCCATTAACTAACTTTCAAAATATATTGAAAATCATTGTCTCTGTGTAATATTGGTATATAATGTTGTTATGACATACTTTCAATAAAAGTTACAACCAATATTACAATAAATTAAACTTTTACAAAAGTTGGCACAACCCATCTTATGATATTCTCCGAGAGAAGGATGTCCTTTTAAATAAAAATGCATCACACTAAAAATTAATGGGAGTTATTGTTTAAATTTATACTAATGTAAATTATTATCATTAAAAGATTATAAGTAATCCTAAAACTGAGTTTTGGATAATATTTATTCGGTATAATAATAGAAAACAAATACACAAGAGTATCAATTAAAGATTGCAATCCAGCACAAAGTTCAGTCTAGTCGGATCCAGCTGGATTTCCATCTATCTGTCTGAATTGATCACACGAAAACTATTTTTCCTTTTCATACCAAAATCAACAGAATAAATGATGATTAAGTTATTTTATTAAAAGTTTATAAAAAAATGTTTATTTCTCTAAGAAATGAATTAGGCATATTTACAACGTAATAAATAATAAAAATTTACATATGAATCAACAATAACATTTTTGTAAAGTGTAGCTAGTTGTACTGTACGGTAAACAGTAGGTACATATAAATAAATAAATAAGAATTATATTAGTACCGAGAATGCTATTTCTGCTGCTACAAATCAGATTCAAGATTTTTTCTAATTTACCGTCCAATTACCAGATTGCAATCCCTAGTTTCAATACAAAAATCAATAATAATTTATTAAAGGCTGATATGAAATAAATAGGTATATAAAAACATTGTAAAATAAATAAAAACTTATTTGACATTAAATCTTAATTTAGGGAGGTATAAGCAAGTAATGTATAACTAATTTACACAATATGCAGAAGGAATTCTAAACTAAATACATAATTGAAAATGCAATGTGGTCAAGCACCCTTTTTGTATTTTTCATATTATCATTTTAAAATATTATTTATGACAACAACATCTTGTTTTAAGGACACTTGCAATTAATGAGTAAACATAATATAATATTCTAATACACATTACATATGTTATCCATGTCATATTACACGCACTTCCGATTAAAAACACGTTGATTCCTCGTACAGATATGTTTGAAGCGGAAGACAATTTTGTAGTTGTAATGATTTGTTGATATTGTCAAATTAAAACAAGTTCACTGCTGAAATTTGTAAAAAAGAAAAGCAAAAAAAACCTGCCATGATGTCAAATTTATAATTTTGTGTCCTTGGTGTATTTCAGAAATGGGACTGTATTTCATTTTAAAGGTAAAACAAAAATAAAATTAAATTAAGAAATAATTAAAGATATACAAAGTAATTTGATAATGCAATAATGTTGTACAGTACAAATCCCAGTTTAACCGATACTGTGTACATGGAATATGAGCAACTCTCCAATTATTTTTGTAGATAAGAACTTCTCTGATACATACAAAATTTTATCTGTATATAGGTACTTACAAAATTTAGTAATAATTTTATTTTATAAAATTAATAAGATCTTCATAACCCACATCCATTACATATTATGTAATTTACAAAATACTCAACAAATACAGGTCACAAATAGAAAGAATGTATATTTGAACCATTTAGAAAATTTTCTTCTAAATTATATTACCAATGTTCTCGTTTTATTAAAAATTTCACATACAGAATATATGTACATACATAATTTTAAGTCAGCTTTGTTCTGATGAATTTTAACTGCTAATTGCAGAGGAAGACAAAATGACATACCTATCTAGATGCTTTACCATAAAATCTTGTTCAAAATAAATTTTGTAGGAAAATATTAATTTGAATAAAATACAAGATTTTATATATTTTTATTGAAAAATTATAGGTAAGTATGTTTATCTCTAAATTGAACTTTCTATAACCTGTACACATTGATAATTAATAAAATTTGACACAATTCATTTAGACATATTTTATACTTATAATTAAATTGAGTTAATAAATGTACAAAAAGAAAAATGAGACAGTCTCCTTTATGTTTCAGATAATTTTATTATGTTGAATTGAAAATTTGTTTAAAATTGTGGGAGTATATAATAAATATATAGTAGACATAAGATAAATGATAATCAAATATGATATTAACAAGTGCAACGGGTGACTATGGATTAGAATATCATACTGGACGAGTAAAGTTGGCCGGGAACATTCCCTTTTCATTTGAATTTTCTTTGATTCCCATCAACCAACCTTCCTCCTGCAAACAAACAAACAAACAAACAAACATAATAATATATTTCAATTCATTTTGTCAATAAAAGTTTACAAATCAACAATTCCTATTTATGATTTCTCACAACCATGAGATGAAATTATAATTAAAAAAATAGCAATTACTTATAACATTATAATAAATAATTGAAGAAAAAGAATACTATGATCAATATTATAGTTTTTTTTCAATACCTATGTATTTTTTTAATTACTATTATATTTTATTTATAAGGTACCAAATATTATTGAACCAAATTAACTAATGAGACTTCACATTGCTCAGATTGGTTGGAAGAGATTGCCTTATGGCAATAAACTACAAACTTATTTCATTTCTAATTGCTTCTCGGTAACTAATAGGTACTATGTCAAATATCAATTTCTCACACACAATATCAAGTTGCCATATTTTGGAGACTTATGATGCTTATCGTTTCACAGATCCAGATTGAAAACACAATTAAAAACTTGTGTCTTCATCGGGAATCAAAACCAGGACATTTTGCTCAGGTGTCAGATAACTAACCAACAAAGTCACAAAGGCTGATGGCTAACTTTTTTTTTTTAACATGTCTACGTAGACGACACCAGCTATTAGGATTTGGGTCCATTTTTGCTACTTATAGCCAACTTGCTGTACATAAAGTATAAATAAATATGTCGATAGTTGTACAGTTTGTAAACCAGAAATTCTTTTATGAAAATCACTTAATGTAAACATCTGTAATTTATTTTTAATTCATTCTTCACACATGAGTGCTTGTTCTTTGGTAAGAGTAAATATATTTTTGTTTCTTATGTAGGTAATATCTATATATTTCATTGTGTTATGTATTAATTTGTAAATAAATTGGTAAGTACTAAAAAAATTTCATAATATTTCCAAAAAATTAAAAAAGAAAAAAAATAAGAAGTCCAAAGATGTCAATGTTATTGAGTTCATTAAAAAGTGGCATATTTAGACTCCATGGACAATGGTAGAAATATGAAAAATGAGTGAAATACAAAAGTGCACATTGATCTAGAACAGGGGTAGGCAAATGTGCCAGATTCAGAAATTCAAGTGAACGGCGGGTCGCGGAAACCAAATACTGATTTCCCTCATTTACACTTCATTAAAAATCTCAATTGTGAAATTTAACAAAAAACATATATTTTTATTATTCTATTCCATGTGTAATAAGATTTGCAGCGCAGTTAAGTTATCATTATCATTCCCAATAAAAAAAATTCAGTGCAGCGAGAGATTTTCATCATCTTTTGCTTATTTCGACAAACTTAATAAAACAAAGTCTGCGCAGCTGGCTGATCTAGAGTGTGTGATCTAGAATCATTCTAACATATTTAACTCAGATTATTTTCTTTTAAAATTTGTTATCATTAAGCTTTAAATATAAGAATTGAGGAACTTAATTTGGAGATATGGTAACATTATTCAGTTTGCTTTAATACTATATACCAAAATTACTACGAAGTGCACTTTTAAGTGAAATGCAGAAACGTATGCTTTGCATTATCAATACATGACAACTATTGCTGTTAAAATATCTTAGGTCGTATTTTAATGTAATATATAATGTTTCGTTTCAATTATTCAAGAGCATGAGATTGGGGTCATTCAAGAAAAGAATGGAAAGGAAATGTAAGAAGTTGGAATAAAAAAATAAAACAAAAAGATGTTAATCACTTGTTCTTCAGGATCTTCATACTCCACAACTTTGATAATATCCCCAACTTCAAATGACAGTTCATCAGCGTCTTCTCTGGTGTAACGATATGTGGCCTTTACTCGATACAGTACTCCCGGTGGTAGGTTTGTTAGGGTGGCACCTGTTACAAATAAAATTTAACTATTATTATTTACTTTATTCATTAATAAAATATGTAGTTCAAATATTAGAGGAAAAGAAGATTTTAAATAATTCAGAAAGAATAAAACCAACTTGTTTAAGATACTACATATTTAATATGGGGATAGTTCCCTTGTAGGACAAATTTATTCATTCATACCATCACAGTATATCCCACAATATGGGGTAACCAGCGATAGGTGTGCATAACCTCATAGAAAACATGACACAAGAGTGGATCACACACCAGTCTCATTTCACATAAAATGCAGCATTCAAGATTGGTGGTTGACCCCATTGAGAGATATTATTGTTGCCTGTTGAATTTTCGATTGCGAGGTTAAGGGGCACACAAAAACAATTATAATATAAGAGTGAAAACACTATTTTATTATATAGTAATTTGTCGTGCTGTGAGGCAATTACTCATCATAATAAATTGAAAATGTACAATTGTTAACAAAGTGTTTTAAATTATTTCTTATTTGTAACGGAATTCTACAAATATGTAATATTGTTGATTTATTCATCAACTGAATATTGCACAATTGCCATATTTTTAATAAAATAACAAATTCAATGATATTTAATTGAATACTACACTAATAATGATAAAAATATACAATGCACAGTTAATAAAAGAAAATATTAATTTTTCACAGAGCACAACAAAGTGAATATTTGCAATCAACATTATAAAAGAATAAAATATTATGACATGTGCAATTAAGAAAATATTTAAAATAACATTTGTTAAGTACATATTTATTTATTAATTTAATATTGCTTCTCTGGCAACTAACAGGTACTATGTCAAATATTACTTTAACATGCACCCAATAACAAGTTGCCACATTCTGGAGACTTGCGATATTAATCGTCTCACAGATCCAGACTGAAAACACAATTAAAAACTGTGTCTCCACCGGGAATCGAACCCGGGACCTTTGGATCAGAAGTTAGTTACCCAACCAACTGAGCCACGAAAGCCGACATTAATATATAATATGGAGCATTATTGTGGTTAAAGGAATATAAAAAAAGTTAAATTGCTTTCTATTAAAGATAATGTAAATGTGCAGTGAAAACACTATGGAAATTCTCAAATATGAACTATATAATTTATTTAAATTTTATAATAATATTCTACAAACTAGTTGCATGTAACACATGAGATCCAACTGTCGATAGCGATAGTATGTATAGTTGAAGAATAAGTACCAAACTATAATCCCATAAATTCAAATTATTTAATATTTTAAGATAGTTGATTTTCTATACAACACATGTACATAGGTATGTATGTCAAGATAGGATAGTATGGAGGTCAGTCCTTTGATCCTACCCAGAATATGAAAACAGCATGATGGTATGTATGTGTTTGGAGATTAGTATCAAACAATTAAGTCTTCTTAGATATTGTGTGTAGGCGATTGCCATACAAATTGTATGAAGCAATAAAAATTGTTATAAAAAGTTTGAGATGTGCTAATACAACTTGTATATTTTTTATAGAAAATTAAATTATCTAGTTGGGGTGTTTCGGCTTTTTTCGATATTTTTAAAATATTTGGAAATATAGGCAGATAAACTCATAAATTTATCATAAATTTTTTTTTTTAATAAAAAATGTTTGAGAAACCCTGGAATTTTTTTGAAAAACTAATTTGATATTTTGTATTTTTCTATGTTTATACCAATTTTCAGCGTTCTAGCTTTTATGGTTTCTGAGATATATGGAAAAATAAAGTAAAAATTCAAAAGTTGATAACCCCTGACTGAAACAAAAATTCAAAATTCTGAGTATAAAAGTTTTGTAGGCCTATAACTGTTTATATATTCTGAAATTTTGGGCTCTGTAAATTGAGCGGATCAAAAGCTGGGGGGGGGGGGGACACACACACACAGACACACGAAATGTTCTACTCCGAATTCTGAGTAAATCCGTGTATGGAAAATATATGCTGCGAAGCCTCTAAGTTGGTGTTTTTTGACTTCAAAGTTGGAAAAGCCGTGAAAAAAGTAGACCTCTGCATACAATTCTCGCTCATCCTGGCTTGAAACATTGTCGATATGTTAAGAGAACAAAGTTCTCCTGAACAAATCCGACAGTTGGATAATAAAGTGTTCCTATAAATTTGGAAAAACAATACGATATATTAAAAATACAAAAAAATCACGGTATTGCTGTAAAAAATAATTCAAATGAATAAATATAAAATTTAGAAAATCAATATTAAAAAAAAAAACAATTTAAGGCATTGAAAACTACAGAACCAAAATTTCTCAATGTTTGGTGCCATACCAAAATAATGAAAGTACAGGTATTTCATAAAACGCACATTCAAGGAAAAAAATGAGACAAAAAACCAGAAAATGTCACCATTGAAATATCAAATGTTTTTTTTTTAAGTAAGGAAGCGTTGAGAGGAAAAATTTTAAGGCTTTCAGGAAGAAAAAAATATTTATATTCTTGATACGACACAGAGATACATGTACATTATATTTACACAATGAAAAAAATATATATATGAAAACTCACAAACTTAGAACAAGAAAATTAGCCACACAGTATGGAATGAAAATAAAACATATTTGGACAATCCAAACAATTTATGTATAATTTTTAAATGACAAAACAAATATACAAATAAATGATATAAAATAATGTAACAGGAATGCATAATGATGAATGAAACAACGTCTGTAATAAAGATTTGAAAAGAAAAAATTGAATATTAAAAAAATAACCTACCTTGAGTATAAAAATATAATTTGTGTGTAAAGTATTTTCATACATTCCATTTGGTAAATTTTGTCAAATAAATCAACAAAGTATTGTATTCATTAAACTCACACACGAAAATGCATATTACCTTAATTAATTTTATTAAATATACTAGGCAAATATATGGATTCTATAATTATAAAATGTCAAAATTTCACCAAAGAGAAGTATCGTAGCATTTGGATGGCAACCCTGTGTGGTAAATTTTGAGGCAATTAATTAAAAAAAAAACTCAAGAGTGCAGTATTGATAATGTAATAATCCTACAGTCATATAGTAAAAATCAAAATTACTGTCAAGAAAGAAAATGAAAGATAGAATGAGTATGATAGCGAACCTTCAATAGAATGATATTATTACAGTATGTTGAAATATGATGTTAAATGATTAAAATAGGTATTTTGTATTGAAATGAAGTCTTGTTAAGATAAACATGTAAATTCTATTATTTAAATTGAAAAAGTAGATGAGGATTTTGTCAAAGTATTTCATATTGAACTAATGACAAAGAAATTCAGGATTTTCTAAAATATGACTGTAGGAATCTCTTCAAATAATATTGCTATAACTTGCACCAGAAATTGATTAAATAGATAAAATGAACACGAACAAAATTGAACGACGAATAGTGCTCTTGTATTTAATTGAATAATAATTGAAGAAGCCTCTGTGTATAATTACTTACCGACAGGTATGTCATACAGTTCCTCAACATTTTTGTTATTGTTTTCCTGTGTTTTGTGTGTGCCATTACCGTTGACGACTGGACTAGCGACGGGCTTGTCAATTGGGGTGGCTTCTTCAGCTTTCGGTTGGGACTCGGGCTCCTTGGGAGAGTCTGGAGGGGGCGAGTCGCGGTTCTCATCGGCCATCGGAGATTTTTCGGGAGTTGAAGGTGAATTGTCACCCCATGCGGCTGCAGAAAGTAACAATAAAGCCATTCCACAGACAAAAAGAAAACAAACACTCGTTACACACAAAGGTAGAGGAAAGGTTTCATTTTTTTAATATTACAAATTAAGAAACCTTCAAAATTTTTCAGTTATGAAATTTAAACTCATCAATTTTAATAAAAAATATAACAGAATCATCAATTAAAGAAAAAACAAATGTAAATTATATAGTATCAGGTAATCAATAAATATTGACAAATTACAAAAATAATATGCTGATCAAAAATTTCAATTGTTCCAATCCACAAAAAAAAAAAACATAAAATACACAAAATAATTGAATAAGATTAGAGATAATAATATTAAATAATTGACACACTTAAACCAATAATTTTCAAAATCTCACACCATTTATTACATATATGTATAACATATGTACAATATTTACAAGAAAGCAAATTGAATGTTCAGTTTTTTTTCATAACTTGAAAAATTTTGTAGGTTCATATGATTAGAATATATATTAACCTGTTAAATAGACAAATCAAATGAATGGTGTAGTATTTTTTGAGTGAATCCAACACAATCTAATTATATAAAAAAATAGAAAACAATTTGGAAAGCAAATTATATACAGCGATGGAAGAATGATATCAAATTACAATAAAAGTAAAAAGGTGATAAGAAAATCGCAAAGAAAGAAATTAAGTTTTACAATAGAAAAAAAAATTGTAATTTTTTCAAATATTATGAAATTATATGTATTACAAGTAATTTTTGAATGTAGTTGTGTGTTTTGTAAGAACTGTTTAATAAAAAATAATAAGTGTGTCAAAAAGGAAAAGAAAAATATAATTAGCAATCAACTACGTTTGATTTTTCCCAATTTGTATTCTTCAAGGTATGAGTACTACACAAATTTGATAAATTCAAAATATTTCAGATATATTTTTTTTTTTTTTTTTTTTTTTTTTTATTTTATTAATAAAGAATATAATAACAATAAACATATTATTTTGCAATAAACATATTTTTTTTTTAAAATAAGATAAATTGTTTGGCATATAAATCTTTTTCTTCTCAGTGAATGACAATTTATACCTAAGAGAGAACATAAACATCTTCTTTAGATAAGTTTTTTTTTACCTATTTATTTATTTTTTTAAAAAAATGAATATGTCGTTGTTAACCGTTTCAGTGCTAATCCCGAGACGTGTTCGTGATGAATCATTTTGTACACCAGTGCGGATCACGATAGGTAATCGGAATGGACAATGCTCCACTTAAACTCGCTGTAGATATCTTATTTATCGACATATCCAAAATATAATAAAATTACATCATGTAATCGAACCATTTATCTAAATAAATATAATATTAAAAAAATTGAAAGATGGACATTAATGTTGCTTACAACCCATATCAGTAACCCCTCCGAGTTTGTAGAGATTGTGCGCCGGTTTAGAAAAATATTTATGTTCGGTATTTATTATCATAAAAGGAAAGTATTTTGTTGTAATTTTATGTTTTTATTAGTGTCTTAAACGTTGATTAATAATTCAAAATAAGTCATTTTTTAAAGTTCATTTGTTTTTGAGAGTAACATCGATTTTTTGTGTTACAGACTTTTAGAATCTTACCTACCTACCTACGTGATACAGAAATAATATATTTAACATTTTTTGCATTATGAATGAATTTTGCTTTTATGAATGATCTGAAAAAGTACTCAGAGCCTGTTGAGTTATTAAATAATAATAATAATAAACACTTCCTTGCACCCTGTGTTTAGCAAGTGGCGAGTTTATTGCCAAATGGCAATGTCTTCCAACTAACCAATATTTGCGATAGAAATTAATTTAAATAAATTTCTCCTCTGTTGGGAATCGAACCCAAGACCAAGCCCGCACAGAAGCCAAACGGCATATTCAATGAATGAATGTTCCCATTGACAAATACATGAATTGAGAAAATCAAACGTAGGTAATGTTACATGTTATTATCCTTATGAAATCCTTATGTTTTAAAAATAAAATAGTATTTTTAATGTTTTCATTAGACAAACTTACTTACCTTGCAGTAGTCAAAAAATATACATTAAGGATTATTGAATTAAAAGCAAACAGTTATTTATTATTTTTAAACAATGTTTTAATATCCAATTGATTTGGTTTGGTGTGAAACCGGAGCCAATTAATAATATTATTAAGATATTATTATTAAACCATAGACAAAATTAGTCACTATAGTACGCCATGGTAATCTATAAACTTACGTTGTATGGTGTTTGTTGGAGTAGCGTTTCCATTTTGTGAATTGAGAGTATTGGATTTGTTTGGAGATGAAGGAGGCGATATGTTGTTGATCTGTTTTGGAAGCGTTCCCAGGATGGACTTCTTAATGGTATAGGATCCTCTTTGACTGTCTGTCGCAAGTTTATCAACAATTGCTTCTAACTCTGAATATACCTGAAACATAATAAGTCGTCACATACTTTAATGAAATAGAAATGACAAAAATATGATAAATTAACACTATAGGAAGTGAGAACTGTCACTGATTTTTAATGAACATTGTCAAGTCATGATTTTGTTTTGTGCTCAGTCCACATAAATCAAAATATTAATTCTAAATTAAAATGGAAATAAAACTATAAATTGTGCCTCTGAGGATGCTATCTGTGACTGTATCTAGGGCAACTTTTACTGCCTATTACGCAATTTCAGATCTGTTTTTGTTCTATGTCGACAGACGTTACATAAACTACTCACAATACATTATATTAGACGGAGTTGCTCCAATTACAATATATACTTTTAATATTTTGATATAATACATAATTCACACCCACACTAATTCACACTTTTTTGTTGTATTATTTTGATATTAGGTATAGTACGTAAGAGGTACATGTTATTTTTGTATTATTATTTATTTAATTTTAATAATTGTATGTATGCATGTACTGTGTGCTGTCCTTTGTAAAATAAAATGAAATAAAAAATAAATCACAAGCAGATTTCAAAACATACATATTACAAAAATTCTATAAATAGTACATACCATAATCACATTCATCATTTTTCATTTATATTATTTGTTACTCTTATGTGAAAACATATTATTAGGATACAATGAACTAATCATACATACATTAAATGAAGACTGAGCTGTCAAACAGATCATCAATCTATTGAAAAAAATGAAGAAGATAAAGCCCTTGATCTAAGTTGTAGGATGACAAGCAATTATGGATTGAGAGATATATGGAGGACTATGCTCAATCATACTTTATTCAGCAATATTGATGGTACATTTTTTTTACTTTGAGTGAAAAAGAAATTTGTTTGTAATCAGCATTTGAATTATTTCTGTATTTGCTGTTCATTCATATTATAAATGAAATTTACATATATACCGTTACACCATGTCCATCATAGGGTAGGCAGAGAGAACCGAATGACATTTTTCTATCTTATTTATTTATTTATTTATACATCTTTTTGTACATAATATAAACAAATATAATTGTACACTGGCGGGCTTATTGCCATTAGGCAATTTCTTCCAACCAACCAGAGTTCTTGACACGCATCCATCATCTCATCAATATTCACTAATCCTTTCATACAAGTTTGTCTATTGTTCTAGCTTCTTAGATTTCCGTATGTTGTTCACATGGTTGTGCCATCCTTTTCTTGAATGAGTTTACTTTAGGGGATAAATGCGTAATAAGGATGCATAGGTACCTTGGAAGTTTCACTGTGGAAGAGTTGTTCAGCAGCAAAGAGTGTCTGAAGATTGGTGAGAAGGAATAGTACTCTGGAGTCATAGAGGGCAGGAAGTTCATCGTGAAGTTCAGAGTTGAGGATTTCATAAGTTCTTTTGGCTTCTTCTAGTTGTTCTCGACCACGTGTTACCTGAAATTATTGTGAAGATTAAGTATTCAACCTTGAAAAGAAACAAAACTATGAAATACAATGTCATTTTTCATGTTTATTTGTTTTTGTCCGTGGAAAATAAAAATTGTCATTTTGATAACATATGTAGTGTTAATCTTCTAGTGTCTATAATAATGCTTAAGAGAATATGATTTATGTGTATATATTTTTAACAGACATCTTTGTCGTCATTAAATATTTTCTATTTTTTAATAGTTTTTACTATCAGAAAACAAAGAAATTGTTTATAAATAGAAATATAGCATGAAAATTCCATAGAAATAATATTTAACATTATCATAAAAATACAAGATATCTAATGAATGTATGAAATGTAGACATGGAATCAATAAAATCAAATACTTAGTGCATAATTTTTTGACAAAAGGAAAAAAAAATAGATAAGTTATTTTTTTAAGAATTGGGTCCATTCTACTCTTCGAAAGAAGCACACTACGTAGTGTTGGGGAGGGATTGCAATCTGCTAAAGAATATATTTATTCGGATCTTAAAAAAACTCAGGTTATAAGAAGTTGGAAACACAGACTTTGGAAGATCTTTGGTTGCACAATCGAGCTGCTGAGTTAAAAAAGGAGTTTGATTAATGAATTGTTTGTGTATGTAATTACCTTAACGTCGTCTCTCCTTTTAGCTGCATTTGCTTGTAATCCTTGGAAACTATGTCTTTGACTATCGTAGTCAACTAATTTGCGTCCTCTTTTGTCAATTTTTTTCTGAAAAAATAAAATACTTAATGAAATATTTGCTATAGAATTAGGAACAAAAATGTTTTGGTCACTGTCAAATAAAAACCCAGCAGTATCTGGGTGGGAGATAGACTTTTAATACAAGTTCATTTTTTGATTCATTATAAGTCATACTATGTAAATTTGTTTTTTTTTCAAAATTGTTTATTTTCTTTTGTTTATACAAAATTATCTATTCTGATTCGTTTCAGAATACGAAAACTATCAAAAGGTAACCGTCGAAAAAATAATTTTATTTGCGCGGTGGGACGTAATGAGTGCCGTATAAATTCAGTCAACTTTTTGACATTATTCATATACTAAAATACAGATGGATAAATTTAGACGAATCAGTATAGGACATTAGGACCTGAATGCACAGTCCTAGGTACCTAAATAGTAACTCCTAACCTCACTGGAGTATTTAGTATTCTTAAGTTAACAATAAATTGCGTTGCAGAGACATCCCTAACTAAATACTACGCCAAACTTAAGGTCAAATTGGCGTAGAATTTCAGATTATTGTATATGATGAAAAGAGATAGATAGCTTTCTATGGACTTAGACTGACGTTTAAAATGATTTTTTTGTCATAACATAAATATATGTAACCAAGCTCACACTGACAGCTCGATATCATGATTTTTTTGAAATTCCAGCGAATTTTCGGAATCTCGTATGGATCGTTGAATACTCTGGTATTTGATTTGACAAAATTACGAAATACATATTCAACAAAGCCGATAAAATCATCATCGAAAAAATCTCGTATTTTAGTATTAAATCACTCGTAAGGTTCCTCGCTATCAACCTTACTTTTTGACAGTTCGAAAATGTTAGTTTACGCCGATGCGCATACGCAGTATTTAGATATGTCTCTGAAATGCAATTCTCATACAAATACTTGGTAGCATCCTCCAGTTAGGAAGCCACGTGATCTCCTAACTTAAGTGAGCGACTGTGCAATGAAAACATGATTAGTATTTAGAATTTAGTATTTAGGTAGGACTCTGCATTCTGACCTAGGTGTAAGAAAATGTATTTATTTTTTACATCTAAATAAAATATACATGCATACATAAATTAATTAATTGAAAATTTTGTGTGAGTGTTGGAAAAACATATCAAATAATGATATAGAAATTTTTATTCACAAGACTGTATGCATGAATGTGCTTATAAACCCATAAATAATTATATATATTATGTAAACTTTAAATGCTAGGCATCTATGTATTTAAATTTTTTTAGACCTGCATAATTTATGAGAAGAGGAATTTTATTATAAAAAAAACAAAATCAAAAGCAATTCCTTAAATATCATTCTAAAATATTTCATTGTATATAGGTACAGGCAGCTAACGTATCAAGAACAGTAAACACAATTTGTTAATATAATATAATATCTAACCCTCATCTCAGGAAACTGTCCTTGGTATGTGTTGAGTGGTATAAGAACCTGGTCCCCTAGTTTATGAGAGAAGTCCTGCCACAGCATCTCCATATTCTGTGTCTGAGTGTAGAGTAGTTCTCCACCTGACCATCCACTCTCGTATGCTTCTGATATTGCTTCCATCAGTGACTTTGATGCTGACTGGACCGCTGAAATCAAACAAAATGTTCACATCAATTCTATTTCTTTTATCACATTCACTAGTGGCATGCGAGTTTTATTTAAAGGTACCTGACTAATATTGTGACAATAAGAAATAATTAGACTAAAAAAAGCACCTGACATTGAATAATTAAAAATATTTCTAAAGCATGCACATACAAGTTTCAATATTTTGATCATTATTGTATAGTTCCTCAAAATAATTACTTGGGTGATGTGTAAATTGTAAATTATTTAAACACCATGTCTGATGCTCATGTTCCTTATGTTATTAAAAATTGTTAAGTGGACTAAACCGACCACCGTGGCACAGTTGGTGAGACGTTTGGCTTTTATGCGGGTGTCCTGGGTTCGATCCCCAGCAGAAAAGAAATTGATTTAAATGCATTTCTTCAAATAAATTCACTCTGGGCTGGAAATACTGGTTAGTTAGAAGAAATTACCATATGGCATGTTCATCTTATTTTAACACCATATCTGATGCCCATGTTCCTATTGTTAAGTTGCATGTTCATCAGTCATTTTCCATCCACCATTTATTTTATGTGTCTTCAGTATTTTGCATACAACAAAGTCAGCAGTTCCATGTATATTTAACAAACTGCCATCGGCACTTAAAGTGTTAAAAACATTCAAAATGTCAGGAACAAAGTGGCTACTCGAAGTAGGTAGACTCCAAAATGAAAAGAATGTTTCAACAATAATAATTTGATTTCTTTCGGTTTCTTCTACTTAATGTATTTTTTGGCTATCATCTTTTTTTTGTGAACTTTTTACTGTGTAGGTTGATATATAAATAATATATATTTTTTTATTGTTAAGGTTGATTTATGTATATTTTTTATTGTTTATATTTTCTATACCTAATATGTATGTGTTATATTTTTTGCATTGTAAAATGTACGAACTTTACAAACTTAACTGATAATTGCTTCGGAACAGACTCTGTCTAGTGAAGCAGTTATCTTTAATATATTTTGTTTTTTAATATTGTGCTTACTAAATAAATAAAATAAATATTATATTATTGATGAAAGAAATTATAATTACCTCTTATACATCTTATATAATTATTGAACTCCTTTTGTAGTCTTGTTGCTTGATTATGTTGTCGTGTAAAGTTCTGGAGGTGCTCATCAAATATGTCATCGGCTGTTCGGTCAACCTTGCCAAGGTTTTGTAAGATCTGGAATAAAACAAATTAAATATTATTAAAATAGTAATCCATACAAATATGTTTTTCAACTTTTCATTTGTTCAAGAGAATTTAATTCTCTTAACAAATCGATAAAGTATCAAGCCAAGATACGCAAGATTAGTATGGACAGGTCTATCCCCCCTAATAACTTTTGATCCGCTTGATTCACAGAGTCTAAAATTTCAGAGAGCATAGAAAGTTTTAAGCCTATAAAACTTTTATACTCAGATTTTCGAATTTTTGATATCTCAAAAACCATAAAAGCTAGAATGCTTGCTAAAAATTCGTATAAAATTAGACAAATACAAAATCTCATTTTTATTAATGATAAATGTATGTATTCATTGGCCTCTATTTTTTTAAAATATCGATAAACGCCGAAACACCCCAACTAGATAATTTAATTTTCTATAAAAAAATATATATTATGTACATTATAGTAGTACTTAAAACTTTTTTTGGCAATTTTTATAAAAATTGAATTTAGTGATGACCATTTCACACAATTTGTACAGCAGTATACACTACACAATATTTCACACAATTTGTACAGCAGTATACACTACACAATATTTCACACAATTTGTACAGCAGTATACACTACACAATATTTCACACAATTTGTACAGCAGTATACACTACACAATATTTCACACAATTTGTACAGCAGTATACACTACACAATATTTCACACAATTTGTACAGCAGTATACACTACACAATATTTCACACAATTTGTACAGCAGTATACACTACACAATATTTCACACAATTTGTACAGCAGTATACACTACACAATATTTCACACAATTTGTACAGCAGTATACACTACACAATATTTCACACAATTTGTACAGCAGTATACACTACACAATATTTCACACAATTTGTACAGCAGTATACACTACACAATATTTATTTTATTTATTTATCTATGGGACTCTCAATAGTTTGATACTTTATCTCTAAACATACATGATACATACCATCATGCTGTTTTCATATTCTGGGTAGGAAAGGAGGACTGACCTCTATCCTATCCTATTCTTAAATGCTTTGTATAGAAAACAAAATATCTTAAAATTTTCAATACATAATTTGGATTAAAGGGTTCATAGTTTGGTACATATTCTTCAACTAAACATATAATCGCTATCGACAGTTGGACCTCATGTGTTACATGCAACTAGTATTAAAAAGTCAGAAATATGTATAAGAAACGTAATATGATACGTAAACGTAATAACAAACATAAACGTAAAATTGAATATTATTTTTTTCATAATTATAGTTAATTATGGAGTTCTATCATGAAGTGACAGTTTCAAACATTGAAAAAAAATAATTATAACATAATATCTAGTAGGTATGCCAATTGTAACAATCAGGAGCAATTCATAATTCATTTTGGTAATATTATACCTACTATAGGATGACCAATCGAAAGTTATTTATTTTTGATATTTTTTCTTGTAAAATCCAGTATCTTCTAGACTATTCTAGAGTATATTTCAAAACGGACAACTTATACGGATTTGTCGTCAAAGTATTTTTTTATACTAATTTTTGGTGTTCCACCCGATATCGAGTGGTAAAGTATTGTTTTGTTCACTTGATAAAAACATCCCAAAGATTTTTTTTTGAACTATCGAAAAACCTACAAATTCATCCATTTTTGAAATCAAAAAGTTCCGACATGAAAAAAAAATTGACAAAGGCATCGAACCCGCGACACACAAGTCTAAAACAACGTGGGTAGAAGGTAGTGAATCGCGGCGATCACCATATAAGGAGCAGATATAGTGTGGAAATATTTACCTACCTATTGACAGCAGCAGTTGGTTCAGACGCATATTCATTCACTAACATTGAGCGTTAATACAAGTTAATATATTCATATTTCTAACATCAAAGTTTGTTATTGATACGTACGCAAGAGATGCAAAGTAGATGAATCAAATATTGTGCAAGTCAAAAATAAGGTTTGGTGTGTTTATGATTCCCGACGAGGACACAGCACGACGGCTTAAATGAAAAATATCACTAGTTACATACTTAAGGTGTTCATGATTCAATCGCTGAGAGTTTATAAGACGATGTATTGGAAGGCAAGAAAAGACGACAATAGGAATAACTTAATATAAAGAAATACATATATCATTAATAGGATGAATGTGAGCGTGTGACTATGTTAACGACATGTCATAATCAACGGGGAAAAAGAAAGAAACTTGAAAAACAGACGAACATCTATAATGTGGACTTTGCATGGATGTCGATGAGGCTATGAGCGCGTGTCAAGATATACTATGTGAGAAACATGGCGTGATGGTATACATGTAACGTCATATAAAATTCCATTTTTGTAAATTAATTGATATTCCAAAAAAATAACCAAATGTATCCGTTGAAAGTTTGGTATAGTTCTCTTAAATGTAGATCATACGTAAATAGAATATTTTTTGGTTTCAAAAGTAATAAGTTAGATATTTAGCGTCTATGACTTTAGTCACTACCCGAGGATTTGAGTCAAAATAGATTAACTGTGCTAGGTATATAAAATGTTTTATAACCTAACGAAATAAAAATTTCCTAAAAGCGAATAGGTACATTAACTAAACTAAAGTTGCCAATTTCGATCGTTACAAAAATAAACCTCACATATTCGAATCTCTGTGCATGATACATCTGGCATCCAAGTTGGTTCCTGACATTCGAGTATTTACATAAATTAAGGAGGCTAATTGACCTACACCATCCGAAACATTTTAAAGAAACTGATATGAATATGATGGTATTCAACGTCTATAGTCTAGTCTAAACCGACCACCAATCAACACGGTAATAATGATAAAAACAGAAATTTAATGGTCTAAGTGTGATGTTTCTTCATCACATATTTATTAAAATTGACGTATAAATTATTAATAGTATATTATATATAATTTGCATGAAAATATATTTCTTCTCTGGTGTAGGTAGCCATAATAGAATTGAAATACCCGTGTAAAAATTCTTCAAAAATGTGTCATCATTCGTAGAAAGCAACATTCTTATGGTAATATATCTAAACCAAATAATATACTTAGTAAATGTTGCAATTTAAGAAAAAGATCGCATATGAATATTAATTATAGGAATTACAGAAAACATAATGTTTTAGTTTCGATGATCGAAAAACAGTGCGTAGAAGCGGTAATTGTTATAAATTGTACGAAAATAAAACAAAAAATTCTCGAACTCAAATGTATGAAACATTTTTTAAAAGGACGCTTAGATTAGGAGGAAAAGAAGATAGCTCCTGCAAACAGTCAAGATTCGCTAAGGATTAATAATAGACACGGAAAAAGCAATGACATAAATATGAGTGGGATAACCAATTTACATCCAGAAAATTAAAAAAAATCCATGTTGGGTTGAATTAATTTGAGATGAATTTAACAAAAACTGGAAAATCGTCATATTTTTAAAAATTCAAATAATTTTAGTTGTTCTTTCAAATTGAAACAAACTGTCGACTCCAGATACCTGCGATAAAAACAAATACATGATAGATAGATATTTACTCAAAACTTGAGCGATTCTACATAAAAGTAGACGATGTTTGATTTTAGGTTAGTCGTTAGTGTA
This sequence comes from Molanna angustata, assembly GCA_963576475.1. Lineage (NCBI taxonomy): Eukaryota > Metazoa > Arthropoda > Insecta > Trichoptera > Molannidae > Molanna > Molanna angustata. Next base: position 38,279,395 of record OY754973.1, on the reverse strand, counting down.
ACGAATTCAAGTGTTATTACACAGATTTACCCATCATTTTTATATACATCTAAAACAATGAGAATGCAAAAAGTAGATCACTGCCAAATACTGTAATAAAATGAATGTACAGTAGCGGAGTTAGAAATCGGAGCTAGAAGCGGAGTCTAGAAAAACATTTAATTCAATGAATCCTTTCAGTTGGTAAACTAAATAATTTGGCTGTAGATAATTTGCTCATATCATATAAAAAGAAATCGAGAAAAGAAAGGAAGCCCTGTTGGTGCCTTGAGTTCCTGGTTCTCCTATAATATTCCAACTTCGTCTCTATTGAGATGTTAAAAATTTGTCAAAATATTATTGACTCCCGACAGGGAAAAAATCCAATGTTTGCGTATATGCAACTTAAAAATATTCGATTTAAAAAGAAATCATTCAATGATGATAACACACAATAGCATTAATATCATGTAGTAGATGCTATAATTAATTTTCTTGAATAATATAGAAAAAAGATTTTATAATTCCAAGAATTCAAGAAGAATAATTCCGTGGCTAAGTTGGATGGATAGAATGTCAAACGATTGGAAATTTGAAATGGATTAGGTGAAAAAATAAAGATAATTAATCGAAACAATAATTCTGATAAAGTAAAGATAGCTGATAGACGAGGCTGAAGGAGGCGAAGAACAACGTGGTTAAAGAATCTTCGGCAAAGATTTATCAATCTATTGTATAATAGACAACAATCGATAGCAAGACGCTACTATCCGTAGGTATTATATACTCTTTGGACGCTACTTCAGAAGGAGAAGGAAAATAAATACAATAAATTGGGTGTCTCATAACTTGTAGCAAATAAATATATATTTTTTTGATAGGTAGGCATTAAGAAAATAGTTGAATAAGATAAACACGAAGCATACAACATATAATATTATTATCTGATTTTTACTGCCCGCCTACTCTTTTCATGTCTTGGGAAACATGACTGTATTACGACTGTTATAATATTACAAAAATTAATATTATAACAATATTGTGACTAATATCATTCTGCTAACAGTTTGGCAATGGAGGATAACCTATGGATGAGCACATGTAATGTAATGACAATAAAAACAATACTATCTACTGCATAAATAGAAAGTATATAACATGATGATGTACATATTATTAGCTAAATACTTAAACAATTTGACTACGTGAATCTGTAGCACATAGTTCAACAAGGTCTTTAAAAATAATAACACTATTGGTTCCTGAAATAACACAACAATAAAAGCTAAATTAAAACTAACAAAATTTTCACGCATAATTGTAGCTTAAAGTCAGACTGCATTTTGTCAAAGAAATTTACCAACCGTACCAAGAAGTTTATATTCTTAATAAATATCAAGCTATTTAGTCCTATCAAATAAACATAGGATTTCTTCTTCTCGTTGTTTCTACACCACACCAGCAATAATTCTTGTATTTAGTAAACATGAAATGAAATAAATGCATAAGATGAATTCTAAACATAACTATATACGATACGTTTTGTTGGGTTCAAGCCAAAATAATAATATACGCAATTGAAATATTATTACACTATTCCTGTCAAATATATAAATCATTATGAAAATGCTAAACAATAACTATTTTTTATGGCCACATCTGTCAACGATAGTTATGAAACACTATTGATCGATCATTCAAAACATAATGTAACACCAAGTAGTGTAGAATAAACTTTGCGAATGCTGTGATAAAACCTAAAGTTTTTCCATGACAAGCGACGCTTAGATTTGTCTTCGTAATTTTGGTGGAGAGGATGAATGGATGAACAAACCTATATGATTTGCAAAAATACCCTTTCTTAATAATTTACATCTATAATTATACAAAATCTACGTATTCTTGCGGCAACTTTCATTAGAGGTACCAAGTGTGCAATAAATGTATGAAGTTATATGGCTTCTTTAGTTGACTGCTGGAGGTAACAGAACATGTAAGTAGGTATGTATGTATAAGGGATTAAGATGGATTATGTAAGACTCGCATTAGCTAATCGAAAATTATTAGTTGCCTACCCACGTAATTGTGGGGTTACATTATTTGTGACTCCTACTTCTTGTACTGATGTGAATGCCTAATAGAGCAGGTATCTTTTAAGTAAATAATGTAAAGCAATCCTAAACATAGTAGAAGTTTAATGTATTTGCGAGGCTTGTCTATGAGGTCGATAAAATATATCATAAACACCCCTCCATAGCAAATTACACTGTTTGAAGTGTTCAAAACGAGTAGACTATAAAGTATGGATGGTGGTCTTCAAAGCTCTGCATAACATAGTTCCACACTACTTAAAAGAACTGTGTCAATAGAATGTGCTGTCAAAGAAGCATCTTACAATGAGATCATACAGATAACAGGGCACCCTAATTCTTCGGAAGAATTGCACGAATCCAATACAGTGGAACACTAACGATCGCGGTTAGTGTTGTGAACATGCTTACGAAGTAAAACAATAAATAACGTAACAGTAACAATTTATCATTTAAGATTACTTTGTTCTAAGAAGCCAACAATTGATAATAAGTGTCTATGAATTAAAAATGGATCAGTAAAGGTCTTTTTTCATTTTATTAAAATTATATTTTTGAAATTTTCACAAAGATTAAATGCTTATATATAATTTGCAAAAATACTATTTTTATACTATTATTGTTGGAATCTCAAGATTAACTATGAATTATTGTGTAATTATTCACTATAGTTACGATATTGTACAAAAAACTGATATCAAAGGTATCATTGTTTAACTTTTGCGATATTCTACCGCGCAAAATTTTTTTTTGGGGCTGTTGTGGTTTCCGTCTTCGAGGATTGTATGGTGTGTTGTATATATGATGAATGATCATACTCGGATGTATAAAAAGAGAAAAATTGAGATATGAATAGTATTCGACCGTAGCGTGCTCATCCGTAGTTATTAGTATTGATATATACCTACCATGGTTGTGGCGAAAATTGATTGTTTTTAATAATGAATAGAATGGCATGTTTGTTTGAAGCACGACACGGCATATTGGTTGAGATTGTCCAAATGTTTGTGTTTGTTTTCTTGCCTCCTTTATTGAGCAGAGTTATTTTCAAAATAATTTTATGCGAAATTCAGTCAAAAGAAATACATAACTAAACATAATCGATACAAAATCGAAGTTCAAAAATCAAATTGATAAACAACGAAGCAATTATCCACAAAAGGTCATTCAATCAGTGCTGACATTTCTTACCGGTAAGAAAGACAGTATATCATGTTGAAATTGCGAAGAATTCCATTCCCGAGTACATACAATAGCGACTGACATTTGGAGAAGATGATTGCGGCCATCGTCCATTGTCGTCGTGACATCGTGATCCAAATGCCTCAGTTAAGGCTTCATTGTACTCCAATTACAACTATCGTGTATTGTACGATGGATCGTTCTGCCGGAGAAGACCGGGAAAAGCTACAAAGCTGGCCTTTTGTCTTGAAACGACGATACATCGAAGTGAAGACGGTCGCCGTCTGCTGAATCATTTCACATTACACTTGTCGCATAGTTTATAAGTGTATTATGTGGTTGACCGAGGAAATGGAATATACATATTGATGAATCTGCTACAACTAGTACCTGAAAAGCTGTAGGTAATATTCACTCTTGACAAGAATTTATAGAGCGCAAGGTCAATTTCATCATAGCCGTTAAAAGAGCAAAGCAGCCGAACAGACCGCACTAAATCATTCGGATGCATATTTAATTCCAGTAAAAATAAACGTCATCGTCTGAAATAGCAGAACATTTGGAGGTGAGAAAGTGTGGTTAATTTGATATAAATAATTTTAATATTATACCGATTCGCACTACCGGTCATATGAACGAGAATGGAATTAAAAATATGAAATTGCAGAGATTTATTTATTTACTATAAATATATGACTTTTATGTTGACTTTGCTTTGTATTGATATTTTATTTTGTTATAAGTGCTTCCCTCATCAAGCACAAGATTGTAATCTTTTTGATGAGGTACTGCAGGGAAAAATATGTAAGAATATTATTACTAGTGAATTTATATATTGATTTGTATTATAAAATATATTAAAAATAAAATAAAATAAATAAATATAATATACATAGTTTATTTATAGTACGTACATTTTTTTAAAAATAAACGTATTTTTTGAAAATATGTTGTCAAAATTGACTCTTCAGTGACAACTTATCACAGTCTTGACAATAAGGAATATCTAGTCAATGTTAGGTTCAAATAATGAAACCGCACAATGAATTAAAAAATAAACAATGTTATATCAGGTAAGGTTAGTGTATTAATTACACAACAAGAATTTAATATTTTGAATTAATCTGACAGACATTCAGAGCTATTTTCTTGCTATTATTCAAAAATAATTACACAAATTTGATTCGATTTCTTTGATATCATAATTTGTTAAATAAAAACATAAGAGTTAGTATAGATTCCGGCAGATAATTGGAGAATAATAGTCGTGAATGTTGGCAGTTTGCACGTTAACCAACGAAGCAAAAAAAACGTGATTTCTTAAGTTATTTGCCGAAAACTATGTATAGTATATTACATATATTATAGAACGTGGAGAAGATGCCCGACTACAAATCAAACATAGTTTCAAACCAATTCACATACATACATTATAATTAATATTTCACGTAGCTTTAGAGTTAAAGTTGATAATAAACGTAATGTATTAGATGATGTACTGCCAGTCACCGGTCACTGGTTATTGCCTGCATCTTCAACATCAGCTTATCCACAAATAATCTTCAAGGCGGCAGCGGCAATGGGTCTGGACATAAAATAAGTTTATTTAATATAAACGTGTGATGAAATCATCACTCATTGAACGCAATACACCTCGACGAGACCGATTCAAAATAGATGTTGTGTTATCTATTCGACAATGATATCGCATTGGGGAAAAATACTTCATTTCAATCGGTATCATTTTGTGATATTGATACATCAAGATTAAGGAAGCGTTTTTTTGTAATTATTAAAATATAACTAATAAAACATATTTTTTTTTTCGCCATATTATACTGACTATATATGGCTGACTACGGATATTATCTTTACTGACGGTCATACTGATTGCACTGACATATATGTACATATATAGTAGGACTCGACAAACAGGGTGACAGTTTTAAAAAGCGTTGTTGAAAATCAATGGATGCAAAGGACAGGGAAAAAGTGACACGTAATTCGCTGCACAACGTCGAAAGCCAACTAATTTTATTGGTCAATACAAATTAGAGTATTTTTCTGCACTAAAATCACATGTTATGTCAGTCGCATTCTTTCGCTGGGCGAGGTATATAGTTGTCGCCAAATAGCTTGAACTTTTAGCCGAGAAGAGGGGCGATTTGCACGTAAAGCAACGAAGCAAAAATACACAAATTTGTGCTTTGCGCAATCGGAAGTTCGTTCAAGATGTTAAGGGAATTTTATACATTTCTTCCAAAAGTTAAACAATTCAAATACCTGAGATCCAGGATCCATTATAACACCAGATGTTGCTATGGAAGTAGATGTGACACACCGCGTGAACACAGGTTGGATGAAATGGAGAACTATGCTGACGGGAGTATTGTAAGATTCGAAAATACCGATAGAGACTGTTCGTCCGGCTATGGAATTGTTAAGATGGTCCACCGGTAAAATGGACAACATTACTAATGAATACATTCATTGTAGCTTTGGGGTCACGCCTAATACACCCCCTTTCGTAATTTAAAAAAACAAATTATTATATAGTTTAATTTTAATTATTATTTAAGAAAAAATATCTCTAGGAGTGAAAATATGAATAATAATAATTGTAGGAGGGTATTAAGTTGTTTTACACAATACAGTTAGTAATTGTTGGTGAGAGTTGTAGAGGAATAAAACACATAACGGGTATTTTAAATATGACCAGGGGTCATGTATATTGAAAAAAAATTAAAATGTGTTAGTAAACTTAAAGCTAAGTACACAAAAAAATGAAAACAGTAAAAAAAGGAAATATTGAGACGTCGGTGCTTTGTGTAGTGGGTGCGTGTTAAGGCGAGTGATTTTGTTTGGTGCTGAGATGAGGCGCTAGTCGAGCGACGTCGGCTTGGCAGATGGTGCAAGCGGCTTTGGCTCGCGTGGCAGGATGTTGAGGCGAGAGACGAGCGGCTTTGGCTCGTGTTGTGGTGAGGCGATGAGATACGAGCGGCTTTGGCTCGTCGTGGATGCAGCAGACTCGCAGGCAGGGGTTGCTGACATCGTGGAGGACGTCGGATTGGAGCAGGGGCTCCGTGAAGCTGGACTGGCGAGGAGGCAGTCGCTGTAAGCTTCGCCGGGACGTCCAGAGACATTCAGTTGTCTCAGTGGAGCGCTGGACTCTAAGGCAGGAGTCGCTGGGCTCTGGATGAGGAGTCTAGCGGCCGTGAAATATACCTATGCAAGGTAGAGGCGCGCTAGGGATCCGAAAGTATGTAGGTATCGCCGGTTGTGTTGCTCGATTGCTCTGCCCGTGGTGTGAATGTTGACGTCGCGACGCGTCGTTATTATGGTGTCTACTTTTTAAAACAATGTAAGAAATTTAAGACGAAAAAAAATAACACTGATAGTGTGCGCTGTATATTTAAATTGTCTTTAATACTTTTAACTTAGGCAGGTAGGAGACATCTGCCGAGGCACAGATGCCCGTCCGTCACTTGCTACACAAACTGAATTTAATTTTTTTTTGAACAAGGCGATGAGAACTATTCATCTGTCTGTGGACTGACTCCACTGGTGGACTCCAGTTTACCGACTCATGACTGACTGTCTTCAACTCTCGAAACGTCTTCCTATCGAATTTTGTAGGAGGTGGTCAGAGCCTCGATCATTGGTCACTACGAGTAGGCTGTCCTAAGGACACCATTGTTTGTCCTTTATTGTCCTCGAGATAACAACCAATTACGATCTTGGTTGGGGCGTGTTAAGTATGAAATACCCTGGCGTAGACCAACCCAACATGTGTTTAGAAAGTCAGCCTCGACCGGGCAATATATCTTATTACTAGACGTTTTGGAGACTTGTAAAAAAATGTGAATTGGTTGTCTTCCGTTTCAAATATTAGGTATGTTCTTTTGTTGCATTTTAAGACAAAGAAGGATGCACATGTTGGCTATATCTTTAGAAAGAATGGTGCTTAATGGATTTGCAGTTGTTACATGACTATAGAAATGCAATAAATCAGGAGATCTATTCAGTTGGACATTTCAAAATATAAATGAAATGCATTCTATAGTTTTGAAAGAATTATTTCGACACAATGTGAGCAGTAAATTATTATCTTGGCCCTAAGAAAAAAATAAAAACCCACTGCGAACATTTTATAAGTAGGTATTATTGCGTAAGAATTAATTCAAATAATTCGAACGCAACACGCCTATCTCGGAGTAACTTAAATAAACTAGCCTCCGATGATATGGGCACACAAATAGAGGGGAAGACGATCACGTGGTCAAACTGGCCCTGAAAATGCCCACACCAGCAAGAACTAGAGGCCGTCCACAAGCAACCTGGTGGACAAATATTGAGAAGTAACCGAGAGAGGACCGGCTGAACAGTGACACGGGACAGAAAGACGTGGAGAGCTGAACCCAGATGAATTGGGGAAGGGCGAGGAAGAAAAGAAGATTATACTAACTATGCTAAGTTATGAGGTACGGAACCAATGATTTTAGTTTATACGGAGCATCAAAAGTTAATAAGTTCCAATCTCTCAATTAATTCTTTTGTTATATAAATTTACGAACCTACATCACACAATACATTGAATTCGAAGAAGACAAAAATTAGATATAATAGACCAAGTACCGTAAACTAAATACAAAAGCATTGGTCATGGTCAGATGCGCAGTTTTACTAGATGATAGTTAATAGTAGCAGATATGTGGTATTTGTAGTAGGTACCATCTTATAATATTATTAATATGTATCAACTTCATGGTGTAGTGACCGTTCGTATGTACCCGTAACATCATAAAATGGCATTCCTCTATAAGCTATACACGGAGAGGGGGGTTAGATAATTGCAACCAATCCAATCTCACAATTGGTAATAACAATAATATGTACATTGAGATGACTTTGCACTGCATTATACTGCATTTTGCCGAGCTGTAGGAACAATATTAAATAGTATTTATGAAACACCGTCGAATGGTTTAGGATCATTAAAAAAAGGATTATAAATTAATTCTGTGTTTATAACTTAAGAGGAAAAAACAGCCTCACATGTAATCTGTGAGTGCCCAGTATTAATGGAACCTAGACATAGACACCTGCGAGCTTTTATGTAAAGTCTCAAAGACTTGGGTGGCATCTCGATTTGCAAAATATGGGACATTATTCAAGAAACCGAATTGATATTGAAATGACTACCCTGAGGGAAGGTGCACAATAGATCAAAACATGGGCGCAGTGCAGTGGCGTGTAGGTCATAATCGACTAATAATTCTGTGTTGTCTTTTCATTTTTTTATAACAGAAAAGTTCTCTTACTTTTTTGTATAAGGCAATTCATCCTGCAAAGAGTGCTTTGTGTAGGTACTCTTGCTTGAAAACTACTACAGGCATCTGGAGTTGATCTACATTTATATTCTTTTATACTTCATATGTCAGTCTGTACCGGAATTTCACAAATTGATTTTTAATTAACTCCCCAACCAGATAAAGCTTAAAAACTTTAAGAATTGTTGTTTGTAATTTCCAGCTTCATTTATTGAATATTTAGACAAAATTGTGACTGTAATGAATGTTGCATAATATCAGGCGTTATTATACAACATTGTTATTAGATCGATTTCAGTTTTCTTTAACTTCACTTGATCTTCATTTCAACCTGAAGAAAACTTTTAAAGGGGGTCCTCAATTGTTTGTTTGTTATATAGTAATAAACAATGTTAAAAACAATACTCTGTTTTTTACTCCAATTACACAACTGCATTCGAATTGTCAAAAAGGAATTGACAAAAATTGGTTTATAGATTCCAATACATACCTACCTATTGTATTTTTTAAATTGTATTGCTTCTCAGGCATATAACAGGTTGGTACTTTGTCAAATGATAATTGAACACACACCCAATAACAAATTGCAACATTATAGAAACTTATGATTTTCATCGTGAGACTGAAAACACAACTAAAATCGATCGGATCAGCAGTCAATAAACGAGCGTATTATGTTATTAATATCAACCCAACCAAAACTTCATTTCACACTCCATACAATTACAATTTATTTATAAACATTATCAAAGGAATCAAATGTTGGTTTAGAAGATTGGTGTTGAGTCCGTGTTCACATCAAAGTCCAGGCATTACATAGATATTGCTTTGAAGTCGAATAGACGTTAAAATTGACGATTGATTGAAATCAATAAATTTATGGACAAAGGAAGAACTAAAATGTATCAAATATTGTTATGGACATACTTTATCATTCTTTAAATAATATTATTATATTTTGTTAACTTGTTGTTTCATGCGCATACATAGGCACATGTTTTGATTTTTTATTTTTATTTTAGTTCTGAAATGAGTGTACTTTTGCGGTGGCTGAGTAATTGTCCTTGTTGCAGCACAATAAACCGATAAAACAAGCAGGATACAGAAAAAAAAATCGTACTTAAATCCTGATTTTTATAAATTTTGTGCAGTCTTGAGATGATCTGAGATTCTCGTTCTAACTTCATTGTTAAATCACCAAAATAATATGCACTATGTAGGTACACTGTCACAATATCAGTGTCTATTCCTGATAGTTATTTTTTTCTGATTTGTGCAATTAATCAATAAAAACCACAAGATACCTACATACACAACATGTATAATATATGATGACTATAATTCACCTTTCTAAACTATATAAATATAGTTTACCTAGTTAGTTTTTAAAACGTAATACAATCTATATATGTATATGCCTGGACTACTGCAATGGTATCTACGCAAACCTTCCAAAGCTGGAGCTAAACAAACTTCAATCCGTCTTCAACGCTGCTGCTAGGCTAATCACCGGAGCCGCGAAATTCTCACACATATCCCACCATCTACGAAATCTTCACTGGCTAAAAGTGCCAGAGAGAATCAAGTACAAAATATGTTTGTTGACTTTCAAAGCGATCCATGGCATGGCTCCCACCGTATCTTTCAGACTTCTGCATCCCTCTCACCGTAAACGAGCGACAACAAACACTTCGGTCAGCCACCACATCCGTGATTGGCAAGTTGACTGAAATAAATAGAGTGCTTTTGCTGTGGCTGGACCAGCCTCGTGGAATAAACTACCACCTGAACTGAGGCAAATCGACAACTTAGCACTATTCAGGAAACACCTAAAAACTCACTTCTTCCGCGAGTCTTACAAAAACCCCTAATATTTTCAAAGCGCCCTTGAGGTGAGGTTATCACAAAAACGGCGCTATAAAAATAATCCAAATTTATTATTATTATTATAATATTATTTCTCCTTTACACACGAGTGCTTGCACTCTGGTAAAGGGAAATATGTTTTTTCTTACGTGCATTTTTTTTATATATTTTGTTTTATTTTTTGTATATGTATTGTAAATTTAATAAAAATAAAAAAAATATGTCTCTTTATCACGTGAAGTATTATAATACATAATATGTAATAATTACTTTCGATCGACAAACTAAACTCAGTTATAATAATATGTACACTGCTGGCCCTACAGCAGTTGGGCAGAAGTTACATACATACATACATACCATCACGCCGTTTCCCTATTTGGGGTAGGCAGAGAGAACCGAACGCCAGACTCTTCTATCTTGACATACCTGTTTTGCCTCATTTACATTCATACATCGCGTCATACATGCTCTCCTATTGTTCTGACTTCGTATGTTCCCCTCTTTCAAAATCTCATTTATATGATCATGCCAGCTCTTTCTCGGACGACCCTTACATCTCATCCCACTCTTTTCAGCCTTGTATACTCTCTTTGTCAGTCGTTCATCGTTCATTCTCTCTACTTGTCCGAACCATCGCAAAGCATTTATCTTCATTCTACTCAAAATATCCCTTTCAATCTTACATTCTCTTCTGATATCTTGATTCCTTATCCTATCATAAATTGTTTTACCACACATTCGTCTTAGGGACCTCATTTCCACAGCGTTAATTTTACTTTCATGCGTCTTCTGCCATGCCCATGTCTCACTTGCATACATTATGGTTGGAACCACAGGCGGTTTCTTAGTGTGTGCATAAGTGCACTGCACTGCTTACTAAAATAAAAAAGAAATATCCCTAGAAATTTATCAAAACACTTGTAAACATACATTTCAATAATAATATGTATGTAGTAAATTTCCTGTAGGTACATGGTGAATGCGCGGTGTAGTCGTGACCGTGAGTATACTGTAGTACGAAATATATTTCGCGCATGCGCATTAAGGATTATGTGCACTTTCAATAATGCCTGTAAATAAATATGAGACCTCATACAAATTCTATATTTTGTTCAAAATCGTCGGTGTTATAATGCCTCATTGGTCTACATATACGTTAGAAAGAGATGTAATCATTCAGTTGTCGTGCACTGCCCGATCTGCCCCGCACATGCGCATTGAAGACATATTCTGTCCATAATAAGAGTTACCAAAAACATGCGTAAAAACGACCTTTTAGATTTGATTAGTAAAGATTATTTTACATTTACTGACGTATAATGTTATACAACGTATAATGTTATACAACAACATTCAAGTTTGACTGTTTGACCGGTTGTCCACACAGAACACAAAGTGTCATTCATCGATTTATCTGTTTTTTAAACAAAACATCTTTCTAGAGTGAATAAAGATATGAAATAATATCGACTGAATTGCGTGTTCTTTATTCTCGTGGTATTTTTTCAACGTCGATGGAGTGATAACAATTTAAAAACTATTTGAAATACCTACGATCCAGTCTTATAGTAAATTATCATACAATTATTTGTACAATCTCAATGACAACTGAGGAGTGCCATAGGTGATTTTCTACGCATTTTTTCTAATATTTTTGAGGATAATACATTATTATATTCTTATTATAACAGAAGACTGTCTCATTGCTTTATCAATGGTGTCCAAAAACAAATCCATATTTAAAACAATCGTGTAATCGAAGTGTTTATACAAATGAAAGTGTCGAAAGTTTTTTTTTCATTTGCATCTAGATATACCCAGTGTGAGTCCCTACCTAGCATTTAATGAAACTTTAATTTATAAGAAATATCCATTTTCTATACAAATAAAAAATGTTTTTATATATTTTTTTATTGTGATGTATTTGGCCAAACGATATGAAAATCTTAATTAAAATTAACTTATAAAATCTTACTGTAGTAATTTATTTGTAATACAAAAATTTTGAATTTCTCGATTGTGTATTTAATTTTTATTAATCCCTTTGTACATAATATATGCAAATTTATTACACACTCGTAGGCTTATTGCCATTAGGCAATTCATTCCAATCAACTTATAGAGTTATATAAAGGATCGGGTTATATTTCCAGATGAGGTATAATTTTAATTGTGTTTTCAGTCTAGCTCTATGAGACGATAAATATCTATCCAGAAAGTGTCAATTTGTTATTGGGTACGTGTGTGTTAAATTAATATTTGAATAAGTACATTTAAATTGCTTGAGAAAAAAAAATACAATCGACTATTTTATGATAACATATACTATATACGCATAGATTGGACTTTTTTCCTACTAGTAATCAAATAAATTTGTCAAAAAATAATAAATACTTCCTTGCATCCTGCATAAGTGGCGAATTAAGTGGCATTTGGCAATTCTTCCAACTTAACAGTGTTTAAAACCCACAGAAGCAAGAATTGCGTAAGAAATATAAAGATGAATGTAGGTACATATTATTATGTTTATGTAAATATGCACCGCCTATAATTTCAATCACCAGCCGCCTCTGGTTGGAACGACAATAGCGTTGTGCACAGCGAGTTTTGCTGGCCTTGAAATAATTGGGTCAGCCATTATTGTTCTTAATGCACCATTTACTCTATTTGCTGCCGTTACCCTTCTTTCTATATCCTTTTCCAATTTTCCATCACGCTGAAACATACTTCCTAGATACACATATTCATCCACTTGTTCTAGTAGTTCATTATTAACTCGTATCTCGCATATTGTTCGTCTTTCGCTCTTCTCAAATACCATTACTTTAGACTTAGCTCCATTCATTCATAAAGAAGTTATTTTTTTTTAATAAAAAATGAATATGTCCTTGTTAAACAAGTACATATACATCATCCTACGTTCCCTAAAATAAGCAAATAAATGCTTGTAGGTGAACGAAATCGATCGAGGCAGGATTCGAACTCGCGACCACTGGATTACTAGCCCAGCGCGCTAATATATATCGTACTCCCTTAAAAATAATTATGTTTGGACCAAAAAGTTTGCTATAGGTAATCATCGAATATATCGTTATTAAAAATAAACAAAAATCTGTCTGTAAGTTATCATGTTTAGTAATCGTAAATGACATTTTTTGCTGGCGTTTTCTTCATCTATTATGAAAAGTTGTACATATGTGAAGTTAATGAGTGTTGTTCTCAACATCACACAGAGCCATCATATCATGTGAATCTATTGTTCAATTACATTAAATTAATAACTTTAACATTCTTATCACGTAGAGTCTACTGCATCGTAATATTTATATATCTGATTGACTGACGTATCACATCATAAAAATATCACACACACAACCATCATTGTATTCAAAGCTAATCAAAATCTGGCGATTCTGCAAACTCACAAGACACGTTGAATTTAGCAAATATCTGCAATCTTCTTCCGGTGCCATGTCAGGAACCCCCAACGTCGGCTATCACTCTGGCAAATCCCTCTCTGTCCTGTGCTGCCCGGAATATCTGTTCCACGGTCCTGAAGCCGGTCCATTCCCTAATGTTGCGCAGCCAGGACATCTGTCTCCTTCCAGTCCCTCGGCGACCTTCTATCTTGCCCTTCAGTATTAGTTGGAGCAAGTGATACTTCTCCCCCCTCATCATGTGACCCAGATATGTGATCTTGCGGACCTTTACTGTGGACAAGAGTTTCCTGGTTGTTCTGGCACGACTTAAGACTTCTAAGTTCGTAACCAGATCTGTCCAAGGGATTTTGAGCATTCTGCGATGCAACCACATCTCAAAAGCTTCCAGCCTGTTCATGGTGTTAACCTTCAATGTCCAAGTCTCACAGCCATATAGCAACACAGACCACACATAACATCTCATCATCCGCTGTCTCAGGTCCATATTGAGCTTTTCGTTACAGAAGAAAGATCTCATTTTATTAAAGGCAGCTCTTGCTATCTCATCATCGGCGTACCTGATATTATTAATTACTACGCCGTTGACTTTTATACCCCTCTCGGTGTTGTTGAGAGCTCTTTTAAATACTTAATCAGAGTATAAGTTGAAAAGTAGAGGAGACAAGATACAACCCTGCCGTACTCCTCGCTGTATGGGTATTTCATCTGATGTCACATTTCCACGTCTGATCTCAGCTGTTTGGTGCCAATAGAGGTTTTGGATGAAGTTCAGATCTTTTGTATCCAGATTGCACTCCTTCAGCATTTCAATTAAGTCACAATGTCTCACCCTATCAAATGCCTTTTCATAATCGATGAAACATGCAAATACCTCTTTTCTCTGGTCACGGCATTTTTGTAATAATACATTAATAGCCAGTAATGCTTCCCTTGTACCAAAGGCATTTCTGAAGCCAAATTGCGTGTCATCGAGGTCCTGTTCGCAATAACGTATTTGAAATTTTTATTTGTCTGCTATAACGTATTTTATTTTGTGTTTCTCCTCGGGCAACTAACAGGCTCTATGTCAATTGAAAACTATAGCTCCACCAGGAATCGAACCCGGGACATTTGGCTCAACAGTCAGATATCTAACCAATAGAGCCACGAAGGCCGATTGTATATTTGCCTATCAATCGATCCAAAGTGGGCGATATATCGTAGCGTCCATTTCCATTAAAAGCGTTGAAAAAAGCGAATGCAAGACAAAAATAAAACCAAAGTAATCAAGGTTTTTCATTACAAATATCGGTTATTTCTCTCCCATTCCTAGCTTAATCAGAACGTACACCTACAACTCACATCTTATTTATAATATCGATATCTTCTCAAATCCCAAACAGACCTTCAAAAACCACAAGAGTATTGCATGTTTTATGGCAGGTCCCGGCTCAGTAGCCTTACTCTTCATACTCGAATCTTGCGAGTACCCAAGGGCGCTATATCTTCTCGTTATCATTTTCATTCATAAGGTCATCTCCCATCTCATCATCAGCCGTGGATACGCTGTACCTCTTTTGTCGTAAATAAAGATGGACGCTAATAGGAAGTATGTTTTGAAACATTAACACTACTGTGGCCAACATCACGTGATGAATTAATTAAATCAATGACCACAAAAAAATCAATCGATTATTCAACATGTTCCGGTCCCAAAGATGGACACTAACCACTCGAATGGTATAAATTAAATACATCGGGATTGACGATTTCTATATAAAATTTTCGAGATAACAACCAGAGGCGAGAGGCGAGATCGTCATCCGTAGTGTTGGTGTCAAGTTTCCATAAACAGAGACGGGTGGGTGTAGTCAGTATAGTCAAGAGTGGTAGGGAAACGATCATTGGGTTGAGTTAGTCTAATAAAGTGTGACTGAATGCCATACAAGGTGATGTGACAATACCACAAATAACACGATGGCGAAAACACTTAAAATATACATCGATTTGAGCAAACGAAGAAGAATCAACGATTACGAAATCACCTAAAATGATAAAACAAACCCGCAGTGTATGGTGAAAATGCAAGCAGCACAAGAAGAAATTTATTGAGATGTTGCAAAGTTTATCAAGAAATTAAATTAGCTTTTACATTCCATTAATTACTGGAGAAATACCAAACAGTTGGGACCCGATGATATGGGTTAGAGGACATCAAAATAATCGTTGGAAACAGGAACGGAGTAGTAGAGTGATGGTGCTGAAATAGTCAAATCCAAGATGATGGGACACGATATGATTTCAATTATCTTATGACATGGACGAGGTAATTATCAAAATGCAATAACAACATTTATTACAAACGCCAAAAGTGAAACAACACAAAATAATAATAGGAAAAAATACCTACACATTAAAAAAAAAATCAATATGGAATAATTGATATTAACATAAACAATTAACACTGTAGGTAATAACAAACTTCAAAACCGTCAATGTCTCGAAGTGGGTGTTTGACGAATTGAATGTTCTTAATGTTAAATGAGAAAATAATGCAAAGACGACGTTGAAATAAATTGCGCGAGATAAGTTACATACATCCAGAGACAGTCATGCGGGATATACAACAGAATGAAGAAAACTTTCGATAAATTCAAAATTATCTAACTAATTTTAAAAAATCTAATTTAATATATTTATATGAGAATAACAATTATGAACATAACAACGCATTGCATGTAATCAGTTGGAATATAAAAAAAAGATATTTAAAATAGGAGTCAAAAGGTTTTGGTCAAATGCTTGGACCATCACAGACAGCTACAGTCAGTTTGAATAATAATAGAAATCCTCCAACGCAATAGGAAAACAAAGATCATAAAAAGAAAAACATGGACATCAATTATTTTTACAAATGAATAGAAAGTCATCATTGAAAATATAATGAACACAAAATAGTCGATTAATTCCCACAATAAGAAGTAGACTAGCATCAGCGTAGGTCGTAGAAGAATAGGGAACACAGAATATAGTTTGGAGCAATCACCGTGACATGCATTGTGCAATGAACAACTTAAATAATTGTGAATAAATGAGTCAAACACATTATCTCTCGATGAAAACAATCACACTGTGGTACAGTATAATATTTCAGGCTTCAAAGGCGTAGTCAATGAAAGATGAACACTAAACGATACAACAACCTAGAAAATATTTAAAATGATTCATTGCCACCCCCGCAAGACAATCCAGGGAAACATCTATCCAAACAATGAACAAACCAAGAAATGGATTAATGACATGTAATGAAGTAAAAACAAAGAAAGATTAAGAAATATTAGGTATCATCGTTTTCGGTGTCCCGTAAGAGCTGGATAAAATAACATCTCACAAAGTTCAGCTATGAGGTTCACCATTAATTATGAATGTTTCTTTTTTAGGTGAGACGAGACTAGTGTATGGGCATACACGCATGTATCGTGCTTTCTTTTTTATAAGGTAATGCACACCCGCACATCTGTCGTCGGTTATCCTACATTGTGGGATAGGCCGTGATAATAAGACTGTAGTATTAAGGTAAGTGTCCACAGTTCCGTATTGTACATATCGTATCAAATGAATTAGTTTGTGGCAGTACGTCCACTGTCTGATTATTGTAGTTATTCAGAAATGAAATAAAAAAAAAAACTCGTTCAGATTTTTCTACTCTTCTTGACATCCTACACTTCTCGAACTCCTTTATTAATACAGCAGCCCGACTGTGGAACGATCTTCCAAATTCTGTGTTTCCACCTTCGTACAACCCGGGTATTTTTGAAATCCGAATTAATAAACTCTTTTTTAGATTGAAAACCCCTCCAAACGCTACGTAGTGCGCTTCTTCGGAAGAGTAAAATGGACCCAAATCCTAATAGCTGGTGTCCCCTACGTGAACATGTTAATAAAAACACATTAATTAATAAAAAATATTGTGGAGTGCATCGAAATTTTGCCTTACAGGGCATTAGAAGATTTCGAAATCTTACCCCACACCAATGGGAACGATATAGGACTTGATAGTCTTGTTCATCCCCGGAGCGGCTGCTCGTCGGACAATATACAGGGTGTCCCATAAGTCAACGTATTCCTTTTAAGGGCTGTTATACCAACTCATGACTCGCCAGAATATGTAAATATGACCTTAGAAAAAGTGCCTTAGTTTTCGAGATATTGCCACTTTTACAAAGTGCCCGAAAATATCCGCCTTGGATTGGTTTTTCGAGTGCCATATCTACAAATTTCAATATTTTGGAATTGAAATTTATGTTTTAGAATCTTGAATAAATTAGCTGTTGATCACAATCAAAAATAATAATAAAACTTTTTTTTTGGCGGCTAAAAAAATAATTATGGCCCGGGTTAAGAATTAAAATAAAAATATTACCCAACTTTGATTGTTCACACTGAAAAAAATATTATTTTGTTAATGTTGTTTTACTTGTTAGTTTTATCAATTTGTAGTAGTGGTATTAATTTTTATAATTTTAAAATAATAAAGAAGAAATCACTTATTTACTAAAGAAGAAGCAAAATTTCAGTGTGAACACTTGCCTTTAGATTATTTAAATGTTTTATTTAGTTAAAATAAATCTTTGTCACTTTAATAAATAAAAGCAAGTGTTTACGCCGGAAATCTTAATAAATGAAATAATTTCACAATCAGCTCATTTTGCAGTAAAATAGCAATATCTATTTTTTTACTGTAAAATATAGTAATTGTTATACTATTTTGGAAATAACAATAATTGCGCCAACTTTTGCAATAATTTGCCAGGTTGGCGTCATACATTTTTTTTTCAGTGAGAACAATCAAAGTTGGGTAATATTTTTATTTTAATTCTTAATCCGGGTCATAATTATTTTATTAGCCGACAAAAAAAAAGTTTTATTATTATTTTGGATTGTGATCAACATCTGATTTATTCAAGATTGTAAAACATAAATTAGAATTCCAAAATATTGAAATTTGTAGATATGGCACTCGAAAAACCAATCCAAGGCGGAGATTTTCGGGCACTTTGTAAAAGTGGCGATATCTCGAAAACTAAGGCACTTTTACTAAGGTCATATTAACATATTCTGGCAAGTCATGAGTTGGTATAACAGCCCTTAAAAGGAATACGTTGACTTATGGGACACCCTGTATAATAACATATTTCATATCTCTGCCACCAAGATGCCAAATCTAAGAGTGGGGGCTTGCCAGTCAAACTTGGATCAAGTACCGACAAGCCGCTGAAGGCGGGCCTCTCCGTGCAATGGAGCAGTGGCATTACCGACGGTTTTTTAACTGTATCTAAATTCATTATTTATGCGTGCGGTCCGTACGGTGTGGATCAGCACATGAATGAATTCCTAAACAAGGAATACTACATTCCGTTTGATACAATACGTCCAATTCGTAGACGCGGAACTGTGGACGCTTACCTTTAACTTCCGTTTCTCCGACAATAAAAGACATCGCATGTAGGACTTGTAGATATATCCTTTATTTTTTTGTAATTGACGTTTTTCATTCTACATTTTTCAGTACCTAATCATTGATATTGCCAGTTTTGGCTCTTTTCTGCTTCAAGGCTTAACCCCACGGTTGTCGTTTTTGTAAACGTATTGTACGACATACAGAACATTTTTCAATGTTTGCTTTGATATAGAGACAAGCAAAAATAATCAGTCAATAAGTATTGCATCTATGTAGCTTTTATTGACTATAAAAAAACATTTGATTCTGTGGAGAAGTTTGCAATATAAGAGGCACTAAATAACGCCAGAATTGATTCCAGGTACACAAGACTCATCAATTTCGTCTATAACCACGCCACGATGAACATAAAAATTAATGAATATATCAAAACAGGAAAAATCAAAATAAAAAAGGGTGTTAGACAAGGTGATACAATATCACCGAAATTATTTACCCTAGCCTTGGAAAACATATTCAAAAAACTAAATTGGGAATATAAAGGATTAAAAATTGACGGTGTATATCTGAACCACCTTCGATTCGCAGATGACATTGTGCTTATCACCGACGACCTAGGTTGGGCGGCCATCGGTAAACTCGGTCACATCCTGAAAAACAAAGACATTCCGATGAATTTGAAAAGAAAGGTCTTTGAAACATGTATCCTCCCGGTGCTCACATATGGATTGGAAACAATGACACTACTGCCAACACAATATACAAACTGAAATGTACGCAACGAGTTATGGAACGGCAAATGTTAGGAGTGAGCCTCCGGGATAAAATAAAAAATGAAGAAATAAGACGCCAAACAAAAGTCGTTGACATAGCAGATCGTGTTGCAAAGTTGAAATGGCAGTGGGCAGGGCATGTTGCAAGACAGGGTACCGAGAGGTGGACACACAGAATACTAAAATGGAGACCGTGGGAAAATAAAATACCGGTAGGGCGACCACAAAAAAGATGGGTGGACAATATCATTCCGGGTGCGGGAAGGGGTTGGCTGGGGGAAGCACAGGACCGAGAGAGATGGAGTTCATTGGAGGAGGCCTACACCAGCAGTGGAGAGATGGCTGACAAAGAAAAAGAAGAAGTATTTCTAACGATATGGTTTCACGTACAAATGTAACATGATGATTGTTGATCATCATCAGCAATGGCGCTACAGCCCGGTGGTGTGGGCCTTGGCCTCCTCAAGAAACTGCCCCCATCCCGCCCTGTCGGCAGCAAGTCTCCTCCAATTTGTTCGATCGCTCATATATCGTCCTCGATGTCGTCCAACCATCTCATCCTAGGTCTCCCTCTGCTTCTTCTGTTGATAGTTGAGTATAAATAAATTGTGCCGATCACACTACTTATAATATATTGTTTTAAATATTAGAAACACGAAATTCGTCGAAATTGTGGACAGTATAGAAAACTAAAATAAACGACGTTGACAAGCATAAGTGGAGCTGAGCAGGGCATGTCGCCCGAACCACAGATTCGAGATGGATTAAGAAAGTGTTATAATGGCGACCTAGAACGGGCAAAAGAAGTGTTGGAAGGTGGTCTGATGATATTTGACGAGTGGCTGGAGGCGGATGGATGCGGTCTGCCTATGATGGGGAGCAGTAGAGATGTTAAAATAAATAAGAGAAGAGAGAAACATGAAATAAGTACAAAGCTAACAGGCACAGACGGGTCACTAAATTCCAATATTCAATTATCTTAGATATTTCATACACTAAGCAACTATACCAAAACTGAGCGATTTGGTGTCAGGAATGTAAAACCTAACATCGCAAAATGTAAGACGACGTTATCGTTAACATTATTAGAAACGTTTAAAACTTAATGGTATGAACGTGACACCGCCCAAAATATTGTAATTTGAATAATCACTACCCATTACAGATGCATTGATAAATTACAACGACTAAGAATCCGATGATTTAATGATTTGACACAAATCTTGGGGAATGCTAATCGCCATGAAGGCGACAGGTAAACATAAATTTTAATAACATTATGATATGGATTATGCAAAGTGTTGAATTGGAAAATTATGAGTAGGTACCAACACCTTAATGTAAAATAAACATAACGGATATAATATTCAATCGACAAGATACTATGTGATTCTTTATTAGTTTTAAAACTCTAGAAAGATTTGAAAAAGGAGAAGAAACTGATCATTCTTCTAATATACCATCAATGTAGAAAAACAAATTAATGAATAAGTTATAAACTAAATTGAAAATAATTAATAAAGTAGGTAAATAAATAAACTGTAACGGAAATCATAGATAGGATAGTAGTCTTATTAAAATATATGATAAACTTTTTCACTACCTGTTGTCGCCATTGCTCATACATCTAAAATACTAGGACGGATATTTTCTAACCATTCAGTAAAGTATTAGCGTTTTATACATAGTCTTGATAATATGTCTTGAATTGGATCGTCGTACTTAATAGGACATTATAACAATTAATCAAGTGACATGATATTATATTAAAACCTAATACACTATGAAGTTACGTGTTAGCAAGGGTAACTATCGCTTGCGTTAAAAAGGGTTTATACGTGATTTAAATTATCGGAAACCCAAAATTTGTTGATTTTATGCATTTTAAGAACAAAAATGACTTGAAATGATGAAACTTTATCGGTCATTCACTTTGATTTTATGCACTCTTTAAGCATATAAACATTTATTTCTCTACGACACATAGTCATGGAGTAATTTAAATAAATATGTAAAAAAGGATATTTTTTTAGGGGAATATAGGTTGAACTTTAAAATTTTGTGACGAACATTCACTAGATAAATGTTTAAAATACTTATTGTATTTTTTCTAGAAACCCACCGTTTAACATTGAGGAATTTGATTTGAAATTGGAGTGTTTAGACATGCGAGCCCTTTCGGTCATGTTTATAATTTAATTGACGAATATTTTGTTTTCATAACTAGGAATACAGGCCATCAATACGGATATGTCCGTGAAATAGAAATCGGTCAAATCGATAGGTTATATAAAGATTTGTGATCAAGCAACGAAAAAAATACCGAATGTGACAAGAATGAGTCAATTGTGAAAGAAGTTTGGAGCATTCTGAATATGAAAATTATATGACATTGACAGCTGATATGCCAAGACTAAATAATGCAAATGAAAATATGAGTTGTATTTATCTACAAGGCAAACAAGTGTATGGATAATTATTATTACATTGTTATGTGTTAGTATTGTTCTTAATGGTAGTTTTGGTTTAAGTACCTTGACGATATTGTGCTGTGACAATCCCATAGTTCATGAGTATTTTGTAATAACAAATATGAGTAAAATTACTGCAAAAGAGTTGGGTACAATTAAAGATGACGACTCGATACTATGATCTTAAACTACTTGTAGTGTTCGTGGTGGCCTATGAACACTTGACAGAAATTATTCAGTGTTCAAATATTTTTCTGAAAACTGCATATTTTGAAAAGCTAGCTGTTGTAAACCAAGAATGCCAGATTCGTAGATAGTGATGAGCAAAATTGGTGAATGAAAAACCGGAGTCTAAACAAAGTTTAGAAGATCGAGAGTTTCGCAAGTCTTACATAAGTACAAGAGTCCCGCGGCCATACATTTTTTATTTTATTTTGTAAACAGAAACAATGGTTGTTTTTGCAATAATACTAACTTGGATTGATCTGTATGTAAATATAAATTTAATAGAAGTAGAAAATCAGCTGGAAGCGGATTTCATGGCTCCGCAATGTAAGAGAGTCGACGGGAATTAGGACAGTAGACGATAGGGAGATGTACTCACTTAGAAGTGATATTCAACGTTGGGGGAACCTACTAAAACACTGAAAGAAGGAGAAAGAATAATAAAAGGGTGTTATTATGAAAATAAGCCATGAGATCATGAAGTTGATTTGTAAGACATTCAAGACTGAAAGAGAATGCGAAACAAAACCATTACCACACCTGTAAATGCATGACTGAGAAGTAGTATAAGTGTGAAGATTCCTATGATACGTTTTACTAATTTTGACAGTCATAGGTAAATTAGTAAGGATATAAATGTACAAGTATACAGGTTACCTATATAAAACTCCAATAGTTCTCTTCGTATTGTATGCTAAACAAATTATGTAAGTCATAATAATGATATCTTGTGATTTATACAATTTATGACCTGGCTAAATTTCTAGTTTGGTTTGTAACTCAAATAATAATGATATAATAGTGTTTAATACATAACACACTTAGTCTCTTGAATATTGTGGGCCTCTTCAAGGTCCCATTGGTCATGCCGATTAGCGGTGTTCAAGCTGTATTTTGTAATACCTACATACATTAGCGGGAAGAGTCAAATACTGTTTTGATTTCAGTCATGGAAATTCATTATAGTTTCCAACATTTTATAGAAATTCTTGAACTGTCATTGTTTAATTTTTTATAATTATGAATACATTTGGTAAATATGAACACACATTTTGACACCTGATAAGCCGAAACGGTTGTCAGTAGTAATAATAATCGTAGAAAAAAATATATCAATAATAAACCCGTTTCTACAAATTAAAAGCCGTCACAATCGAAAGATTCAAGACTGAAAATTTGAATACAAAAATCTTTGAGGTATGGTATGACTGATATTTCATTGGTATATGATACATAGAACGGTATTGCTTTCTAGGCATACAGTTTTGATAAATTCTATAGAGAGTTTCACATATTCGTTCTTTAATTATAAATCTTACGTAAGTATTCATCTTTCAAGACCTCACATGATCATGTCAGTTTTTTCATGGCCATCTCTTACACTCCAGTTCTTAACGTTTACTGGGCATAATTCCCCCTTTAAAAAAATCTTATTTCCACGGTGTATTATTCGATTTCATGTATAGTATGCTATGCTCATTTGCTTTAATACTTTTTTTAACTTATTCTGATTTGTGGTACGGGATGGGCAGTGTTAGCGGACAGGGAAAAAGCTTCCAGTGATACGTATATTACGTCATGAAATACTTGCAAATTACAACCTGCCACAACAGACTTTGATATAATTATTCATGGACGTTGATTGTCTGCTCGGAACTGAACCATAAAAAATAAACGAGATAAGTTTAAGAATGAAACACGAAAACCGTTGTCGACCTTCGAGTTTTGGAGATTTGTATCACAAACCAAAGGTCAAACGATCGAAAGGGAAAACGGGTTAAGTGTTAGTCTCGAGGTGGACGAACGGCAAACGCTATTATATTGCATTGCGGTGGAGTTTCTCTTTTTTGCATAAATAACACAACAAACAGCTATTATAAGTGCGAGTGATTTGTTTGTCTCGAGGACGTGATACGGATCAACAAATTTGTTTGCTGTGAGAGACCGAAAAAATAATTAAAATATGATGTGTTATTATTAATTATAGATCAGTAATTACCAAGATTAACAATGCATGTGTCTCTACAATACACAAACTTTGGTGAGTTCGCATTTTTAATAACCTTTTGAATTAAAATAAGATGCTTTATCTGATTTATGGACACTTCATTGTACTCTGTTCAAGTGGCGAATTTATTGTCAAATGATAATTTCTTTTAAATGACCAGTGTTTTCAGCCCAGAGAAGCAGTTCTTGCGTGAGAAATAGTTTTGAATAAATGTATCTCTTGCTTGGAATCGAAATGAGGATGCCAGCACAGAAATCAATCGAATAATTATCACTATGCATCGGTGGTCAGAATTTAAAGAAAGAGAAATTTCGCTAGTAAATCTTAGTCGTAATGAATTACTAAACAAAATATAGGTATTGTATATACATATAGAAAGTTATGATATTTTGTTGCAATATTGAGTCCGCGTGGGAAATATTTAAAGGTAATTTGCTCGCTTGCAGAGAGGTGCAGCGGGAGCCAATGAACAACAACTACAACAGAAAGTCAAAAGACTTGAATCAGACAATCATTTTTCAAATGAACCATCACTTAAGATTCATCCAGGAAAATCAAGGTATTGCATTTTAATTGAATAATCAAAAGAGAATATAAATGTAAACTTACATCTAATGAGACGATCGTAAACTGTCTACTGAGAACGAGCCCGTATCGAGACACTAAACAATATTAAAGAAGTAACAATCAATTAAGTGTAGTTAGACATACAAATCTATGGATTACACATAATATTTACGATGAAAATATCACAATTGCAGTTCTTGTAAATAATTGGGCCATTTAAAACAATATTTTATCATGGAATATTAAAGAATTTAGTAAATAAGGCAATGAAGAGCAAATGAACAAAGATGTCAAGGATTTTTTGGTGTCCTCAGATATCGAATCGTCGCATACCGTGAGAGAATACAGAAAAACCCTAATACGACCATAAAGGCTGTACAGCAGCACCAATGTTCGAGACTGTCACAAAGATGGACTGAAGTATTGGATCAAAGACGATAATTATATAATTTATAGGTACACAAAGTGATTTTTTTATATTTCATATAAACTCATTTGTTATTTTTTTCTTCTCATTTTCTTTGTGTATATACCTACATAATCTATATTCTATAAATTATTTTTCTTCTTCTGTAAATTTTGTATGTAAAAATATGGTTTTTGTAGCATTGAACCCCCCTGCTCACAGACTGGAATAAAATTATTATTACTATTATACAAAAAGAATCCAAAGAAATCTAAAACTTTGTTGGCGTGGAACTTAAAATATTTCACTTCACGAATTGGGTTGGCTGACACGAGGTTCTTGTAACTTTTCAACAATGTGCTACAGAAGTATTATTCGATTCTTTAGACACGTCATTGCCAGGAGAACAGATAGCCTCGAAAAGCTTGTCGTGATGGGCAGCATGGAGGGACGAATATCTCGTAGTCGCTCGCTAACTAGATGGAGTAGTCTTGTTGGATCTGCATTGGGGTCATCAATGACTGGCGCTCTTCGTTCTGACCAGAAATGATTAGGACAGTGGCGGGCCGCATAAAGAGTGTTAATTGAAGCCACCATCCTGAGACACAAGAATAAAGACGAGACAGAAAAAGCTTCGAAGCATAATTTGAAATGTTAAATTTAATGTCACGATAGTATAGATAGTAGATTCTCAGAGTACCTAATAACGGGAGGCTCGACATTAGTAACAGTGCTGTCCTAAAAATATTGCGAATACTTTATCTTTATAATCACGCACATATTTCGGGAAAACACGTCTTGAAAGCATTTATAGATCTTCAATAAGTTCTAAGACTTCTAGATATAGGTCATGGGTACCATCGCAAAAAAAAATATTTATCAGTCGTACATGACGTAAGTCAAAATTCTTAATTTACTAAATGATAAAGCTTACTTTGTGATGACATCAAAGCATTGGATTACGGGGAAGTTACAAAGTGTCAGAATTGTCCAATATTTACCTGAAAAGATGAAAAAATACACTTATTAATAAAAGTAATCATCTGGAAGTATTCAATAATAAAATAACTTGGCTACATACATTTTCTTTTAAAAGATATAATGAAGGGTGACTGACCTACGACAGATTTATTAGACCCCAAATTAAAATTAAGAATCAACTTATTTCATTCACCAAAATAGTATATTAGGAATATCTTTTTTGCAATAAGTTTGACTCTAAGATGCAGTAAGTGATGTTTTTACTGAAAGCGCGTTCAGTAGCCAAGTATGTATAACTGTTGGGTGAATGATCGCTAAAGCACATTATTAGGTATGATACGGGACTAAACGGTACCTATATTAAGTATTACTTTGTCTATCTACGTACTATATAATATAATATATGCAACGCTTTTGTCTTATAAATAAAAATATACCGTAGATTGAACATACCTATATTTCGGGATTATAAATTGGGACATAAAGAGGCGCATCACATGGCAACTAAATATTTTGTCTTCCTTCACAAATAATATACAAAAGACTAATTTCACATATTTTTTAATGCTAAAAATAATAAATATATATATATATATATATATATATATATATATATATATATATATATATATATATATATATATATATATATATATATATATATATATATATATATATATATATATATATATATATATATATATATATATATATATATATATATATATATATATATATATATATATATATATATATATATATATATATACAAAATATATGAGAAAAAAAAATTAACTCCTTGCCCCCAAAAATAAAACGATTGTTTTGTCCACTCACAAAACGCTTCCTAACCACGCCCAATACATCATAATGACGAGGGAAATAATTAATAACCATAGTAAAAAACGAATACTGACATCAGTATGACTTCATTATTCGGGATGGATTTTTGCGTTTCTGCGTTTTTTTTTTAAACGCCTCGCGTTTTTCGTGCGTATCTAATATATTTTTATATTTTCATTACAAAAAATATTTTCTTACATCATTCACACCCATTCATTTATTAACCTAAATTGATTCGAAATATTTTTTTACTGACAAACTTTTTAACATCTCAATAGAGACGAAGTTGGGATATTATAGAAGAGCCAGGAACTCAATGCACCTACAGGGCTTACGACCTGTCATCGGCTGGTTTACGTGATCTTGCACAATGTTCACCAATTATGCTTTCTTATTGAGTTCCCTTATCAATGTAATTTTTGAAAGTTCTATATATTTGAATAATTCACCTGAAAATAAGGAATTATACTATTGCCATCTATGAAGTAACGAAGAAACCTTTTTTGTAACGCCATCTATTGAGAAATTAGTTTATTTGTAAACAATGAAAGCAACAGTCCTTAAAAATGAGGTGACAGTGTTCTCTCACATATGTCACCCCTGAACTGCGCCAGAAGTATTATTTAATTTTTGGTTTGTTTACCTACTTGTACCAAACCTACTTGTGAAATGTAAAGCTATAAAATTTCTCTTGTATACCAATATAACGGTATTTGAGATTTGTATTTTTAACACTAAATTAAATAATGTAGAAAACGTATTTTTGTAATTGTACATGTTTATTAAATCTCAATTAAGATGTAGCAGGAATGTATTTTTCATAAAAAATCATACGCCTACAGAGTAATAGACCTACGGTTCATGCGCTTATGCGACGATAACAAATTATCTGGAAAATGGAAAAAAATAACTGTAAAAGTGGAAAATGGAATAAAACAATATAAATCAGCCGACGAAAAATCATCAGTTCCGTAGTTGTCAAAATTGTATTGTATACAAAAATGTATTTTTCACAAGGAAAATGGATTCCTGCTTTGCCTTTATTGAGATGCAAACAAAAAATAACAGTAAAAATAGATATACATACAGGTATTATCACGCAAAATGTCTTCAGAGTACTACTTCAGAACAGGCACTCTGCGTAAAGCGATAGTAAAATATCTAAATATCATTCATTGTATTAAAAAAATGTGTTAAATAAAATACGAAAAAAAATCCCACTTTTATAATTCAAACCGACTACCTAGATAAATTGATAAATATACAAAGTATTAACAAGAATCTTCACAAAATATTTTTATAAATATATTTATGTAAATATTGTAAATTATCAAATGTAAAAACATCTTCAATAGAGGAAATACAATTTAATTAAAATTGTTTGTAGGTGAAACCTTTTATGTAAATGAACCTTTATTATACATAATAGGAAGAATTATGTGTTTACTTTCACTTGCAGCAACAAAACAATTCACCGAGCCCTTTATATTATGTACCTACCTACCTACCTATCTTGGAGAAAAAGTAAATTGTTATGTTCAGACATAGGTAGGTACATGTTCACATATACATATTATAATGATGCTATTTTCTCCACAAAAGTGATGACCCTTTATTCAACTACAAAATGCAAAAAAATAAAAATAAATAGATCTATATATATGATAACTTTGATAACACTACTAAGGTAAAGTGGCCAGGGAAAATATTCCACAACAGGAAAGTAGACCTCCGAGAGGTTCTCTCCGAGAGATGGAAAGACTGCTGGCAATCCACGTCTCAAGAGGGAAATATATGTAGGAATACAACAAGCCAAGATGCCTAGGGACAAGACTACTCAGTGATGCATCTTGGGGTTAATCCTATATCAATTATAAACGACGAAGAAAAATAGTAAATATAAGACAACATAAATGAAGACCGAATGCCTTCACGTTGTGGTGTTGATTCCCGTTACTGGATGGAACCTGACGTAATAATAGAATTAATAGTTTCCTACTAATAACTTGAGAGTCTGTTGTCGTCATAGAGGGGGGCGTTATCCATCAACCAAGCAAAAAAAACCCTAATATGCACTTTGAGCAACCGACGTGATTTCTCAAATTATTTGCCGAAAACTATACGAGTATGTAAATTCTTTTCATTTTTTACTAACATTCCTGCTGTATTATCTACTACGGTTGACAAATAGAAGTTTTCTATGGAAATAATAGTCCCACGAATTGTATAGTCTTTGGTTAAATAACACATGTAAATAAAAATAAGATACTTTTGTCAAACCTAGGAAGTCTTTGGTTAAATAACACATGTAAATAAAAAAAATATGACACCCTTTTCAAAGTTTTCTTCACGTTGAAATGTAACTTTCGAAAAAATTCATGTTACTGTCGTTTTATGTAATAATTGTTTACTTTGTATGATATACAAAATTGTAAAATTAAATCAAGCTGGAAACAGTTTTAACATGTATTGCTAACGGTAATTCACAAATTGTAAGTTTCAGATTTCTAACTGTGTAAAAAATGGTCGAATTAATAAATTTAGTTTGATACAAATTATTACATTACAGTGAAGGTAAAAGTTTTTGCATAAAATATTATTAGACATTAGAGGCAATAGAAATAATGTAGAGGTAATTAAATACTCCAATAGTCATTTGAAACTGGTCTATCTAATCGTCCATGAAAATTTGACATCATAAGATACACCTGGTGCTTGTATTAGATAATATTAAGTACCTATATATAATGTAATAAATAATTATTATAACGATCGTTCTACTCGTAAATTCTGCTTCATTTGTAACTTAACTTGAACTAGTTATGAAACTACGAGTTGATTTAACGAATCAATGGATTTAAAAAAACAAAACTCGTAACTCAGTGATTTTGTTACATAGGTACGTAGTTTATTGTAAACGTAGATAACCACATGTTTACTTTATAATTTTCAGAATGGATTACTGCTTAAATTTCATCAGGAGTTTTATTTCATTTTGAAAATATTTATAACAAGAAAATAAAAAAAAAATAGAGGTCACCCTTAAGATAGTGTTTTTTGGGTCGAAATGAAGAAAAATAAATATATTTCACATGTATTGTCATAGGGAATACATAAGTTCTGAAAGTCGCAGTCGCTTTAACTGGTCGTGGAGTTAGTTAAAAAACGATCGAAAAATTTCAGTAGGTACACAGACACGCGGAGATAAAGAAAAGCGTGAAAGCTAGTATTACAGTGAACTGAATGTTTCAAGAGTGTTCTGTTGATATATTTTATATCTTTTGGCATCTCTAATGTTGAGGAATATTTGGACGAAGGTTTCACAGTCCCAATTTTTATCAGCTAATATACACATTCAATATCTGTCTACTATATATCTATAGTAAATTTCTCAACGGACTATTCTTGATGAAAATTCATAAAAAATATCAAATTTACGTTAAGTCAACATCATTTTATAAATTAATAATTTTATATAATTATATACAAATCCCACATTTCTGTTTTTACTATTTCTATCATATGCTGATTTTCCTTTGAATACCTAAGCATTTCAATATAAGTCAATAACAATATATAGGTAGACACACGATACATAACATTGCATGACATGGATTTTTTGTTAATTTGTTGTGTTGATTCTTGGCCTATGGCTTCTTCTTCGTCCTCTCCTTTGTCCCATTTACTTGGGGTCGGCTCTCCTTATTTTATTTCGTCAAACTCGCCTGTCCTGTGCCAGATCAGGATTCAGCTCCCTCTCTCGCAGATGCTTCTTGATGCTCGACAGCCATGTGGCTGGTGGTCTGCCTGGTCTTCTCGCTGGAGTCTCGATGTCCAAGGCCTTATTTATCATATTGTCCGTCCAAAATGTGGCCATACCATCTAAGCCAGTTTTCGACTATTTTTTCGTCTATTGGGGCCTCTTTGAAACTACCGCGCACGTGGACATTCCTCACTTTGTCAGACCCCCAGTTCACCTTAGCATCTTCATTTCCGCTGTGTGTATCTCTTTTTGGTGTTTTTGCTTTAGTGCCCAACATTCCGATTGGCATTGACACATATTTTTATGGTAATATTTTGATGTTTCACGAACTGGTCACAGAACGGCGCCATTAGCAGCATATGAAAACAATCAGCAAAGTTAGATGTGAGAATATGAACCCACTTCCTATCTAAATAGTGATGAGCAAATGTCAGATCGGTCTCGGTTCTTGGTCGTGAAATCACAGGTGTGGTCACGGTTTGTTTTGCTAACCCATTCATAAACCTGGTCTTGAAAGTCTCGCGACAACATAAAACTATTATTTTTCTGCTAAAGTAAGTTGTTACAATTAAACAAACATCTTCTTCTCTATCAGCCTTCTTTCAGCCGCACCTTTTGGTAAAACAAACATAAAACAAATAAATTTTTAAAAAATATGAGATTGAACCCTTTTCAATTTTTTCACTAGCATACATTGTATTACTCAATTAATAACTTTTACGATCAAAATAATAATTTTTATAATTTAATAATTTTATTTATCAAAATAATAATTTTATTTAGCTTTAGGTAACGAGATTAAAAGACTTTGGCATTCTCGTAAAATAATAATATTGCCGATCATTATTTCAGCCACTGGCATTATTCCAAAATCGTTAATAAGTAATTTAGAAATTATAAATTTATCGAAAAACTTAATAATAAAAATGCAAAAATCGGTAATAATGAATACATGTAGAATCGTTAAAGATGTTTTAAACGTTAATATTCGGGAATCAGTAGGGTTGTTAGGTAGTATAGAGACCTCCTCAGAGCCTAATCCTTTGATATGTTAAGTATCTGGATGGGTGAACTATTCCCAATTGAAAGCTTGATGATACGTTTGTTGCATTATATTTTGCTCTTTTAAATAATTTACAATTTACGCATTGATCTGCTAATTCTTTTGAGGAAGTTTATAATGGTAATAATAATAATTGAGTGTTATTATTTGTAGTGCTTAATTGTTATTAATATCATTAGTAAATCGGCCAGCGCCGTTAAAAAAATCCTTAATTTTCATTTAGTTGGTAGTTAAATCTTGTTTGAAAATGTATATTATTATGGTTTTAACTGTCTTTATATTGAAAATATGTAAACTATAATTGTTGCATAAAACCAAATAAAATAAAAAAATTTACTAACGCTCAGCCGGAAACGTTTAGCTTTGTTTATTTTGTATTAAACACAAAATTGTTTAATTATATCAATTGCTATCGTGATTCACAAGTTAGTCGAAAATCGATTGTAAAAATTCAGTACATACAGAGACAAGTGACGTTAAAGAAACGGATGTAAAATGTTGGTTGTCAACTTTTGGTCTTGTAAGATCAGTCTTGGTCTTATATTGACACACGTGTTAAATGCAAGACTGAACAACATTTTTTCTCATCACTATAATAATATGTTTGTTAGATGGTTTGTTATAATGCAGTGGACATAGCCACATAGCACGTACACTCGACCTACTGACTAAAATCATAGGCAAGGCAATACTTGGGAGAGAGAGAATTCCGTTTAATTTATTCGATGAATTTAAATGTACAATTTTGTATTTATTCCGTGAATCGAAAGGTACCTACCTACCTACATACATACATACATACTTGCCGTTTGACACTTTGCCGGTTAATAAAAATGCTATTATCGGTGCCAAGTGTCACGCTGTATAAACCAATCATATAAAACGTGCTGTAGAATTTGATACTATGTAAATAATAGATGTGACAAAAAAAATAGTAATGAACTACCTACGCGGTAAAAAAAAACGCCGAATCGATGACAGCGTTATAAGAATGCGCGTGTGCGCGTTATGCTAACACGTAATAATCACACAACAAACACTTCCTTGTTGTGATTTTTTTTCTGAATGAAAATATCTAGTTATTAACCCAGTCCATTTCCAGAATTGTGTGAGAAATTATATTTTTTCTCTCGTTGGAATCCAACCAAGGACACCAGTGGATACTTAACGTGTCATTTAGCGGTGGAAAAGAAAAAGATAAGTTAAAGTTATAAAGAATAAGTTCTTTAAATTTGAAATAATTTTTTACTAAATGAAAATATCTAATTTTTAAAAGTTTAATTAGTTTTTAAAATAATAATAAAATTGTTTTAGTTTAAGATGTATGGAAGTGACAGTGACACACGACTGAGTTATCTTGAGTGACTGTCACTTCCATACATCGAGTTATCTTTTCTTTTCCACCGCTAAATAATACGATAACTAGGGAGAGCACAGAAGTCGAACGACTTGTAATAAAAATAAACACTTTCTTGCACTTTCTTGCACACTGAGCAAGTGGCGTCTTTATTGACATATTGACAATTTCTTACAACTAACAAGTGTTTCCAGCCCAGAGAAATAATATTGGTGAGAAAAATAAATTTAAATTTATTTCTCATCTGCTGGGGACCGAATCCAGTATTCCCGCAAGCAACCGAACGACTGAACAACTGATAATAATAACGGCATAGCCTACAATGCAGGGTATTTAGCGACAGGTGTGCAGTAACTTACAAAAGGAAGCATGACACATACGTGTATGCCCACACACTAAACTCATCTCACCAAAAAAGGCACTATATTTAGAATAGGCGGTGAACTTAATTGCTGAACTATGTGAGATTCTATTTTGTAGTTTGTATTTTCGATTAGGTATCTGGCTCTTACGGGACACCCGATAACGATTATTATAAACGAATAAAAAAATAAAAAAAATTATAGAAAACAGTGGAAGCACTATTCTAAGCCTATTATCATAATAATAAATGTAAAAATATAAGTCCCGGGGTCGTTCGAATATCGTTTCTTTGATCGACACATCGTTCAATATCCAATATTGCAGCAACATTAGCTAAAATAGCACGATGCGTAAATAGATCATTTATTTGTAATAATTTTTTTCTCGACTATTTTTGTCATGGTCGTAACAACGAAGATCTATTGTCTGGGTCGCGGTACGATTCAATACAAATATTTGACCAAAGCAAATTTTAGAAAAGATTTTTAACACACACACACACACACGCACACGCACACACACACACGCACACACACACACACACACACACACACACACACACACACACACACACACACACACACACACACACACACACACACACACACACACACACACACACACACACACACACACACACACACACACACACACACACACACACACACACACACACACACACACACACACACACACACACACACACACACACACACACACACACACACACACACACACACACACACACACACACACACACACACACACACACACACACACACACACACACACACACACACACACACACACACACACACACACACACACACACACACACACACACACACACACACACACACACACACACACACACACACACACACACACACACACACACACACACACACACACACACACACACACACACACACACACACACACACACACACACACACACACACACACACACACACACACACACACACACACACACACACACACACACACACACACACACACACACACACACACACACAATATATCGAAAACTAGACGAAAGAATGTTTCGTAATTCGGACGAGAAACTATTCAAAACTTATACAGTATCGCGTAAAAACAATAATATAATACACATATCATGAAGAAACTGAAAATGAATAGTAAAGCGGATCAGAAACAAAATAAATTTTACTAATATAATATCGTATAAATAAGAGATATTCCAAGTAGGTAGTGTTCCTACAGTTGAAAATACCTATTACGTACCTATATTTTTGTCGAGATATTCTTTTGGAACAATTTCAGAATATTTTTTTGAATGTGTAATATGTAGGTATATGTATGAGTTAAATACTAAATCGCATGCCTTGAATTCTTTCTCTGTTAATGCTAACAAACAGACTTTTGAATTAAAGAAATATATGATCCTTATTCCTTAGAAGATGTCATATATAAGACATAAGTCAGATAATTGAGATAGATAGTAATTGAATATAAGGTGTACTTGTGAAATCCAATCATCGACATTTCTAAAGAAAGTACAAAGTCACGTTTTGGCTGTAGATAATTCTGTTTACGAAAACAACAATTACACACAAAATAAGAAAATTCACATCCAAACCACATTGAGTTTAAAATTGGTTGTATAAAGAAAGCAAGTGTATGTACGTCAAGAACATAAAGTAAACAAGTTACGAGTGTATAAGTGCACGCTAAACCAGACCAATCCCTTCACAACAATTAACCCAAATGCAACAAGAATCCAGCAGAAATGCCACAAGTCTTAAGAAATTCCGACCTCTGCTAGTTCCCACATGAACTTTCATTCTCTGACCAACTTACCGCCTCACCTCACCTGGCCACGCCATTCAGCGCAAATGGCAAAACGCAAACAGAATCCAATGTTGACACAGCGCGTCTCAACCGAGCCCTGGCCTAGCAAGGCATGGCCGGAAGACAAGTCTGTAGATGATGTCGTTGGAGATTGTATTGTATAGCCTTTGGGAGAGATAGCAGTGAGACAAAGGTTTGTCAACATTTCATTTCGTTTCGCGTAAAAATTTAGCTAAAGACAAGTAAATGGACTTTTTGAAACGGAACAATAACAATATATTTGATAATTAATTATTTAACAATAATTTATCAATTAATAATTTAAATAACAATATATTTGATAATTAATGATTTAACAATAATTTATTAATTAATAATTTAAATAACAATATATTTGACAAACATACGACCAGTGGTACTGTATCGAATGCGACTCGGGCATTGTTCTATACCTACTGGTGAACATTTGGCAAGGATTGAAACATTGGACCATATTATATTTTTTGAATGTCCATTAAGGGCGTAGATCAAGGATGTATACATTTTTCGATCTCAATGAAACTTTAGATTCATAAAAATTATGTATTTTTAATTATTTTTAAAATATTATTAAATATTTAAAATCAATTTACAAACTGATATTACAATAACACAATAAACGTTGTGGCAGGCATTTGGTTTGACCATGCTTTTTTCACAAATTAAAAAAAATAATTCGTCTGATTATATATGTGGAGAAGAACAATATCCTTAAAATGTAGTCTAAAAAATAATGCTATGTAATCATAATTTGATAAAATATAGCATTAAACATGGAGGAAATAAACAACACTGACATTATTAGAATTTTATTTAAAAAAAAAAAAACTAACAACGACAGATCATTGAGATATACAAACAAAAATATTTAAAAATATTTTTATTGCAAAAATATATTTGATCAATTTATTGCATTTTTTATAAAAATTAATCATTTGTGCACTGATTTCAGCGCCATATTGGTGGTTCATTCAGATACTAAAAAAATATTAGATTCGAGCCTGCATTTTTTGTTACGCCATCTAGCGATAAGCGGTATATACGATTTGTCCGATACAATAGCTTACTTGACAACGCTGACATCATTTGACCGAGAACTCTATCTTCCTCTTACACACACTCTCTCTCTCTCTCTCTCCTCACAACATGTTGAACAAAAAAAATAAGTACGTGTTTTTCAGCGATGCATAATACACCAGACAAGGCACTTAATAAAAATATATTCTTTATTCATAGCGTTTTTTCCTTCGCATAATAAATGGTAATATCTTTTTATTAAGTAAGCCCTTTAAATACTATTTTAAAATCACTCGCAGACGATTAGATAAGCCGGAACATAATAAATATACATATATTTATTATGTTCAATCAGTGATATGTAATGAATAGATTTGCAATCATAGAATAAAGATATATATACTGCAATGCCATACAAATTATTCTCAAAAAACTGCTTCGCATAAGGTCTCGCAGTGTCTCGTACTAGTTTAAAACTCCTATATTTTGTCCTATATTAATAACAGTCAATTTCTCCGTCCCTTTTGTTTGCATACGCCTGATACAATCTCTCTCTCTCATTTATGCATTAGATGAGACAGGGTTGTCAGGTATTTCATTTATGTATTTTTTTTTAATTTGCATTAAATTAACGTTACGAAATACATAAAAAATAATCGAATACATTTTTATTATTGCATATGCGCAAACATTGGATTTTTTTCCCTGTCGGGAGTCAAAGATATTTTTTAACAGATTTTTAATTATCTCAATAGAGACGAAGTTGGAATACTTATTGTAGGAGAACCGGCAAATCAAGGCACCTACAGGGCTTACGACCTGTCATCGGCTGGTTTACGTGATCACTTTATGCGCTTGCGCAACGTTCACCAATTATGCCTTTTTAATGAGATCCCTATCAATTCAATTTTGAAACTTCTATATATCTTAACTTCGTCCCTATTGAGATGTTAAAAAAATGTTTATCAATAAAAATATCATTTGACTCCCGAAAGGGAAAAAAATCCAATATTTGCGTATATGCAATTAAAAAAATATTCGATTTACATACACTGGTATAAGTAGGTTAAATAGCCAAAAATGAAATAATATTTCTGGCCTAGTTCAGGGGTGACATCTATGCGAGACACCGTCATCTCATTTATAAGGACTGTTGCTTTCATTGTTTACAAATAAACTAATTTCTCAATAGATGGCGTTAAAAAAAGGCTTTTCCGTTACTCCATAGATGGCAATAGTATAGTTCCTTATTTTCAGGTAAATTGTTACACACTATTCAAATATATAGAACTTTCAAAAATTAAATTTATAAGGGAACTCAATAAGAAGGCATAATTGGTGAACGTTGCGCAAGCGCATAAAGTGATCAGGTAAACCAACCGATGACAGGTCGGAAGCCCTGTAGTTGCAATGAGTTCCTGGTTCTTCTACAATATCCCAACTTCGTCTCTATTGAGATGTTAAAAAAAATGTTTGTCAATAAAAATTTCATTTTGAAAGTGCTTTGAACAAATGCGTGAATATTTTGATGGACACCAATATTGATCACAGCGATTTCTTCTTAAAAATTTAATCTACTTTTCTCTCCTTCGTATTGCATTTGGAAACCTGATTGAAATAAAAATAATTTAAAAATAAAATTTGTGAAAGCCCTAATATGCCAGTTTAGCTGAATATCGTACATATTTCATACCAGCAAACAATTTTGACACATTCACAAGAAAAACAATACTAAACAAGGAATCTTTATGTACATGTAAGAAATGAAATGACCTTTTTTAGTAGTGTACACGTTTTTTTAAGTCTAGACAGTATCCAACGGTCATTCCCGAATAAGAAAATAAAAATTTAAAATATCCAAGGTTTTTTCGATCTAAAATTAATAAATTTCGATTATATTTTTGTACTTTCTTATGAAAAGTAACTCCATCGTCTTTCTTCACAACATTAGACCTATTACGGCAACATTTTACGACACAGAATGTCATTTTCAATTACAAATAAGTGAGAAGCGACACGTACAAAGGTTCGTCAACGACTAATATTCGCTAGGACACATGTTTTGATTAGGACTCATGTTTTAGTGTGCAGATTTTTGAATTCTATTGCTTATCTATTCATTACATATCACTGTGTTCAATACTCGTACATTTTCATCATTTATTACATTACTATAGATAGGATTTTTTTAATTTTACGAGTATTGTAGAATAATGACGGAATTGGTGTTAGCCACATTAGATTATTGGTCAGGGAATATTGTATACAGTTTATTTCTGTTCTAGTTTATATCAAAATAAGTATACCTACGCAAATTTTGTACCTAAACTAGTTGCATGTAACACATGAAATCCAACTGTCGATAGTTATAGTATGTACAGTTGAAGAATAAGTACCAATCTATAAACCCATAAATACAAATTATTTAATATTTTAAGATATTTGGTTTTCTATACAACACATGTACCAAGGTATGTATGTCAAGATAGGATAGTATGGAGGTCAGTCCTTTGATCCTACCCAGAATATGAAAACAGCATGATTGTATGTATGTTTGGAGATTAGTATCAAACAATTAAGTCTTCTTAGATATTGTGTGTAGACGACTGCCATACAAATTGTATGAAACAATGTCGTCACTAAATTCAATTTTTATAAAAATTGTTAAAAAAAATTGAGATGTACTTCTACAATTTTATATATTTTATAGAAAATTAAATTATCTAGTTGGGGTGTGAGTAAATTCTGAGTAAATCCATGTATGGGAACATATATGCTGCGAGGCCTCTAGTTGGTGCTATTAGCATGCAAAAAGTCCACTATGCCATACAAAATGTACCTTCGTACACGCAACTTGGCTTTATAATGTTGATTCATTCAGAGAATTGAATTCTCATGAACGAATCGACAGTTGGATAAGTAGGTAATGATAGGACAATTTTGTCAACATTTTCATCATTTATTACATTACTAGGATTTTTTTAATTTTACGAGTATTGTAGAATAATGACGGAATTGGTGTTAGCGACATTAGATTCTTGGTCAGGGAATATTGTATACAGTTTATTTCTGTTCTAGTTCCCTAAAATATTCCCTAAAATAATTATTGTGCTATATGTAAACTACTGCGAAATTCGATGTACTTGGGCCAAGAAGATAAATTTCAACTGTACCGGACGGATGGCAGCCCTAGTCATGCCGAGATCCGAATCTATACTATAATAATCCATCGCGCTAGCCGCGCCGCTTAGCCATCAACTCGTCTAAACAAACTACCTATTAGAAAAATATATTATACTTAGGTATAAAAAAAATATATAAGCAGACGTAGCGAGAGCTCGGTATCCTCTAAAATAAAATATTTTGTGTAGTTCAGCGAATTATGTATAATTTTCTGCCATTGTATTTATGATATTTTTGTATTGCTTCTCTAATTGTCAGCCTCATTACATAGACTTTATGTCTATCTATTGTCTCAAAGATACAGTACAGACTAAAAACTGCTAAAAACACACAAAGTAGGTATAATTATATGTCAGTATAGGTACCTACCTATTATAGGTAATGCATATAATATACGTCGCATCATGTTCATGTCAATCATAATAGTCTGCTTCTAAAAATTTAAACTAGGTATATGAAAAAAGCCTTGCTTTATACTGTCGATACCTCAATACGCGACGCGACGACTGACAAAATAATTGAAATATTCTTATAATAATAATAATAATATAGAATCTTAGAGTAGCATATCGTGTATACTGGCTATACATTTGTAGGTTAGGTTAGGTTTGTTTTGTAATAATAATAGCGCTTTATATATTGAATGATTTCGACTTATAAGCGAATGTGTCGCTATTATTATTGTAAATAAACCAAAACTAACCAAAGAATGAGCATTTGAATTTGATAATAATCGTTGCGTAAAGACTCTTCGCGAGCCTGTGCGTGTGTGTGTGTGACATGAAGCGTATTATGCATTACACATTGTACTTTGACCTTGAAAACATCGAAACATCGAATATAATAATATTTTTATTTATTTAGCATTTTAATATTCGGATTGGTATTTATATTTAATTCTTATTTATAATATCAAATAATGTTAATTATATTTTATCAATCAGGAAGGTATGCGTATTTGATTATGAATTTATTATTATAATATATAGGTACCTACATAATATTTTTGCAATTCGTTTTTATACATTATCCAATAAAAAACTTTTCACGTTATCCGACAGATAGCGCTAAAACTATTTTTAGCATTCAACCGAGTATTTTTTAGTTTTGTATACATATAGTAAATATGAAACACATTATGTATAAAATACATAAATAATAAATTTAATTAAATAGCTCTGATAACGCGTTCAAATATTGAAGCAATAAAAATATAATTTTATTCCAAAGTAACACCTGGTGGAAGAAACCAAAAGTTTTCTAAAAAAACTTCCTAAGGAAATTGGTAAATTTGGTTGATCTCTCGACTATTTTACGATTTTAACGCTACTCAATTATAGCGATGGTTGAAATACCCCGTTAAGA
Source organism: Molanna angustata (assembly GCA_963576475.1). NCBI lineage: Eukaryota > Metazoa > Arthropoda > Insecta > Trichoptera > Molannidae > Molanna > Molanna angustata. The sequence goes on along the minus strand of OY754973.1, from coordinate 38,237,808 downwards.
AACGCTTATCCAAATTTTTATACGGATTTAATTCGAGTAAAAACGCCAATGCCAGTGAACGTGAGGTCGCTTTTGGCTTCCAATTCCAAGGATATATACGTAGATATTAATTGTTAAATTAATAAAAAAAAAATAACTAAATAAAAATTTAAAATAGAGTTTTCATAATCTTCACACAAAAAACATTAATTTTATTCAATTACACTGCTCTTTTGGCAAATAACACCCCTTTGGGGTGAAAAGCAATACGAAAATTAAAAAAAAAGAAATACGTGCAATTTTGTCAAAGAAAAGATTCCTACTTAATCTCATTTATTTATGGTTTAAAATACCCTTCACAATACTATTGTATTCAATTCATGAACATTGGGCATTTCGAAAAATAGGGATGGGAGAGGTTAACTAAAATTTAAGCATTAAATTGATACACTGTTGTCTGATAAATAAATCAGTTTTAAACAACCCCAATACGAAGTTGATTGAACTTTAAGCTTGGACTATCCGATGAACATAGAATTCACGATACAAAATATCTTCATATTATATACACATAAACATTAAGATGAAACTCATATATGTAACGGAGCTCACACAAGATCTATATTTTGATTGAAACATAGAGAACAGTCATATCACCAAGGACCACCTCTAAAAAACACAGGATGAGAGTACAAAGTAAAAAAGGATGAAAGTTGCACAAGCACTAACACAATGAATGTTACAAACTCTCAGTGATATAAAATAATCAGGCTTCTTGACTTTTCAAAAGTGTGTGCAAGTGGACTAGCGTTTCCATTTAAAGGAAGCATGTTCGAGGGAGCATGCCCAATAGCCCAAAAGCATGACACCACATTTTTACAAAAATCTGATATTGTTTTTTATCGATGAGAGGAGTACCACAGTTTGAGGGCATATGTTCCACGGTACAATACAGTCTAGAAGTGGTTGACTTTTGCGAAACTTTCCAAAGAAAACGTGTTCAGTAGGTAGGTAGGTAGGTACAGGTGGAGGACGAGTGAAATTTATCACGATCTTATTAAATCACACACAGATCTGTATTCTGCGACCAACTATGTCAAAGGGAAATAATATTAATTCATTTGTCAATCGCAAAGCACCAAATCAAATATACATTTTTTAAATACATTCATGATATGAAATGTCCGGAGGTCTAGAAACAGACAGAAACAACTATCAAATGCATTTCTTAAATGTGCAACATGCAAGAATGATTACTTGCTTCAATTAATACTTGAGGGCAAGATAGAAGGTCGCCGAGGGACTGGAAGGAGACAGATGTTCTGGCTGCGTAATATTAGGAATTGGACGAGCATCAGAACTGTGGAACAGATATTCCGGGCAGAACGGGACAGAGAGGGATTTACCAGAGACAGGGCACCAGAAGAAGAATTCATAGATAGCTTATCTGTACTACATCGCTGTTTAGGGCCGCAGTGAACAAGGTGGAGATAGCCCTGACGATCGCTTACCACCGCAGAGGAGAAGACATCTAGGAAATTAACTAAAATTTTAATTTTACGTTCTACTTAAATTTTTTCGCAAACGCGACTCCCATTCACATAGGAGTCGCGTTTGCGAAAAAAATTACGTAAAATTAAATATAATTTTTTTTTCATAATTTTAGTTGATTATGGAGTTCTATCATGAAGTGACAGTTTCAAACATTGAAAAAAAAATCTAGGAAATTGTTTATTATGAAGACCACATGGCATGGTTAGCTGTAAAAAAAGCTTTGATAATTTTAATAAAGTTAAGAAAAACGTTGATGGAAGTAGAAATGAATTTATCATTTAAGTAATAAAATCATCGTTGTACTAAAATTTATAGTTATAAACTATATTTTTTATTGAAAAATAGTAAAAACATAAAATATTACAAAAAAAATAATGTTTCTGAGAAAAGTCTCATTTCAAGACTTGTTGGAAAAAAAACACAAAGATGTTCTCCCAAACATACACTCCATTCTATATTACAAAACTTATCTATTTATTTATTATTCTATAAAAATAAAATAATCGTGTGAGATCTGTTAATTATATATATATATTCTTATGTAAAGCGCCTTTTCGTAAGATTTCGATTATACATGAATGTCAAATATATTATTATGTTATAGTATTATTTGAACACAAATATGGTATAAATTATCTATCTTTGTAGAGGCTGCTTGATGAAATATTAATAAAAATATTCTTATCTAAATATTCTGCCGAGTCCCGAATCAAAGATCCTACAAACATACAGAACGTGTTTATAAATACATGAAAAGTTGCAAATAGAATAAATTAATGTAGTTTGAAAACGGTGAACATCACATAAGCTAAATTATTATAGTAGGAAGGAAACAACACAGTACCAAATTAAGTTGATAAAGTTATAGTTAAAAGTCAATACAAACTATAGGTACATAAAGTCCATGAAAGTATTTAAGAATTATACGAAGAAATAAACATTGACAATACAATTATATTGAAAATATTTTCAATAGTGGTTTTAAAAGAAGAAGCGATGGAAATGTAAATTGAAGAAAAGGGAACCGACAATTTCACGGTAAAATCACTTATCATATAAAACAAATACAATAGTTTCACGACTGGTAGTCATAGTAGATAATATTTAGCCATAAATAACAGTCGATTGTAAATTCCCGCATAGTTCAACGACACTAAAGAAGAAATTGTAATTCTGACAATCGAATAATTGAATAATATAAAAGTTCAGGGAGAACAATCTGCGAATGAAGAATATACCAACATAACACAGAAATATCATTAACCTACTGAGACGAGTATTGTTTATTGGTTTGACGACACTCAAATGTGAGGAAAAATACACGATCACATATAAAATATAATATTATCTGCTATAAAATCAATATATAATGAATGGATGATAGTTATAGTTTGTTATAAACGACATTAAACTCTTTGTTTCCTTAATAATTGATTTGACAGTAAAAATTCTTCATAATAAAATAAATGCGAAAATTATTCGGACTTTGTGGTTTTTTATCAATTTATAAATTTAATATCAAATAATTTTGTTTTTCTCCTATCGTTATTTCTATAAAAACAACAATAACTTCGTAGAGCGCGACAAAAAGCTAAATATCTGAATGAAGACTAATTATAAAAACGATTAAAATAAATAAAACTGAGTTGTTTGATTAATTAATATATTTTTCTTTGGTTTCAATATTTTGGAATGGCTGGCAACAAAGGGATGCATTTCTTCCTCCCGGCCTTCGGCGACTCCCCTCGAATCTGCATTAATACATCTGTACGAAATCAAGACAATTTATAAGATAAAAATTCTGGTGATTCATAGATATCCGTCATAACATTCACAGATGTGATATTGATCTTGAACTTGGACATGTCATGATGCTCTTGCGAATTTTGCAATTTCACTGCTTATAAATTGTAACTTGTCATTTATTACACATCAGATTCAACCAGGAGCTATAATATGATCTTTAGATAGATCCCATCATCACCAGAGAGATAATGATTGGGAGACTTAGGTTTGCCGGACATGTACAAGGAATAGACGATGGAGACATCCCAAAGGCGATTTTGAATGGAGCATCAGAAGGAAGAAGGAGAGCTGAAGGCCAAAGCTTCGGTGGTTGGACAGAGTCACGAAAGATGATTATAGCATAGGTGTACAAAACTGGAAGTGAATCAAAACCGACAATCATGGAGATGAACTCTACAGGAAGCCATGATGCGACATGGATAGGAAAATATAAATAAAATATAGACAGGATTACGGAAAATAATCTATGTTTTATAAAGACTTAGAAATTTTCTTATGTCGACATCCTTGAATGACATATGCTTTGGCATAATCTGCGATAAAACATGGAATAATAGGATGGGGAGGGTCATATTCTGCTCACTTAAATTCATTACATGATATTAAAAAAGATTTTATTAATAAAATTTACGAATGATAAGAATTAAAAAAAAACTTATTAACATCCAAAATGGATAACCACTTTGGATAAGAGCCATATTAAACGTAAAGGGAAATATTTTTCCCATAAAAATTGAACATTATTTGCTTAGTCGGAAATACATTAAATTGTATTACGTGGACGTAATGAACTTTAAGTCAGTGTGAAAAGTGGGTCAGTAAAGAAGCAATTGAAGTTATCTGGTTGGAATGTTGTCTGCACAGTGCAAAGAGGAGCAAGTTGTATCGTACCTACCAGCTGCAACATACCGCAATGAAAATGAAAGACGCAAGATTTGTTTTATTCGTACTAAAGCTGGTGTGAATCTCAACATCTAGCAGGCGGTGCAAGGTGGCGCTGAAAGATATCTCTTGAAAATAGAGGGATCGTGAAGAGTCTATAGCGAATTTTTAAAATCCTTTCCACAGAACCCTCAAGATATATGTCATTGTAAAAAAAACAGTTTGTTTTCAGAACTTTATTTTATGGAATAGATTTTTTAAAATATATATTTGTTAAATATTTTCCATGTAGAATTAGTTTGAATAAAACCTTTTTTAATTCGATATACGCAATAGCATAGAATTGCATTCGAAGTTGCATAATATAAGCAACCATTGGATTTTTAATCTTTTTTTAATTGTTTATTGTAAATACTAAAAAAAACTATAAGGCCTTGAAAATTTTTGATTAAGTTTTGACTTATTTAAATTACTTTTCTTGCTATTATAGACACTCTAAATTGTACTTTTCTTCACCAAAAAATATTATACATCAGAGATTTGGTGATATACAATATGTTTTCGTATTTCCTACATTAGAATGCAATAGGTGTGCATATTTGTGTACGTGCGCCTGTATGTCCAAGATCATAGACGTAAAAAAATGGGGCCATAAAAACCTGCTAACATTTCATTTTGGAACTCTTATTTATATTAGAATGAGGTTGTGGCAAAAATATCCCGGAAGAAATTATTATGATAAAGTTAACATAAATTAACTTACTAAAGACAGCTATCATGATGGGCATTTCGAACCTCGTTGATCTGTTTTGTATGAGCTATACTATAATATCTTTTTTGTTGTTTATTGAAATATTGGCTATGTGTACAGAATATTATGTACCTAATGTAGAGAGGGAACTATCATTCTGTTCATCATTACATTGTCATTGTAAAAACTGTGAATTGCTAGCCCTTGAACAGGATTTCTTGTTGGGCATCAGTAATCTTCTTGTTGACGTTATATAATATGGTGTGATAAAACATAAAATATATACAGTTTTCGAACAAAATCGGCCAAAGCTATGAAAAAATATATAATATTAAAAACATAACACAAAGTTTGTGTAGGTTAGGTTAGGTATATTACGTACAATACAGAATCTGGCGAAACAAAAAATTACAAAACTAGTGTCATTGGAAATCAGTTAAATGATAATATATTTGGGCGCAACATTAGAAATATGAAACAGGTATAATATTATACAAAGTGACGGATTGTCGGCAACTAGCGCCAATACGGGATAACGCAGTTTCATAATCACCCCATGTAAAGTCTTAATTTAATATTCACATTGATCAATAAATTTCTAGTGGTATTGGCCCGAAGATATTTCACTGTACAGTAATTACAAATTATTTATAAAATAACCTAGATATTGTAAACTTCTGAATGAGTCAAATCGTTATCAGTTATCGATGAAAGGAAAATGACATTATAGCTTGAATATAATATTAAATTAAAGCAACACGAGATGAACCTACATTAACATGTAAACTGAAACACACACATAATAGTTGTTATCAAATAATCTGCGGTGACCAAATGTGCGATTGTCATAGCAATGGTATCATTTACAGACATGGCCTGGCCTGGTCTGGTGTGTTCCTTCGCCATTATCACAGAATGGAAACAACAAAGCAACAAGAGCCAAGTCAACGGGATAATGTTTCCACTGACCGCAATTTCTAATTGTTTGCGGTTTTCAATGACAAAATAATCATACAATATCTAATAATAGCACGATACCACCTAGTCGTGGTGAGGATTTAACAGTCGTCAGGAGAAGAAATGGTTTAGAAGTCGAGAAAGTTGAAAACAAATTAAATGTGTAAGCATAGGTGTATTTAATAGAAAATTACACCGTTAAATAAAGAAAAACTAAAAAAAAAACTAAAAGAAAATAGCGAGCGAATGTTTACCTGGAATCTTAGCTCAGCGGTTGCGGTTAACTGCTATAAACAGAAGTAACCTTACTAGGTAAAAAGGGGCCTTTACAAGTATCCTGTATTAATGTAGAATTAAAAAGAAACTCGGTAGGTGTTGTGTTATATTCAAGATTTTTCAATAAAACACTTCACTTGACTCGATAGGTAGTCATTAGTCAATGACGTCCAATAAATCAAGAGTTGTCTCTCGGTTGAGAATGTATTGTTCCCAAGGTTGGCAAAAGTTATAAAAGAGAATACGAAATGCATGTGAAAAAATAAACTTTGAAAGAAAAGTGAAGATTCTTCCTTGAATTATTGGCTATTGACCAAGATTTTAGCCGGCATCGACTTCCCTGGTAACCCTGCGATAGATCATCTTTAAAAGTACCGTTGAGTCAGTCTCCACAGACAACCTCACATGTTGGTAGATAATATTCTGTGATGTCAAAGTCACTATGTATGAGTGGGAGTCGTGATATTTATAATACATATCATTCCAGATTTTTTCGGATGTCGCTACAAAACGTATAATTATTACTATCCCTACTTTAAAATCGTAAAGCATGGTTCTCGCGTGGTGGCTTTCACCCAATTGGCCGTAGTTTAATGTTTTGAGATCACAAAAAATATTTAGTTGAAAAAAAGATAACAATTTTAAGAATTGAAATCCATGTGTCTCCCAAAAGCTTTGCTAACGCCATTCATCTCGACATATTTGTGGCAAGCTTACATAGGTCATTCTGATCCGGTTCAATCGTTTCATCCTTAGTCTGCCAACATGTCTAGAACTAATGCTACTTGGCTCAGATATTACTAATATAAAGAATAAGTGATACATAAAATTCCATAACCGGTATAAACATAGGAAATTGCGCAATACTTTGAGACAAAAGCACTGCAGAATTTGAAGCTTGCACTTGATTTGTAATGTATGACTGTAATTTTAAACTATAATATTAAAATACACATTTAGCAAAACAAAAAAAATAAAGAATATTTAATCATATGACTCCATTTATGAATAATTCAAAGACAATAGAAATATAGCAGTGCATTAAACTGCAAAATGACAGGAAGGAAAACATTCATAAATAAATCAATGTGGGCTGATATCTTTGAATGTAGCTGATAATTAATTATTGAGATCGGAGCCGACACTAACTTTAAGCAATTGAAAGAATTAATACAGTTTTCGTGTATGTCAAAAAATAGTCACCAATTTGGCATGAGTATGTCAGGAACTCGACAAGTTTAGTCCGAGCATACAAGTTCGCCAAAAAGAAACTCTAATCCTGAAATACGAGTGCCCAAGAAAAAGATCTGGGGGGCAAGTATGGTCAATTGGCGGAATCAAAACCAATCATGTTTACCCATACCATGGATATAATTATCATATGGAGTTCTATAATATCTTAAGATGGATGGTTTTGATTCCGCCAGTTGACCAGACATGACCCCCAGAATTATTTCTTAAAAAAAAAAAACAGAATAAAAGTAAACAAAGATTAACATTGCAATTATCAATAATATTCTGTGAACGATTAGTTGACAAGCTCTGCATTTCAACTAATCGTTCAATACATTTTAGAAATAAATTAAGCGTATTTGAGATACAAATCACTCGTCAATTTGCATTATAAAACAAGAATATATTATACAAAATGTATGCAAACATGATATAAACAGCTCTGCTACTACTATTGCGAAATGTATTTAGAACGGTTGTAACAAGATTATAATATTCTAATGATAAAAAGAAACTTATTTACAGTAGAACTCCACAGTTGATTTATCGTTGATCTGTAATAATTTAGTTTTTACATGAAGTTATACAGAATAAAGAGAAGCTTGTTGTGATGGGTAGCGTGGAACGACGAAGATCTCGTGGTCGCTCACCGACCAGATGGAGCGATTTGATTAAGTCCACAATGGGGTCTTCGGAGACTGGTGCTCTGCGTTCAGCCCAAAACAGATTGGCATGGAGGCGGGTCATACGTGTGGCGACGGACTGCAGCCGTTATCCTCAGTCATGAGGAAAAGGACGAATATATACAGAATAACGCTTAATGAAAGATATATGGAAAAGGAAGAAGAATTTCAATAGAATTGGCTTTTTTTTCCATACTACTCCACACAACAAACAATAATGTAAGGCTGTTGTGTTAAACTGTATCAAAGAAAGATACTGTAAATTGAGCCATCTTGCACTATCATCTTCCAGATCAAGAATGGTCCATTTACGTACATATCATCCGCATCCTCGATAGTGCTAATCAGAGAGAACCGGCGGCACCATGGATTTCTATCTAAGTCACCATTATCATTCTCTGTTATTCTTGCTTTTCCAGCATTTTCTATCATAAACATCTCTATGGAATGTTTACCAAAATTGCGAAAGTAAGAAAAACCACAATAATGTCAAATCTTATTCCCAAAGCGGATTACGTCAAATTAGTTTGCCGTGAAGGAGGCGGTAAATTGCACTTTATTAAAGAAACGAAACTCAACAGTTTACGATGAAACAATGCGCTACACAATAATGATTTTAGTTTAATACTCGTTGCTCTTTGATTAGCGTTTCAAACAACAATACTAAACATTTTCATATCACCCGCATTTAACACACCAAAAGATAATGAACAAAAAAAAACGCTTAACAATTGGGTGAGTCGAACGATCAGATCCGATCAGTGACGAGGAAGAAGGCGACTATGGTGATGATGATTGTTATCTATTTGAGACAATGGAGTAGAAACAAGTTCACTGTCACCTGATTCCCACAAATATAAATAATAACGAGACATTGAATCACACCGAGATAATAACAATGATATTATTATGTGAAATAAAACCAATTTCAAGACAGAAAGAAGATGGTAAAAAATTTGGAATCAAAGAAGAAACACGAGAAATGGTAGTTGCGCTTGAAGGAAGAAATACAAAACATCAAAACAATTTTAGAAAAAATAACAATAATGCGACACGTTTTTACTTCCCACTACTATAATATTATAATAATGTAAGTTATGATTTCGCAATTTTTAAGGGTGTTGTTTTAAGCATAAATTCTTAACGGGTCAAGAGTGTAAACGTCATGATGGTTTTGGAATGGTTTAAATTTTTTACGACAGAAATTTGATCGAAAATATACATACCAGAATTGCAGAAAAGAGTTGTCTAATAACCATTCCAAAACAATGTATATCATAAATTAAACGACTCAATTCAAACGACGGCCGATATTTACATTCAGGAGCTATTCAAGAGTGTACTACAGTACAATGCATGATTTGATGAATAGTAGATTAAACTGTACTTGCTTTGGCAGTACGTACATAGAATACTAAAATTGGGACGTAGATTACCAGTAAAAATTCTGTTTTAAATATTAATTAAATGTGAAAAAATATGTGAGCTGACATAATTATAATGAATAATATAATGGTTCCTTAATTGTTTCGCAGTCAAAATTTGATTGATAACTTTAGATACGTGCTGCATATAGTGATGGAAATAACGTGTTAAATATTACAGCTATGTCTAATAGAAATTCAATAATATTTTGACAGATGAAATATGATTCCTCAGAAACAATAAAATATTTTTGAAATAATTACTCTGTCAAAATAAATAAGAGGAAAACAGAAAATTCCGTTAGAATCATTGCCTTTTCAAGAATATCATAAAATAAGATGACGGGAACATAAAAATATATTGAAGCTAGTTTAATCAAAGGTCACAAGGTTAGCAGAAGAAATTCTCATAATATTTCGATTTAAAATCTGGGAATATTTTACCGCAAGGTATCTAGTATGTACTCGAGAACATACAATATACGGATAATTGTGAGAAAAAAACAATACGCGTGCCGATAATTCAACGCTCCAGATAGTCATTTAACTACATTTATTTCGCCACGTGTATCACAGCTGGAATAGCTATCATGAATATTATATTTATTGGGCCAATTCAAGGGGCTGCCCTTAGATAAATGTCCATACAAACTTTAAATTCATAAATAAAACGAGTATCTAACAATACATACAAGAGGTGTGTCAGAGAAAAGAGCTCTCCGGGAGGCATTTCACACATAGGTGGATCACAAAGTAACAACTCCATATAGGAGTTGGAGAGTCCACAAAGCGGCTTACTTTGACCGATGCTTTGGTGTGAGCGGTCCAATTTGAATAAATTATCGGTGCTATATTAAATCCCCTATTATATTTATTTATTATTAAGAGCCCACGACTGCCTTTTTAATAAAAGACAGACTTATAATAAAGACTTATTGACAGACTACAATACAAAATTTATACTTAAACATTTGGAAACAACAATTATATAATATAAACTCTGAGCAGTGGTGGTTTTCGGGGTTAATAGCATTCAAAGTATTGAAAATTACTATTTTAACACGTCAGTTATAGTATAAAGCGTAATAGAGACAAAAATTTATTAAACTTTAAATGTGTCTGTCGGTGGAATTCCACCAATCAAAGTGTATGTCAATGGAAGGCGTGATTTCAAATAGTCGTAAATATAAAAAAATCACGCTTTATACTATAAAGCCTCACTGACGTATTAATCAGGGATGCTGCGGAACATCCGCATTGATTTGAACAACCGCATCCGAATTCGCGGATGTAAGTCTTCAAAACTCCGCATCCGCGGATATTACGTTCAAAAATTCGCATCCGCGGATGTCAAAAAGTATACAAGTCATGTTTAAAAAACTATCTTGCCATGATTTATTTATTTATTTATGATGTTGGAATAGTCAAGTGAAACGAGAGTCAACAAATACCAGAAAATATTCTCCTGACGCTGCACTCAAAAAGGAATTGCTATCTTACAGGAATAAAAAAAGGATCAATTTAAAAGAAAATCCACTTAAATGGTGGGGCGTTCATCGAGAGGAATTAAAATTTTTATCACCAATAGCACGCAGGTTTTTATCGCCACCACCAGCCAGTGTACCTAGTGAACAGTTGTTCAGTAGCGCAGGTTTGATATATGAACCTTTACGTAAAAGGCTAGAACCCGAAAAGGCTGCTATTTTACTATTCGTTAAATACAATGCACCTATTTTTAATTTTACTTATTAAATGAATATTGAATTAAATTTTTTTTCACCCATACGAAGATTTTTTAAATTCAAAAAGATCCACATCCGCATCCGCAGATGTGAACCTTCAAAATCTGCATCCGCATCCGCGGATGTGAACATTCAAACATCCGCATCCACATCCGCATCTGCGGGTGTCAAAAAATACACATCCGCAACATCCCTGGTATTAATATATACATTTTCAACACTTTGAAGACTATTATCACCTCTACTCTGGGTTCATATTATCCAATCGCTGTTACCTGCAATGGTATCCTTTTACAGAAAAAAAGTCTTTATACTGTGACGTAAATTTGGCTATTTCTGGCTCTAGGCCTACAATATTTAAGCTTTAGAAGAATCCAACATGATTGCAACTACAATAAACATAAACAATTCAATGTTGCCTGTCTGTATTTTCACCCATCTCAAGATGTTGAATTATCCGGGAATGACATCGCTGTTTGTTTGTATAAATAACGAATAAGTTTAGTGTTCTTTCGCCTACGTTTGAAATCATAACTTTTGTAGTATCGTACATAACTGTGGTTAATTTCATTCAAAGAATAAAATGCCTAAACACCTCGTCAGTAAATCTTCGACAGTGAACGTCTTCATCCCATACCTTCAAAGGTCAATCTCTATTTGAAAGCTTCTGGGGAGGTTTAATATAGGGAAAATGATTCTTTCATTTCATCTCTCTCCTCCTTAGCTTTTATCCTACACTACGTTCTGTCCTGAGCATCGTCTTTAGATACAAAACGTGTCGTTTGGGGGGGGGGGCCTTTTGATCTTTTGCTGGTAACTCGATAGTCCAATGCAGTGTTACATACATATATTTTCTGGCGATTTTATTCAAATATGATTTCTTCATTTCATGATTCCTAGAATTCACAAACGTAACAAAAGATTCTTTTTGTATGTAAATATACATCTTTAAGATTTACATTAGAATTCCAAAATTAGATCTACAGAAAAAGTAGATTTTTTAAAACAGGCAAAGTAAAAAATGGCGACGCGATGATTATGCATACGGAGACTAGGACGTAACGTAACAACTGTCAGCGAGGTTGACCGAAGTAAATGATGCTCCTCCACAAATAGACGATGAACTATGTATTGTCTATTCTCCGCTCGAACTGCATGATCTACAGAAAGGGTAACTAACCGTCACCAGATATATCTTAGACTATTGCCAGCCAACATATACACACATACATTATGCAAGAGAACGTTAAACTTCACGCTATTTTAAATACATACATCTATTCATTAAACCAATAATATAATCAAGTTTGTTTTATAAATTTTGTGCCGTCTTGATTTGATCTGAGAATCGACTGAATAAAGATATGACTGACGGATCACATCTATGCTCTGTCAGTTCAGTATTCCCAAGAGATAATATTTCAGATTATTTATGCAAATTAACAAATAAAAATGACAAGATACCTACATACACAATACCTATGTATATGCATATCATGATGACTCCAATTCACTTTTTTAATCTGTGTAAGACTAGTTAAGTTTATATTCTTTGGATACTTTATAAAAATACAAATAGGTACAACCTATATGTCTCCCGTGAAATATTACAATTATATGTACACTGTTAGCCCTAGAACAGGTATACCTGGTTGGGCAGCATTTAAAGAAGCATATTTAAATTGTGTGATAGCATATCCTTTCTAACATTTTTTATAGTTACTCGGGTAACTAGCAGGGATAGGTACTCGATAGATCAAATATTAATTGACATAACAACCCAATAACAAGTTACCACATTTTGGAAGCAATACAGACTGGAAACACTATCTCCACACGATAATTGAACTGAAGAAAATTAAGAACATGAAATATTAGACAAAAAATATTTCTTTAGTCTTTTGTTAAATAATTGCGTAGTTTATTGACATAATACAGACCCTAACATTGATATTTGCGTACAAATTGCGTGTTCGCAGAAAAAATCCCATTGACTAATGATTTGACATAATTAGATTAATATCCCGAGGGCAGGAGACCTCTGGAAGGACCAAGGCAGATATTGATGGACACTGTCACAATGACAGGAAGGCTTGGAAATCCATTGTTCAGGAGGCTAAATCTCTACCGGAATTGTACGGCCATCGGAGGTAAGTAAGTAAATTAATTCATTAAAATTTTATGTTCTTTTTTGCAGCATGCCCACGAGGCACCACCTGTCATACATTCATACAATAAAAAACACACAGAGTATCAAGGACTTACCATGAACAAAAAAAAAAGAGTTTTTTATATGCCATACTTATGTATTTACATACAGCGAATTGTTTAATGCGGAAGAGTTGATACATGGCGCACGGTGCAAGAGTTGAAATGAGGTCTGATTTGAGACAAATTATACGGTTGGGCTGGTGCCAATGTATTGCAGATTCTTAACAAATGCAAAACGGTGACAGATCAAGAGACATCGTATACTTTTTACAGAATAACTAATGTAGGCGTTGACCCAGTAGTAGTATAACATAATATATGTGAATACTTATATATTATATTAGAAGGATGAGAGTGGTGTGGTGTCAAGTAGGACGTAGGAGTTCATTTTAACCTACTAGCTTAGTCAAGGTCAAACATACTTAACATATTCTACATACCTACTAATATGCCATCACACCTTGTCTCTGATCGATCAGGCAGATTTGGGCGACACACTTTTACCCCCCTTTTAATTCATGCATGGTCACCGATTCTTTAGTGACGATCATACCAATCGTGACTTATCTCTATCAGCCTTTATTTTATATACCTACATGTGTTTCAGACGTTCATCTTTTCTTATGTCTGTGCTCAAGCTACTTAAAATATTACTTTAATAAATATGTTAGTGCTTCCCCCCAGAAATATTTTTTAGTAGATGACTTTCTTCTACGTTATGAATATAACATAGGACATAATTGGATACAGCACATAATAGTTGAATACAACGGAAACATATACCTACTTCTGCAATTAATCGATTACATTTTAGGATACCTACACTAAAAAGTAATGGCGTGTACCATGTCAAATATTTCAATCCTGTGACAAACTAAAGAAACTATGCCTCTGAGTGATAGAACAAGGAATAATATTAAATAACACATATTTTAAAATTCAACATGGATAATAAAGATAACTTGCACTTACTTTGTGTGAATTTCAGAGCACTTGGATACAAACAAAAAAAAACAAGATTTGTCCAATTACCTGAAAAGAAGGAAAACACATTATTAATATTTATTTACTAATACACAAATATTGATATAAAGTGAATTACATGCAATTATAGTTGCATTAACCGACAAGGCAAACGATCTGGGAATAATATTATAAAGATAATGTTGAACTACCTATAATAAGTATAGTTATCGAACACGTCAAAAGTGCGTAGAGCGCGAATGTGTCCTTTTGCTTGATTGGTATATGTGCAAACCACCTCCCTCCACAGCGAAAAGGATCAAAAGTTTGACGGAAACTATACATAGTACGATCTTAATTTTCATTTTATCAAAAATATATACTGTAAATATTTGGTAAAATCATACATTGCGGCACAGTGCGGTTAAAAATATGATCCCAGAAGTGGTAAGATATGTGGCGGGCGGTCTGCTTGCAATGTGTAATTACGAGAACGACTATCCCGACAGATAAAACTGACCCTGGCTAAGATCCAAATATTCCAATAATAAGACATTTTACCGACTTGGAAGCGGACCCACTGAATCTTAAGGAAAATTAATCTATTAGAACGTATTATTTTGCGAGAGCAATGAATGCACTCATGCAATTATAACAAGCATAATATTCTCGTACAACCTCTTCAATTATTGTGGATCAGTATAATCCCATATTTTAATTTATATTATGATGTCGTACATCCTATCTGTTAATATATATTTTTAGTCAGTTATTCACTCTTATCTATTGTTCTTGTATACGATATTCAAGATCATGCATTTTTGTCGCATTTTTACAAAATTAATCCTTCCCATATTGTTCTTGCGCATATTTAAGTACCTATGTATATATCAACAGCGTTGGATTCATGCGCTTTCTTTACATATCCATACTTCACTGATCTAAGTTGGAAGTATGATCGATTCGTTATACTCGTAGTCATTTGCAATATAATATAGTATTCATATTTTATTAAAGGTATTATTAAAATGTATATCTTACACACGAATATAATATTTGGTAATGTATTGTATTTGTGAATTGTATAGTGATTACGATGGTCTGGTGTTATTATGTTAAACAAAGTCTATATTAATCCAGGAAGTAAATTATGTCAATTTTGTACATCGGTGCTATTGTGTTTTCTGGTATTTATTTTTAATGTTGTTGGCATACAATGATTGTATAATTTAAACTTATAATATTCAAAGTGTTCTAGTATGTGATTTGCATCTTGGGTATACGATTATTTTTTTTAAGAACTTAATAATAGTATTGTGAAGGTTTGTGGGATGTATCATTCTAGACATAACTCAGTCTACTCATGATTGATTTTATTTTGATAAGCAACGTTATACAAATGAGGTTTAATATTTACAAATTAAGACATCGTTATCAATTATTGATGAAGGTATAATTATACATGGGTTTGGTTAAAATTAATTTCTATCAATGCCGTGTCGCAATTTAAACCAATAAAACACATTGCATATCCTCAAACTCTTTAAAACATTTCAATAATTTATACATAAAATTTTATGATAAACAAGTTACAACGTTATCTTTATTTACATAGGTTTATTCAGAAAGTAAATATCTAACGCAGACTTCATCACTCTCTGTATAATAGTGATTATGTTGGTAGCATATAATTACAGACTCGAATTAAACCGTTAGTGTATTGTTTTAAGTTTGCAGTTTTTTTCCGTAAATAAATATAATGAAATTAAATGATCATGACTCTGGTGTTGTTTGAACAGGTACTTGAACGTCCATAAGTAGTTGTGATTATATTGTCAGATAAACTGGACTAGAGAACCATCAGGAAATGAAGGGCTTCAACAATAAATATACACACAGCTGGCGGAAAATACATACAACTATTGAACACAGTCTGTGGAGCCATTGACATAATATTGATCCTTTTACCAACATAATATAAATAGTAAATTTGTTAAAACTATGTACAAATTAATACCATATTATCAGGTTAAGTGTTTGAAATTGATTCAGTTAGTTGTGAAATAAATTGATAAAATACGAAGTTTATATACACACAAGTTACGAAATTACCACCAGGATATTTTTCAATTACTTATAGAAAACAAACATATAATATATAATTATTAATATGAAAACAGCGATACACTTAAATGTACACAAAACCAATAACCTAAGGTTTCCTTTACACATGCAATCTTTTTTAAAGAAATTTACCACCTTATTACAACTAACAACTTTTTTTATTTACAACTTTTACTGATATTTACAATAAAATCAATATTTAATGTAATAATTTTAAAGTTTTTTCGTTGACACAGTGGAAGTTCATAATTATAAATTGTAAAAAAAAACTTATAAAAAGAAAACACAGTTTGATTCCACATTGAGTATGTTTAATTTGCCTTAGGCAAATTAAACATACTCAATGTGGAATCAAACTGTGTTTTCTTTTTATAAGTTTTTTTTTACAATTTATATTTTATGTAATAGTAATCACTAAGTTATATTAATGTCGATCTATGTGGTTCAGCTAGTTAGATATCTGACTGTTTTTGATATTTCAACCGGGTTAGATTACCGGGTTAGAAAATAAAAAATAAATAAACACGTCGTAAATAGTACACAACACATACACACAGATACATTATGATGAAACTTTCAGAATATAATCTCAGCATGATACTAGTTGATAATCTGCAATAAAAAATAGCCTTAAAAATGCGAAATCATAACTCCCCACTATATCCCCTTGGGTTAGTGAGGAGTAAAAATGTTATGACAATTACAAGATAATATTGAAGTTGAAAAAGCAACTTGAAGACAATTAAAAAAGTTACATTGAAGTAATAATAAAGTTGATGACAATATTACAAAGTCATATTAAATGTTATGGCAATAAAGCCGATTATTTGAAACACGTGCGACACACGACACTCTTAATTCGGTGGAACCAACATGTTTTATGTAAGTACCTACAGATTGCAATGGCTATAATTTCATCGCACAATATTATGTATGTACATATGTACGTATGACACAATATACTATATCGGTGTCCGGGATGATGACGGGTGCAGACGGTCACTCATACATTCATATTATATTATTATAGTTGCGACGCATGCGCACAACGCCGGCGCCAGAACATGGTGGGTGATACCACTAAACTACATATACCCGGTCGTTCGCTCTCACTTTCGCGTCGCGACGCCCGACTGATGAACGACGTGACGTCGTACCCTTAAGGTACATTTTTGATTGTGCGATCATCGACTGCAATTGCTGCATGCTGCCATTGCATGCGATCGATGCATTGTGTTGGGTACTTTCAGTTACGTCGTTTTTATTTATTTATTTATTTATAAACGGCATCTGGTTGGTTGGAAGAAATTGCCTAATGGCAATAAGCCCGCCAGTGTACAATTATATTTGTTTATATTATGTACAAAAAGATGTATAAATAAATAAATAAATAAATTGCCTTTTACATACATACATAAAAACACATTTTGATGATAAAAATATATAGAATAAGAAAAGAAAAAATAAATGGTATACAGTATATTAGGTATACAGGTTTTAAAGACATATTGGAAATAAAAACAAAAATATACAATATTGTTAAACACATTAGAAAAAAAAACGTTTTAAGCAATAGGTTATATAAATATAATCATCAAGTATCGGTATGTACAACAATATAACACTGTTTTATATCATTTTAAAAATATTTATTTGTTATGTAACTTTTTCATTAAATTTAATAGAAAGATTACTGAATTTCCAATAAAATAGGATGACATCTCACACGTTACATCTGACTGATTTGTCTTTTTTCGCACGAACAAAACTGCTGGTATGAGTCATTAAAGAAACGCGTGCAATGCAAACTGCACCTTTAAGGCATAAAATGGAATGTCAAATATATGCGTTGTATCAATTTGTTGAAGTCACAGCGTTTTTGTTAATAACATTATTACGTGTCTTGTTAATAACATTATTATGTATGAACTGTACAACAAAGCTACCATAAGTTATCGAAATAATTATTTAACAATATACTTACATGATTGAATAGAATACTCTGCAAGAACGTCAATAAAACCCACGTAATTAATAATGATCAAACACAAAAAGCTCGCATGTTAAGAAGTGATTTATAAATTGCATGACTTAAAATAATATTAAAATATAATTACTTGGATATAATTTATTTGGTAGAATTCCATTTTATATTTAATTAAAAATAAAAATAAAACTAGGCTTATGATCTATATACAATAAATATTTTTTTGTCGATAAATATTTTTCGTTGAATTAAAAATAAAATATAAACACAGTAAAAAAAACAATTTTTGTTTAAATATATTTTTTATACGAATAGGTGCAAAAATAGTCACATCATCGACAAACGATTGTTTTTTACTTTGTGGTATCATTTTGAAATAATTAAATGAAATAAAACACAACTTTGTGTACACCACTACATACATAACTTTTATTCAAATGAATAAAAATTCCTCTACATGTTACGAGAACAAAGTTCCCTTCCTCAGGAGGATACAAAGTATACTAAAATAAAATACAATATATAGACTTAAGGTAAACATAATGGGTGGAGTGTGGGCTGGGTTAAACTATTTATTAGGGTGGGGGGTGCAATGAAGTTATTGGTTAATTACTTTTTGTATTGGGAAAATATTTAATATAGGGTTATTAGGGAATTGTGTTATTTTAGTATACTTTGTATCCTCCTGAGGAAGGGAACTTTGTTCTCGTAACATGTAGAGGGATTTTTATTAATTTTAATAAAAATTATAATTGTAGTGGTGTACGCAAAAATAGTCGTTTATATTTATCTCTCGGGGACTTAACATAGAAAATAATAAATAACATTTTTTTTTCAGATTTATAAGTGTAAGTGTGACAATTGATGATGAAACCAAAACAGAGAAATTTCAAATTAGAAAAGGTGTCAGACAGGGTGATGCCATATCACCAAAGCTCTAGTACACCCTGGTTTTGCAGGATGTCATTGGAACCTTAGATTGAGAAAAAAGGGAGTAAACATGAACGGGATATATCTAAGTCATCTGCGGTTTGCGGATGATATTGTTGTAGAATAGAAGTGTAAGTTCTACTATCAAAACAATTTTCTTCGCAAAAACCCTAATTTTAGAAAACCAAAATTTAAATTTCCTACATAGGTTTTCAAAAAAACATATATAAAACTCCAAAAGGTTGGCGACTACCAGGAACACCACCAAAGACATGAATGTGTAGATGGGCATCCTCATCTACATCATAAAAAAAAAATAAAAAAATATTCAATTTATTCCGACAGGAAAAATATCCAATGTCTGCGCATATGCATTGACAAAATATTTGATTTACATACACACTGGTACAATTAGGTAAAGCCAAAAATGAAACAATATTTCTGGCGCAGTTCAGGGGTGATATATGTGCGAGAACACTGTCACCTCATTTATAAGGACTGTTGCTTTCATTGTTTACAAAAAAAATAATTTCTCAATAGATGGCGTTACAAAAAGGTTTCTTCATTACTTCATAGATGGTGATAGTAATAATGTTTTATTTTCAGGCGATCTGTTACTCAATATTAAAATGTATAGAACTTTATAAAATTACATTGATGTGGGAACTCAATAAGAAGGTGACTGTTGAGCAAGCGCATAAAGTGATCACGTAAACCAGTCGATGACAGGTGGTAAGCCCTGTACGTGCCTTGAGTTCCTGGTTCTTGTATAATATACCAACCTCGACTCTATTGAGATGTTAAAAAGCTTGTCAAAGAAAAAAAAATAGAAGATAAAAAGAAGATGAAACCTATCAAGTTTTTGTGCAGTTATTTCAATTGAATTAAGAATATTTAAACAGCAAATTCATTTCTGTATATCGATTTTGATTAGATTATTAGCTTGCATTTACGTTCTAATTTCACCGAAAATATTAATTGCATAAACACAAAAGAAAATAAAAACTTATATAAACAACTATAATATGTAGGTATGTATGGGGGGCTACCTAAATATAATTCTGTACCAGGTCGACTGACCTACATACATATTATATTTACGAATCAGATAAGATTGGATTGGATACATGTCATCATTTAATACATCGCCAGATAATAATATTTTAATGAATAACTCCAGAGAGCTATTTCGATGCATTTTAACGTGGTGTGGTTTCAATAAATATTTCTATACATATTTTTAAAATACACGAACATAATTTCAGATATTACCGAGGAAAAAAGCGGGATGACTCATTTCCATTTATTTTAACATCTCAATAGAGATGTCGTTGGGATATTATAGAAGAACCGGGAAATCAAGACACTTACAGGGCTTACGACCTGTTATAAGCTGGTTTACGTGATCGCTTAATGCCCTTGCGCACTGTTCACCAATCATGCCTTCTTATTGAGTTCCCTATCAAAACAAATTTTGAAAGTTCAATCATGAAAATCTTTTCGCTTGAGAACAAGCTAAAACACTATCGTCATCTACGAAATGATAAACTTTTTTTCTAACGCCATATTATGAGAAATTGGTTTGTAATCAATGAAAGCAAAAGTACATGAAGTAACAATTCTTTCGCACAGATCTCACCCCTGGGCTGTGTTCAGATTCAACGCTCGACGTCGGGCGTCGAATGTTCCTGAAGTTGCAGATTATGGCGGTTTTCACACCAATCTTACCTGAACGCTGCATCGGGTGTTTTAAATGTCAAATGTCATTTATCATACACGTCTCTTTTTAGGTTATATTTTTATCGAAAGACAACAATTGGGCAGTGGTGTAAATAATGATCTCTGACCTTTTATTGGAAATTGTTGAATGATATTTTTATCATGGTCCAGGATCATGGTCAAAGCATACCCCGATAGAAACGGGACAAAAGCGCTAAGGGGAAAGAAAAGTTGAATGATATTTTTATAAATTACGTACATACATACACACCATCACGCCGTATCCCTACTTGGGGTAGGCAGAGAGGACCGAACGCCAGACACCTCTATCTTGACATACACGTTTTGTCTCATTTACATCCATGCAACACATTATACATGCTCTCCTATTATTATGACTTGGTATATTATCATCTTTCAAAATCTCATTTATATGATTATGCCAACTCTTTCTCGGGCGGCCACGACCTCTCATTCCACTCATTTTCAGCCTTGTATACTTTCTTTGTCAGGCGCTCATCGTTCATTCTCTCCACATGTCCGAACCATCGTAGTGTATTTACTTTCATTCTACTCCCAATATCTCTTTCAATCTTGCATTCTCGTCTGATGTTCACATTCCTAATCTTATCATAGATCGTTCTACCACATATTCGTCTTATGCCCGATTTCCCCAAGGCTCCTTAACTTAAAAAATCACATTTATGAACCACTTAGCGCAAAATTGCATTTCACCAAACAATCTTAGCCTCGCTTAGCGACGTCGGCGCATAAAATTTTAAGTGGCGGTCTCTAGTGGATTAACCGTCATAAGCGTCACTTAACGCGTTTGACAGATAGATATTTGGGTTACGATTTCGTCGCAGAGTTGTTTTATTATTGAATTTATCTTTTTTTTTGTAAAATTTAAGTTATATTTTGTTTATTATCATCTTGGAAGATGGCTGGATTCGTGAAATCGTTGAATAGACATGCTCCATCCGTTTGTTTTGAAGTAATTGCCGTGTTTTTTGAAACTAATTCAATTAATTTAGTTTTTTCACTGGGGGTAAAATTTGTAGAACGTTTCCTTGGTTTATCCATAATTATACTCTGATAAATATGCGCGTCCCGTGTCGAACAATCAACAAGTGCGAAGCGAATAAACAGCCATGACAGCGAGTATATCCTAGGATGTACACCGATTTTTTAAACCAAACCTACAAAAGTTTGGTAAAAATAGATTGGTTAGGTTTGTCTGTAGTTATAATTGCGGCTGGCATGAGCCAGTTGCATTGTATATTAAAAAAAGTAACAAATATTAAAATAAAATAACTAAATTGGTGTGAATACTAAATAAATATGTATCAGATTCATCTTTGGGTTGAAAAAATTTGATCGCATATCATCTTACCGTAATTTTCTTTGTTGGCCCAGGATACGCCAGCGGCGCAATATACACATTTTGTCACTATTGTACAATATTCTCTCGAACCCAAACCTGCCACAGTACCTCAAAAGCAAATTCACTTATTTATCCAATCATGGACTTCCACTCCGATCTGCTGAACGTACAACACTATCCATACCTATCCATAATACAGAATTTCTCAGCTCTTCGTTCGAAGTACAATCAGCAAGATTATGGAATAGCCTTAGTCCGAATATTGCGTCGTCTAACTCACTTAGTATTTTCAAGAAAAAACTAAAGAAGGAATATTTATCCTTGAACACCTGATCCCGATTTCCTCTCCTGTCCTTACCATATCCCTTTTCTTGCTATGAATTATATTTTTTTTTTGTTGTTTTTATAGTATTTAAGTATTATACGTATTTTCTTTGATTTCTTTTACTCTTTTTTATTTGCTGTTGTACATATACAATGTTGTCATACTTTGTAAACTGGTTGGTTGGAAGAAATTGCCTAATGGCAATAAGCCCGCCAGTGTACAATTATATTTGTTTATATTATGTACAAGAAGATGTATAAATAAATAAATAAATAAATAAACTGTCTGTACATGATGTGTCAAAAACAAAAGCTGGTGTACAAACAAGGCTACCCTGACAGCGAGCGCCGCTAGCGCCATCTGTTGGCGCCAGCGGCAATTACCTGTACTCATGAGATCAAAAT
This sequence comes from Molanna angustata, assembly GCA_963576475.1. Lineage (NCBI taxonomy): Eukaryota > Metazoa > Arthropoda > Insecta > Trichoptera > Molannidae > Molanna > Molanna angustata. The sequence goes on along the minus strand of OY754973.1, from coordinate 38,214,474 downwards.
AGTACTTTTTTATAATTAATTTATATATAGAGTAAAAATCGTGAAATTCACACGTTAGATTATTTTAATGATATTTTTATAGTTTATTATGTATTTCTTATTTGCATATTTTTTAAAGTAACGTTATCTTGAGTCCATATTCATGTTCACCGGAAACATAACAAAAACTAATCCTGACCTTAGCTTAGTGTGGCTGTTATTTGTTGGTGAAATGCAAATTTATTAAGTAAGCCACTTACGGCCGCTTTCTCCAAGGTCCCTCAAAATCGAACATCAGCTAAGTACCCATTCGAAACTTAAATCCTTAAGTGGCTTACTTAATAAATTTGCATTTCACCAACAAATAACAGCCACACTAAGCTAAGGTCAGGATTAGTTTTTGTTATGTTTCCGGTGAACATGAATATGGACTCAAGCTAACGTTACTTTAAAAAATATGCAAATAAGAAATACATAATAAACTATAAAAATATCATTAAAATATTCTAACGTGTGAATTTCACGATTTTTACTCTATATATAAATTAATTATAAAAAAAGTACTATTTTGATCTCATGAGTACAGGTAATTGCCGCTGGCGCCAACAGATGGCGCTAGCGGCGCTCGCTGTCAGGGTAGCCTTGTTTGTACACCAGTTTTTGTTTTTGACACATCATGTACAGACAGTTTATTTAGTACCTCCACGCGGTGCCCCCTGGTAACAGAAATTCTCTGGCCAATCCTTCCACCACAGCAACGCAACAATGCGTTGCTGACACGAAAGAAGAAGAAGTTTATTTAGTATTCACACCAATTTAGTTATTTTATTTTAATATTTGTTACTTTTTTTAATATACAATGCAACTGGCTCATGCCAGCCGCAATTATAACTACAGACAAACCTAACCAATCTATTTTTACCAAACTTTTGCAGGTTTGGTTTAAAAAATCGGTGTACATCCTAGGATATACTCGCTGTCATGGCTGTTTATTCGCTTCGCACTTGTTGATTGTTGAGATTGTTCGACACGGGACGCGCATATTTATCAGAGTATAATATTTAGCAGAGTATAATTATGGATAAACCAAGGAAACGTTCTACAAATTTTACCCCCAGTGAAAAAACTAAATTAATTGAATTAGTTTCAAAAAACACGGCAATTACTTCAAAACAAACGGATGGAGCATGTCTGTCAAACGCGTTAAGTGACGCTTATGGCGGTTAATCCACTAGAGACCGCCACTTAAAATTTTATGCGCCGACGTCGCTAAGCGAGGCTAAGATTGTTTGGTGAAATGCAATTTTGCGCTAAGTGGTTCATAAATGTGATTTTTTAAGTTAAGGAGCCTTGGGGAAATCGGGCATATATGATTTAAGTTTCGAATGGGTACTTAGCTGATGTTCGATTTTGAGGGATCTTGGAGAAAGCGGCCGTTAGGGACCTAACTTAACCTCTTTAATAAATAAAGTAACCTCTTTGTAAATGCATATTGTCATCATAAGTCATCATTCCACACATAAAATAGAAGTCAACAGATATTATAACTGTTAGAGCGTTTTTCACCCGACAACTTTACCGAACGTTTGGCGCGTACACTAGACGTTTAATCTGAACGTCACAGAGTGTCTTTCGAGCGTCTGTTTCCGGTAATTATGAACGGCTTGGAGCGTTCACTAAGTGCGCTCGGGGTTCGTTGTGAACGCAACCCTGAACCGCGCCAGAATTATAGGTTCATTTTTGGCTTGTTTACTTACTTGTACCAATGTATCTGTATTTCGAATATTTTTATTATTTTCATTGATGTGAATATGATTGACTCCCGACAGGGAAAAAATCCAATATTGCGTGCATGCAACTATAAAAATATTCGATTTTCATATTCATTTAATTTCTTAAAATGAATATCAGATTTACATATTTTAATAAGATGAGAGATAGGAACGTAACGAATGGATCAGATATAGAACTAAGGCTATCTGTGTTACATGCAAGATAGCTTCTTTAAAGTGGATTGGCCATGTAGCAAGTACAGTTAGTAGATGATCAATTAGCCAAGTGTACCCAACCTGGCGACCGAGAACCTGCCGTAGGAACCCGGGTATATTACAAGCCAATGATATGAAAAGAGTGGCAGCCAGGAGGTGAATGTCACAGTGTGGCGAGGTGTGTGATAGTGAGGGATTGGAGATTGGCAGGGGAGGCCTATGTTCAACATTGGACGAATAATGGCTAATGATGATGAAGATAGACATCTTTATATAGAATTTTGACTATTAGGTTTCAGTAAATACTTAAATATAACGGTTTCATTAACTGAGTACATATAATATGTAAATTAAGACGTTATGGATGTGACTGACTATCTGCGATTTATCAACAGTATATAGTTTTGTGTATGTGGGGTACTGACAAAGAAAATAGAGCAAAAGAAGAGTACAAAGAATGCAAGAGGATAGTAAAAGCTACAGTGAAAAATGAAAAAGATTGTATAAAAGAAAAATAAAGCCAGAAAATAGTGAACGACTTTACGGGTAACATGAAAATGTTCTGGATAGGCATAGCTAAGCGAAAGCAAGGGGAAGCAAAAGGTTCAAAGTGTATAAATGATAAAGATGGAAATATGCTGATAGATAACGAAAGTGTGAAAGAGAGATGGTGTGAATATTTCAAAGAATTGTATGAAAGCGCACAAGGTGACACAGTAAGACAGAGGACATGGATTATTGATGAGAATGAGAGAGATGAAATAACGGAAGAAGAGGTAAAAGAAGCGGTTAATAACGCGAAAACGGGTAAAGCCGCTGGTGTGGATTGTGTGGCAGCCGAATTTATCAAGTATGGAGGTAAAATATCTACGGAGTGGTGTCTATCGCTTTTCAATAAATGTTGGGAAGCTGGGTACACTCCGTCGGATTGGAGAAATGCAGTTGTAGTTCCTCTTTTCAAAGGGAAGGGATCAAAACTCGACTGCAAAAACTATAGAGCTATCAGCTTGTTAAGTTCGGTTGGCAAGATGTATGCAAGAATTATTGATAAGAGAATACGCAAGATTACGGAATGCAAGATATCGGATGCGCAAGGTGCCTTTGTAGGGGGCAGAGGATGTATCGATCAAATTTTCTCTTTACGTATGGCTACAGAAAAGGTTCTGCATAAAAACCAGAAACTTTTCTGTGCGTTCATAGACCTAGAGAAGGCATATGATAAAGTGGATAGAGAAAAATTGTGGGATATCCTATCAATATATGGAGTGAAGAGCAAACTAATACGTGCCGTTGCGTCTCTGTATGAAAATAGTGGAGCCTGTGTCCGTGTCAACGATGCGTTGACAACATGGTTCCCTATTAATAAAGGGGTGAAGCAAGGCTGCGTATTATCTCCATGGCTGTTCAATCTGTATATTGATCACTGCGTTAGGACATTGAAGAATGAAAATAAAGGTCTGAAACTAAGTACTGTAAACGTACGTGATTTGATGTATGCAGATGACAAAGTGGTGATTGCTGAATGTGCGGATGAGCTGCAGTATTTAGTGAATAAAGTGTATGAAGGATGCCTGCAAAATGGACTGAGAATGAATGTTAGTAAATCTAAGATATTGGTATTTGAAAAGACTGAAAGTATAACTGCATGTATGATAAAAGTAGAGAACGAATGGCTAGAACAAGTTGAGGAATATTTATATTTGGGGAGTATGTTGAAGAATGGAAGACCCGATAAAGATATTGAAAGAAGAGTTATGGCAGGGAATAGAATAAACGGAGCACTTAGACCAGTAATGTCCGACCCAAGCATCTCAAAGGAAGCCAAAATTGCAATACACAATGCAATTGTGGTGCCTACTTTGACGTATGCAAGTGAAACATGGACCTGGCAAAGAACACATGAAAGTAGAATAAATGCTGTAGAAATGAGATCACTAAGAAGAGTATGTAATAGAACGATATATGATAGAATAAAAAATGAGGACATAAGGAGAGAATGCAAGTTAAAGAAGGATATTATATGTAAAATGAAAGTGAATGCTTTAAGGTGGTTTGGACATATAGAAAGAATGAACGATGAACGACTGACCAAAAAAATATACATGGGTGCTAGAGATGGAGTGAATAGCAGAGGTCGCCCCAGAAAGGGATGGCATGACCATGTGAATGATATTTTGAAAGAAGGAAACATAAAAAGTTTGAACAATCGACGAGCATGTATGAGACGATGCATGGATGTAAAGGAAGCCAGAAATGTGTGCAAAAATAGAGAAGTATGGCGCTCGGTTCTCTCTGCTTACCCCGTAAGGGACATGGCGTGATGGTATGTATGTATGTATGTATATAAATAAATATATATAATTCTCCAGCAACCAAAATGAATGTTAATACAATCAAGATAATGAGATGACTACACTGGTATTATTTAGACTTTGCACACGGATACAATTGACTAAGTAGGTAATGATCTTATCTTTTTTTCATTGTAACAACCTTTTTTCTCCAGCAATTGCTTAATATTTTACATAATTAGTCGAACTTACCATCCCCGGAGCAGCGGCTCCGGGAATGAAGAGAGCTATAAGCTCTATAAGGTTCCTAATGGAGTGGTGTAGGTGACTGTGAAATTCCTTTCAATGTACCTACTATAAGGAACCTTAAAAAGGTTTAAAACTCTTGGTTTTATATACATATACAATAAAATAATAATAAATAAATACAATATACAACACCACTGTTAGTTGAGATCTTGAGGTAATAGTTATTTCCTGTGAAACACCAACTACAGATTTAGACATAATGCTGTATCTAAATTATATTGTGCATGTGAAACATTACATCACACAAACACCGTAATTACATACATCACATACCCACCGGGTGTAGTGTAGGGTGCCAATCAGTTGTGAATAGGCAAATTACACGATAATTGTATGGAAAAACAATTAGCGACGAGTGGATCCGATGACACCACGAAAGGCAGTAGACACCGTCGTAAGATTGTGATCATAGAAGTTGTGGATGAGTGAGTTGTCCATTTTCAATGGATTAAACCGCCTAAAAACTATCTTCAACAAAAAATTCTCACACATCAGCTGATTATGTTGTCACTACTGAATCACGCTGTCATAGCTTACCTAGATACTGTCGTAGCTACTGATGAACAAATTGACAAAATTGAGAGATCATAAAATGTCCGCATACGATATGTGTTCGGATTCAAGAAATTCGATCACAGATTACTTTGCCAAATCCTTTCCCGCCTGCATATGTAACCCAAAGAACAATTCGTCCATCCACACTCTCTTTAACACACGTGTTGCATCCCTTTGTGACAAATTAAATCTATGTTTGGTGCATATCACATTGATAGGGCTAAAACAAATCATTTATCAATCATACAGTGATAAATGTTTGTAAACATTGTGATTGAGAAAATAAACATACACAATTATTTATAGACAGATATTAAGTTTTATCTACAATTGTTTATGGTTGAAGCGAGTGTTATGGACGAATGACTATGACAAGCTAGGACACCAGTTCTTACAATACCTATGATGCGAAGTGACAATCATTTTGGACGTTGGTTTCAACGAGAAATTAACAATCTAAACGCCCACATACACAATTAAATCATCAAAATTGAATGTGATAGGTGGCCATGTTCACCTTGCCCTAGCCCTAAACTCGTGATATAATAATAATACATTAAAAATTCATTATCAATTGCTCTTATACATATATGCGCAGTATAATTGATAAGTTATAAATGAAAACAAATAGGTTTTACAAAATCAATGGCACATGTCGATTACATAACCTGAACAGTGAAGAACAATTTAAGGCATAAGTAGTGCTTCAGCTAAAAATTGAACACTGCTAAAATACTCTGATTTCGTGTCACGGTGCACAGTTGTATCGTTTGGTAAAACCAATTTAATTTCAATTCAAACCACCCACAGCATAGCACAATTTTGTTATATCAAAGACACAAAATAATATTTTTTCAAAATATTTGTCGAATCAACCTAAAATTGAATTATGTCTAAAACAAACATTGTAGTACCTACATAAACAACTGGTATTGGGTAGGCATCAAAGGGACAAATCTTTTAGACCCCTCGAGCCCCGGGCAATGTGGCCACTGGCAATACCATCAGCCATAGCAGATAGAAGAGGATGAACGGCGAGTCTCCGTCACCACGAAACCGGAACCTCCCAGCTAAGGGAAGGAAAACCCCTACAGAAAACCGTGATCCTCCTGGTAGGGGGTTGGGCAAGAGGCTAATAACCTCTTCCTAGAAAAAGGACAATATTACGGAACCAGAGAATGAGCCTCGGACAAGGACTGGAAACCGGATTGCTGTCGAACGGCTCGATATGGGCCGTGGAGTCATCGAAGAAGAAGATTAAGTAGGCATCTACTAGTCCCATTATTTTGAACAAAGAAAATAGAAACCTATACAGATATAAAAATAGAGTCCCCCGAAAACAATGAAGGCTTGCGTTTCAGGAAGAAGTTCAGAAATTCACAAATAATAATACTTGACACTAAGATCAATTGCAATTAAATTTGCATTATTATTGTTAAAGTTTTATATGACACGGCTGTTGAATATAATATAATGCTTGAGATGTACAATATGTTGAAAAACAAATTGTGCACTAGACATTCTACATAGCTGACATTGTTTTGGTTCACAAGGTCAATGTCGCATTACACAGGTCTAACTCTCTGACTCAGGTGTGGTGTAGTATGAAAGATAAGCAGACAACGACCAAACTGTGACCGAATCACACAACACGCCAAAAGAGGTCACATGGTAAATGGTAAAAAGACGAAACCGTTCTGTGAAAAACATCACCGACAGGTATCTGCTTGCTGAATTGAATATTTAGGTACTGTTATTTTATACGTTCGTTAGTTTGTTCATTACCATCACACACACACACACACACACACACACACACACACCTAACTGAATTGGTATTCTATAGGTGAGCATTACATTTATAAATATAAGTGGTATATATATACCCATACTGTTATTATAGGATTAATTCTCAAAACAGAAAATTAATATGAAACGTAAAAAATATCCTTGGAACCATTATTGAATTCTATCACGTGCATTTTCCATACCGTACCATTAGGGTACGTCGATTGACTTGCATTCCAGCATTTTTGGTTTGATTCCTAGTGAAGATTTATATAAAATAATATTTCGCCTGGATTATTGGTTTCTAGGCAGGAAGCATTACTTAGTAAGAAATAATTATGACAATACTTATCAATATGAGATGTAGTCTTTTCAAAAACAATCATCAATGAAAATCATCTACTGGCAGCAGTATGTGTTAATGTGTTGTGTTCATCAACTGTACAATATAATATATGTACATACTACATACTATCGCCATCGACAGTTGGATCTCATGCAACAACTAACATGCAACATATAACATGCAACTAGTACTTATAAACAAAGTAGGCACTTTAAAAATGCACACATTGTCTTTGTAACAAGAAGTTAATAAGTTTCTTAGATAAATTTATTTTTTAAAAAACGTGGGATATATCGTTCTTGACATAATGACAGTGGGTTGCAGTTCAGTTCTAGCAGAGATAACTAACGAGGTGTATATCATTTTATTGCGTGATTGTCAGCAATAAATAACACAATATAATACATCTGTTATATTCGCACCGTGATATTTGTAAAATAAGATCATCGGGGTTTCTATTTGATCTAGAAAATAAATACATGTCACCGTAAATAACTACATATATTGACAAAAGATAATCTAGATTTAGAGTTTCCTCTGTGGAAGTTGACGATCATCTGAGCTATCTCCACTTTGTTCACTGCAGTCCTAAACAACGTAGAAGGAGTTGCTACTTCTCTCATCTTATTGCGTGTTTATTGTATTTCATTGTATCGTCCGACGAGCAGCCGCTCCGGGGATGGACAGACCTTGAAGCTCTAAAACGTCCCCAATAAAGAGGGGAAGGTGACTGCGAAATTCCTCTCAATGCGTGATCAAATTATTGTAGCTTCTTTGTATTCACATAATCAAAGAACTCTAGATTCTGTGTCATTCGTTGGAGAACAATTTCATATCGAAATATGTATCTTCAAATTATTTAAGTTGTCCTTTCTTTCGCATCAGTTAGTGTATGGGCTTTTTTTAGATCTAGGTAGGGCAATGTTAGTCTTGTTGAGTAAAGAGAGCCGAGAAAATTTAAATAGTGCAGTAACGATACAATATCGATTATTGTAAAAATCATCAATACTGTGATAGGTATACCTACATAGAAACGAACCCCTAGACGAAGTGTCACTTCCATACATTGAGTTATCTTTTCTTGTTTCTTATCTTGAGCTAAATGACACGTTGTCTAGGGGGGCAGAATATCTAAATCTACTACTTTTGAATTATTTATTTATTTAAAACAAACACCGTGTCTATACAGCTTTATAATATAATTTAGTCACAAGAAGTCAGTATAGTATAGTTAGGTACATTATTAAACAAGTTAAGTCACATTAAATTACATTTATAAACATTCGTGATATTTGCTTTACAAATATGCACTTGATTCAACGTTGTATCTTGTATCAATAGCGGGTCAAATAATATTATGTAAAAACCTACATATTATTTACCTACTGAAGCCAACCACCAATCAAGAAAATGAAATGGTCAATGGCATCACAAATTAACCAACCGTCTATATTATGTACCTATATATTTAGAGACAAAACTGGTTCCATGACGATGGACATAATATATTATATTTTGTTATATTTCAATAATATTTACCGTAAACAGCACTCGAATCAAAACAAAGCTGTATTGACATGGGTATAAATCATATTCGCAGGTAAAACTAACTGTTTGAATGCGATCGAAAATACCACCAAGGGCGAAGCATTATACGTTATAATATAATGTTGTTTGATTTGATATTTTAAGATTTTGAATAAGGAATCAGTTACGAAACTTTCAGTGAACGGTAAATCCATTTTTCTCTTATCAGCTCTCTTTGGCACTTTTAATGGAGTCTGCGAGGTTTTAGAGTTCTCCGACTCTTCTTATGTTTATTCGTGTGTTATTTCAGTTTACAAGGGGCCATTTAGTCCCATAAGCAGAACGGATGGTGGAGAAAAACAGGCTAATATTCACGACTAAAGTGCCGACAGTATTCGTTTCTTATTACCATATCCTACATACATTCAAACACCATAATAGTCCAGTCTGTCCTTCTATATTATATAATCCATTCATCTAAATTTATAAATTACAAAGGTAACTAACTGTACGCGGAAATTGCGGTGTGATTTAGTTTGACACCAACAAAATATCACACAGTATTTAATAATTTGGTCAAATGACGACTATGTGTTAAGTAACAACAGCTACTTTAGTTGATATACAGATCACGATATACCTATTCACATACAATCAGGAAAACGCAGTCAAATCTCAGAATGTGATTGGTAGATATAATAAAATGATAATATGTTGAGCACATCATACTGTACTGTACTGTACTGCCGTCTCACACTGTTTGTTGTATCTCACTTGATTTCATATCACGTGAATGTTACATTGAAGTAACGACGAAACAAATCTTCACAAATATAGGAACGATAGATTGATTATATATGTTCTTAAATAAATATATAAAAAAATAAATTAAAATATTTTTGTTTCAGTCTGAGGTTAGGTACCAACTTTTGAATTTACACTTAATTTTTCTATATATCTCAAAAACCACATAAGCTAGAACGCTGAATATTGGTATACATACAAAATCTCAAAATTGTTTTCTTTTTAAAAGTTCCAGAGTATCGCAAACATTTTCTATTAGGAAAAACATTTTTTATAATAAATCTATATGTTCAACTGACAATATTTCATTTTTTTGGATTTATGGGTTTATATTTGGTTCGTATTCTTCAACTATACATACTATCACTATCAACAGTTGGATCTCATGTGTTACATGCATCTAGTATTGAATAATGTCACGAATAGGCACTACATATACTCTAAAGCAAATTAATACAATCGACATGAAACTAGCATATGTATTTCTATCTTTTTTTTTCGTGATTAAATACTGTATTGCTAAAATACTCCTTGATCAAATACTACATTGACAAAATACGCCTTATCAAATTACTACCTTGACTAAATACTCCTTGATTAAATACTATCTTGACCAAATACTACATTGACAAAATACGCCTTATCAAATTACTACCTTGACTAAATACTCCTTGATTAAATACTATCTTGACCAAATACTACATTGACAAAATAATCCTCGATAAAATACTACATACATACATACATACCATCACGCCATGTCCCTCACGGGGTAGGCAGAGAGAACCGAACGCCACATTTTTCTATCTTGACACGCATTCATCGCCTCCTCAACATTCATACATCGTCTTATACATGTTCGTCTGTTGTTCACGCTTCTTACATTTCCATCGTTCAAAATATCGTTTACATGGTCGTGCCATCCTTTTCTTGGGCGCCCGCGACCTCTTATTCCGTTCCTGTCAGATTTGTATATTTTCTTCGTCAGGCGTTCTTCGTTCATTCTCCCCAAGTGGCCAAACCATCTCAATGTGTTAACTTTCATTCTGTTAATTACATCTTTCTTTATCTTACATTCTTTCCTTGTATCTTCATTCCGAACTCTATCATACATCGTTCTGTTACAAATTCTTCTAAGCGATCTCATTTCAACTGCATTTATTCTGCTTTCGTGCGACTTCTGCCATGTCCAGGTCTCACTTGCATACGTCAGGGTTGGCACTACGATTGCGTTATGAATGGCAACTTTAGCGTCTCTTGATATGTTGCGATCATTCATAACTGGTCTAAGTGCTCCATTCACTCTGTTTCCTGCCATAACTCTTCTTTCAATATTCTTATCAGGCCGTCCATTCCGTTGGAACATACTACCCAGATAGACATACTCGTCGACTTGTTCAAGCCATTCATTCTCTACTTTTATTTGACACACTGTTCTGCTTTCACTCTTTTCAAAGACCATTACCTTTGATTTGCTGGCATTCATTTTAAGTCCGTTTTCTATGCATCCTTCATATACCATACTTACAAGATACTGTAACTCTTCCATACTTTCTGCTAACAATACTTTGTCGTCTGCATACATCAGATCACGTACTGTTACAGTACTCAGTTTCAGACCCTTACTTTCATACTTAAGGGCTCTTATGCAGAAATCAATCTAGAGATTAAAAAGCCAAGGGGACAACACGCACCCCTGTCTAACGCCATTATTTATAGAGAACCAAGTTGTTGTTGTAAAATACTACCTTGATAAAATACTACTTGATCAAATACTACCTTGACAAAATACTACTTGGCTTGGTATACACATTGTTTTGAAGCATTTGTACTTGGGATTACCAACTAGAATTTTATTAATAGAATAACAAATTGAGTTATACATAAAAGATAATGCAAGATGAAAGTGTTATCGTAATCAGCCGTAGCCGAAGATTTTTTTTAATTCCTTTTTTTCCGAATATTGATAAAAAATGTCAAAGGGGCAAATATTGTCACAAACATTGTCAAACGGAACAATTAAATATTTTAGGAAAGGACGTGGTATACTGGCGTTACAACGAAAAAGAGTGACGAATTTTTTTAAATATAATTCAACGATTGTTTATTTCATTGCAACACTTTTGATTTTATTAATAGCGGGGACAATATGGCCGCTGGCGGTTGTATATATTTTTGTTTACATTTTTTTTGTTTCGCAAATGCAGACAGACATTTCCATTGTTGAAGGTATCGATTTTGGAGGAAGTATACATATATAGGTACGATTTGATCTGCCAGACAGACTACTTACTTCTACTGAATGCGGTATGAAGCAAGCAATCGAGATCGGAGCATGAAAGTTGTTGGTCAAATAAATATATGTCGAAGAACGGTACCTAGTGATGTGATGTGACTTGTTCAAGAGACGACGCACGCGTCCAAAGGGCATTGAACAACGAGCCGACATAATATGATGTGTTATAGGTAACGGAAATACATCACATGCAACACAAGATTGGTGCAGGGAATATTATTTAATATGAACATTGCGTCAAGTGCCAAGTGTCAACTGAAGATAGAGAGAGATGCACACATTATGATATGCTAAGTCTGGACGCAAACATCACGGTTTCAAACAGAACGGTCATGTATTGTGGAGATCCAACAAAAAGATTCACAGTAACAAATACTAGTATTTTGACAACTTCTAGATCATTTAAATCAAGTTGTAGAATTAAGTACTTCCCTAATAAAAATCATATAATATGCAAAAACGTAGAACAAACATCAACAAAGAATTCTTCCTAAAGAAGATTACGGATGAACCAAGGTAACTCATAATTCATTCAGGTCCATATTATTTAGCGACAAATACTAAGACAAATAATGGAGATGAAAGTCATGTGTTATGTGAATAAACTACATTTTTATAAGGAAATCTATGTGAAATGGCGAATCGACTATTTCTAATAGTCGGTGTCATAAAGTTTTACATAAAGTAGGTGTCTTAGATATGATATTAATTTAAACAACAGCTAATAATAAAGTATGATGTCTGCGGTAATTCTAAGGATACAGCATTAAAAGAATAAATGGTCCAGTGAATCAACATAATAATTATGTTATAAAAGTTATACCTTCTACAAATTTACTATCCCATAGCAAATTAGATTTTTTATAGATCGTGATACATAGCGTAAACAGTAAAACATTTCTACAAATTTTATGAGGCGGAATTAAAATTAAATATTGTTATATACCTATTATAAGATTAAAAACGAAAGGGCCCATTTTAATATTCTTGTCTGATACTAGTTGTTGTGGGTATCTCTCTTGTGATATCTCGATTTATCTTAGTTACATTTTTCAAAGATGTAGGAAAATCATGTTCTCTCAATATGTCAATGACATCTTCCATCAGAACCTTGTCAAATGATTTAGTCAAATCTATAAGGCAAACAATACTGGTTTATGATCTCCAATGATTTCTCTGTAATTTGCCTCGTGGTAAATATTGCATCTGTGGTTACCTGTTTTTCTTGAAACCTTGTTGGTCTTCTCTATTTACTATTATGTATATCTCCATTTAGAAACACCCAAACCAATCCTAGGATTGTAACCACGAAGAAGAAGAATAAAATACAAAGTTATGGGATCGATTCTTTTGATGTAAATTATGATGTGTTCCTTATGGCATAGGTAAAAATAGCGAAATGATTCAAATTCTAGTTCTGACAAAATAATTTCACCTTCTACATCTGTTATACAATAATTAGAATGTAGGTAAGGAGCCTGCATAATAAAAGAACGCATTTATAATATTCATTTAACTTTTTAGGTTGAATTCAAACATCGAAAAAATTAAGTAGCACATCATTTTAGACATTTTTGCTGACTGCGTCGTATCTGCCCAACAAACGCCGTAGATATAAGTCACTCATTTGAAACTCTTTTTAGATGGTCATTATTATGGTTGAAATATATGAAATTTCTTATGCATAATGATTATTGGACGGTTCTTTGTCGAGACTGACTTAGCAATATTCGTAAAGAAACCGAATTATAGTGTAGACAACGATGGATTGCAGTGAAACACTAATGCCTGAAGTCTTAAACGATATTTTACATCAGATGGAATATTTACATATATTATTAAAGAAACAAAGCAAGACTAATGTTGGGCAATAGACGTATGCCAAAAAGGTAAAGAACAGTATATATAAAATATATGGTAAACGTCAGAGGTGTATTGATACACAGCACTGTCAGTGACTATATTGGGAGGTAAAGCGACTCGCCCACCAGCTGTGAGATGAGTGTAGGCGATCGAGTGCTGGTTGTACTGTCGTGCTGGGTGCCACTTAAACATCACTAAATGGGACAATATCACTGATGGCACTTCCTTTATATTTGCAATATATTTTTAACATCTAAACATTCTAAATCTTGCGTCCCCGGTCTCGATCTTTCGTTCACACGTTAAAATGTAAAATAAATAATAGTTTTCGTAGAGCCGTTTAATGATCCAGGATCATTCCAAGGGCGCAGATCAACGCTGATAGTTTATATGGTGTTGCTTTACGAAACAAAGCTGTTTCCTGTCTTTTCAAGAATGGTCTTCTTTGAACACTGCAGACATCACAAGAGGTAATCCAATGCACTTTAAAGGACCACTCATACTGAAGCATCTATCGTTACTCTGTGATCCAGACGACACAGTTCTTAGATCCTTAGATGTATTGTGGATCCAAATTGTTCACAGCATTAAACACCCTCAAAGTAAAAGACTCAAAGTAGTGGTATCAATAAACGAAACGAAAATCGAACAGAAAGGATTATTAGAATTGGTGTATAGCCTCGAATGAATTGATAAAAAGATCTAGGTGAATATAATATAATAATCGGATGCGGTCGTAGTGCAATACCAATTTGATGACGTCATCGGAGGTGGGTTTTGTAGTTATCATAGTTTAAGCGGTTTGGTGGCAGTTGCACTATGACACGGAAACTAACCTACCTACACACTATAACTACTATACAACAAATACAATCAGACAAAGGTCACATGGCAAGTGATTGCACCGCATAAATATCATCAACTGTGAAAACAAAAACGGATTTGGCATTACAAGGATATGATGATGCTCAATGTTGCAATCTTACATTGAGCTTAGCGATCATATAAAAATACTGCATTGGAAAATTTGGCAATCAAACGGGTATTGATTTTATTTAAATATATGCCTTAAGCTATTGTAACTATTGCGGATTTTACCGTTTTTATTGAAACTTGCTTTTAATTCTTTTTCATCACAATATCTTGAAACCAAATCCAACAATTTTTATATCATTTATTTATTTATTTAATATTGCTTCTCGGGCAACTAACAGGTACTATGTCAAATATTAATTTAACACGTACCCAATAACAAGTTGCCACATTCTGGAGACTTACGATATTAATCGTCTCACAGATCCAGACTGAAAACACAATTAAAAACTGTGTCTCCACCGGGAATCGAACCCGGGACCATTGGATCAGCAGTCAGATACCCAACCAACTGAGCCACGAAGGCTATCTTGAAACCAAATCCAACAATCTTTATATTAATCAAGGAAATTCCTTTTGATTAATTGAGTGACTAGTTATATAACTACTCTGTTACAATTAAAAAACATTTATTTGGCTGTCCCTTTAAAAAACAATAGATGAGTATTTTGGAAATAGTTAACAACATTTTACGTCGCTTAACTGGTTTCACATATTATTATACTAGTTGCATGTAACACATGAGATCCAACTGTCGATAGCGATTGTATGTATAGTTGAAGAATAAAAATCAAACTATAAACCCATAAATCCAAATTATTGAAAATTTTAACACTTGTTGGTATGTATGTCAAGATAGGACAGTACGGAGGTCAGTCCTCTTTTCCTTCCCGGGATATGAAAACAGCATGATGGTTCTGTATGTTTGTTTGGATATTAAAATCCTATCAAACTATTAAGTCTTCTTACATATTGTGTATAGGCGACTGCCATATAAATTGTATGAAGCGATGTTGTCACTAAATTCTATTTTTATAAAAATTGTTAAAAAAAATTTGAGATGTACAAATACAATGTTTATATTTTTTATAGAAAATTAAATTATCTAGTTGGGGTGTTTCGGCTTTTTTCGATATTTTTAAAAAGTTTGGAAATATAGGCAGTTAAACTCATAAATTTATCATAAAAAAAATATTTTTCTTAATAAAAAATGTTTGAGAAACCCTGGAATTTTTTTGAATAAACTAATTTGAGATTTTGTATTTGTCTATATTTGTACCAATTTTCAGCGTTCTAGCTTTTATGGTTTCTGAGATATATGAAAAAATAAAGTAAAAATTCAAAAGTTGATAACCCCTGACTAAAACAAAAATTAGAAATTCTGAGTATAAAAGTTTTGTAGGCCTATAACTGTGTATATATTCTGAAATTTTGGGCTCTGTAAATTGAGCGGATCAAAAGTTATAAGGGGGGACGGACACACACACACACAGACACACACACACACACACACACACACACAGACACACACACACACACAGACACACACAGACACACGAAATGTTCTACTCCGAATTCTGAGCAAATCCGTGTATGGAACATATATGCAGCGAAGCCTCTAAGTTGGTGTTTTTTGACTTCAAAGTTGGAAAAGCCGTGAAAAAAGTAGACCTCTCCATACAATTCTCGCGTATTCTGGCTTGAAACATTGTCGATATGTTAAGAGAACAAAGTTCTCCTGAACAAATCGACAGTTGGAAAACGAAAGGCTAAAACAATAATAATAATTTTATATCGTTCAAGTATTTTTATTACCCGTATTAATTGTTTTATCACCGCTCATATAATATTGACTATTCATTGTTTGCTATCATAATGCACACACTTTGGTTTTGTATGAAATAATTTCTGGTCGGTTGGAAAAAATGTACAAAATAATAAATATCTGAATACAAAAGTAATTGCACGATTTGATTTTATTTCTGCATCTTCATGTATTGTCACGTTATAAATTCAGAAGACAGATATTGTGTTTTTTCATACCACTACAAGTTGACACTATTCAATGGCCGCCCATTCTGAATGTTGCCTTTTGTTTAAGTGAAACAAGACTGGTGTGTGGGTATACACGCTTGTGTATTGCGTCTTTTATTTATTTATTTACCTTTTATCACACCATATTTATAATAACAACAATAAGCCGATAACTGCTGCCCAACTAGGAAATCCTGTTCTAGGGCTAGCAGTTTACAATTTTTATTAACAATTTATTTATTTATTTATTTTATTTTATTTTTAATATATTTTATAATACAAATCAATATATAAATTCACTAGTAATAATATTCTTACATATTTTTCCCTGCAGTACCTCATCAAAAAGATTACAATCTTGTGCTTGATGAGGGAAGCACTTATAACAAAATAAAAAATATCAATACAAAGCAAAGTCAACATAAAAGTAAAAGTAATTAAATCAAATCATACATGAACAAAAAAATATCAATACAAAGCAAAGTCAACATAAAAGTAAAAGTAATTAAATCAAATCATACATGAACAAAAAAAAATCAAATAAACATCATAAAAAGGTTGAAAATAAATGAAAAAGAAGAATACTCAAATGAGAAAACATATCAGAATACATATTCAAACAAAAAAAAAGAAAAACATGAAAATAATTGAAAAATGAGTAATATAGAATTATAGACGATTCAAATATATCAAAACACATATACAAAAATAAAAAAAGAAAATACTGGAAATTGAAACAAATCAAAACAACAAAATCGAAAACTACTATTTTAGAAAGTTAAGTGCAATTTTAATTTATGTTTAAATTTTTTAAATTCTTTTATCTGCTTTAATTCATTTGGGAGGCAATTGAAAAATTTTATTCCCAAATAAATGTAGTTGTTAATTATATGCAATTATTAACCAGGTGATTGTTCCCGTTCCACACTAAATAAGTACACAATTTCAACTTTCTGCACTCACAATCATTACCTCAACAAACATATGGGCTCACACAAAATAGATCAACCAGGTCCCAATGTCCGCCATAATACCTGCCATAAATCCAATCTCTGACGCGATTTTTATTTCAGAGCCATAGAAAGATACTAGTTAACTATGTTGGTGTAATTAATATTTTTATGTGTTTTTATTATAAGGTTATGCACACCCGCATACCTGTCACTGGTTATCCCACACTGTGGAATATGCCGTGATGGTATGTATGTATAATGTGGGAAAAAATATTCTAACCTTCACTCTGGACTACATCTGGTGGTTGACCTAGTGTCACGTGATGGAGTAGAATAGAGGAGATGAGAAAGGCATAAATGCAGGAGAAAAATAAGGAGAGTCGAATCCAAAAATAAGGAGAGTCGAATCCAAAAATAAGGAGAGTCGAATCCAAAAATAAGGAGAGTCGAATCCAAAAATAAGGAGAGTCGACTCCAAAAATAAGGAGAGTCGAATCCAAAAATAAGGAGAGTCGACTCCAAAAATAAGGAGAGTCGAATCCAAAAATAAGGAGAGTCGAATCCAAAAATAAGGAGAGTCGAATCCAAAAATAAGGAGAGTCGAATCCAAAAATAAGGAGAGTCGAATCCAAAAATAAGGAGAGTCGAATCCAAAAAACATTGGAAAAAGGACGAGGAATAGATGAAAACAAAAGAATTCGACAGAACATATATTTATTTCTTGAATACAAGATCATTCCAAGCTCCTGTTTATCAAGAATCTACATATTATATTTCAAGCATCTACAGACCATTATCTTTGTAGATATTTCTAGACCTTGTTCATATCCAAAACACACAGGATTTTGTCTAAATAAACACATGTTTTAATGTCTATAAAAACTTGGATGATATTAATAAAATCAGCTGTTTTATCTGTAGGTTATTGTGCCTACATGAACGTAATTCTTATCGTAAGTATGGTTCGCGTATAAACTTTATTGAGCTAATAAAATCAGAAACTTGTAGAAAAATGTTATCAGTGGGTGGGGATAATATAAAAAAAAACATTATTTTATTGGTGAAATCAAAGCCAGACTCAGTAATTAGATATAATAAATATGTGTAAATATTCGATATAAACTCATTAACTCAAAACTTCTAAGCTTTGGATTGGTCTAATTTATAATTATCTGTATCCGATTATAAGATTTTATTTTAAAGTAACGCTATAAGAATACGCTATAACGCTCTAAAAATACACCAATGTATATCTCCAAGTACTTTAAATATATGCGATTGTAAAACTATTGATTCAGTCGAAAGTGTGAAATATTTGGGCATATACATAGATAAATTTCTTAAATGGAATGTACATGTAGATTATATTTGCAAAAAGTTGAAAAAACTCATATTTATATTTGTCAACACCAAAAATATCCTTGAAATTCAGGATCTAAGACAAATTTACTATGCACTATGTAATTCAGTGATGCAGTATGGATGTATTGGATGGGGGGGATGTAGTATGACCGTTATGGATCCACTTTTAAAAGTTCAAAAATCAATAATACGAATAATACTTAATAAACCATTCAGATATCCCAGTAATCAATTATTTACTGATTTTAAAGTCCTAAATGTTAGACAACTATACATTAGCAAAATAATTCTACATACTCACAAACATAGACAGGAATATCCGATAGCTACCCACTCATACCCCACTCGTAATTCTCAAAAGTCCATTATTATAAAGAAAAAAACAAAAACCACATTCGCTCAACGTAATTTTAACTTTCTTGGCCCCAAAATGTTTAACATACTGCCTGATGATTGGAAAATGATGAAAAGAGTTGTGCTAAAAAAAACAATAATTGCTTGGCTTATATCCATTGGTATAGAGGAGTCAAATAATATATTGACTGCACTCTAGTATATTCAGATTATTAACTTTGTAAAGCCTACATATTTTGTACCATTATGTATGTGCTGATACTGGTTATTGATACTAATTGACAAGTACTACTACTTATCAGACGTCCTAAAACAGGTTTACCTAGTTGGGCGTCCAATGAGACAATATATTTAATGCAGCGTAGTAGTTTGGAAAAATTACATTCCCTCTGTAAATTGTATTTTCATTATTAAAATGTATGATATACCTACTGTACATAAAATGTAATGTAATTTTGAAATTTTATATGTTCTAAAATTTTTCTTATTGTTGTCACTTGCGCTGTATGTATATTAAATATTTTTTATGTAAAAGTAAATGAATAAATGAATAAATGAATAAAGAAGGATTCTGCGTGTATTATGAATATAAATATTATATCATAAGTGAATTCTTATCAAAGTATTACAAATTTCAAAACAAAATGAATGTTTAGACAATTGAATTAACGAGCTATGCAGTTTTAACCAACTATCGTGTTTAAAGCATCGGCCTTTCAAATTAAACATGTTAAGAGAACCGACCAACCTTACATAGCTTTTATCTTGAGCCTTGAAATTCCACTGAAGTCAGCCGATAATACTCGGTACATACTTGTTTTTTTTTTAAATGCCATACATAATAATTATGTTATACCTGCAAGTACAATAAGATTATCAAAATTTACAACAAACATTTTACAACACTCTAGATACGAATGTTCTTTGATTTAAAAGACGTGTGTCTTCGTGACGAAGCAGGGCGCTTAAGTGTTTGTATTTGAACAATGATAAAAACAAATGTGAATTGGTAAATTAAAATTTGCTTTCAGTAGAAATTGTATTATTCTTATCAATATGTAATTATTTTCAGTTATTTCGTGCATCATGTTACATTCCCATCATCTGACTTAAAGAAACAATTTTTATGTATGTTTAGGGCTGAGCTACAAATACAGATGAGCGATATGGAGTTTACATAAAAATGAAATTACTGTTATGTGGAGACAGCACCGCTGAAGCAAATGTCGCCCAAGGTGTGAGACAAGGATGCTCAATTGCTATAAATAACAAGCTTCGATGAGTTGAAGGAGGAAATGAGAGACTGGTCCGGTGTGAAGATCCAGGGACGATATTGCATTGCTTCCAGAGACGGAACAGTAATTCAATGATGCCTTGAGAAAGATGGAAAACATCTTTATTTATTTAGTAAAATTCCATGTTACTAAATAAATAAAGTTATTTTTTTAGGGAATGGACGGGCTTCAGAACTGTGGAGCAGATATTCCGGGCAGCACAGAACAGAGAGTGATCGTCAACGTCGGGGGTTCCTGACAGGACACCAGAAGATTTTAATACTGACAATTTAGTTGCCACTAAAGCTTCTTTATTTGAACCAGCAGGAACCCAACCTGGGAATTCCAACAACTCCTATTGAAATTAGTAATATTTAGCCATTTTTACATTTTTTTTAAGGAATGAAAAAGGCCGTATGGAAATATAAGATATTTTTTAAAAATAACATTTAGCCCTTTACCAGAGTGCAAGCATTCGTGTGTAAAGGAGACATTTAAAAACAAAAGAAAATATATACATACATACAGAATTATTGCTATTAATAGGCTAAAAACGTATTTTATCGGAATTTCCCAAATAATAAATTTCTAAGAAAGGATGAAAGTGTATTATTTTGTGTTACAATAAAGTCAATTTTGTGTTACAATAGATTTATTGAATAATCATATTAATCATATATCAGAAACGAATTATGTTGGAAAGCTGTAAATAAATATAAAAATGTGCTTATTTCATTGTTTTATAAAAAAAATGATGAGATGTAAAAAGATCGACATTATTTTGGTTTTACATTAAAAGGCATCTTAACAACATTATATGTACGCGCTACTTATGTAGATATGTTACTTACACCACAAGTTGACAATTATTGTATATTGGAACTTGGAACTCAGAAGTGTGTTCAAGAATCGGAGGGTGCCTCAGAGATATTCCGTGGAGTTTGGATTGAGTAATTATATTTTCAGCTCGATTTGTTTTACAGAATAAAAAAAATATTGAATGCATTTGTCTTTCATGTTGACATAACGTCTCATTGTTTAAAAATGCTATTAAATAAACAAGGAAGGAAATATGGAGTAATTCAATGAATAATATGTATTAAAAATTAATCATCAGATATTGGCAATTCACACAAACAAATTAAAGTGAGAATAAACGAAATTTATTTTTTAATGAATTTCCACAATGCCTCTTCCTTAGAATGTTTTATTTTGCGTAAACCTGTTAATAACATTTAATTGTGTTAATATGATATAACTTTATTTGAAAATTATCATTTCTAAGCAGATTATTTAATATGTAATAAATAATTATTGTATAACGTTTGATAGTGTGAAAATATTTTTGTGTAAAAGAGCATGACCATACGAGAATTGAATGAAATAATCAGTAGGCTGATGACATAAATATTGAAAACATTATGGTGTTTTGCATACGTCAAAAGTTCGACTCGATGAACGCTAAAAGTCGGGAAGTGACAGATAAAGATTTGTTACTACAACAAATTCATCTTATACACTTTCGAAAAAACATTATTAAAACAAATGTACTTATATTTCTCAATCCCATATTTCTGTGATTAATTAGTTGTCGTTCTGGGTGCCTATTTCTATGATTGTCGTTCAAAGATTGATGAAGTTTTAAACATAAACCGAAAAAAAAATGTTATAAAAACCAGAATTATGTTTAAATATCGAGGGTAAAGATTTTACAAAGGGAACTCTAATAGTTGCAATAGACTAAATATGTCGGGTGAAACGTACAAACTGGTTAATGAATCAAATCAGACGCATTAATACCAACGTTAAGTGTACGGCAGAAATTCGCTTTCTGCATAGATAAAAATCATATGACAATAATTACGTAAACCTACGTACCTATATTGCTACACATTATAATACGCATAACAGAATGAAAGAAGAGATAGCGGAAGATAACCAGAGCCAGCCAGCGAGGTAATGTTGCAGATTTCAACGATTCGTTGAAAATGAAATGATACCTACAAATATTCTTTCAACGGTTATTTTCTTATTTCGTGCGATTCTTGTCATGTAAGTAGGAATTCAATTTTAACTGCAACGAAAGATTTCAAAACATCGAATACGCCTGAAAATCGACGTGACAATACAATTTTAAGAGGTGGCACTAGACTAGGGAAATAGATTATTTTGGGTGACAGTTTTAAGAGGAGGTCGATTGGTCCTTTGCGAGAACACAGATAGGGCTGTCGTACCCCTTCCCTAATACATCCTGAACTAGCCTGAGTGGCTAATGAATATCAGAACGTCTCTGATGAAGTAGACGTTATCGCCATTAGATAAATGTTCTAGACGAAACAATCGTGAGTGTACCAGTTTAAGGAATGTGTAGAAGGATCTCAATACTGCCCAATACTGTCTCGCCAGTGATCGTCAAAGTCGAAAAGATCTAACACGACACACGAAGAATAAGAAGGCAATAGCCTGAATGATTCGTTACTTTGAACGAAATTCACTGTAACTACTGAACGAGGTATAGGTAAAAGGTAGTTAGATAACCAGGTGAGCGAGGTAAGAAGCTGCCCTAATTTGTCACGGGTAATAAATGCACTAACCAACAACACAATTCAATTTTTGTAATCGGTAACGAAAGCGAAAAGATTCCATCGTCTGCCGTCTCATAAATTTACGTTGTAATAATAAAAATACTCTTACAATAATTATAGTGCTACCAAAACCTTCCTTTATAGTAGATTTGTCGATAATAACGACACAGTTAACAAAAATATCGCAGATAACGGTATCAACTCAAAACATAAACAAAAGTTGCAAAATGAACGAAGGAATTCGATATCGGGAGGATATTTTTTGATAGAATATGATGTCACTACAATGTGTGGGTAAAATAGTATTATTCGATGTCTTGTATATAAGATCTATTATTAGTCAAAGTAAATATTTACAAATTTTAGATATAAAACATAGAAATTACGTTTCGAAATTGAATAAAAACAAATAGTGCGCCGAATATGTCGAGAGAATAAACGCTTTAAAAACGGCAGTAAATTTTGATATTATATTATTAAATCTATCTACCCACGAAACGGTGATACCATTGTAACAGAGAATGTTATTGTTATCGAATAAAGGGAAAAATATACGTATAATACTTTTTTTAACTTTTCTACGGACAATTCTTGGTAGAACTCCATTTCAAATAATAAATAAATTTGGAATGGTAAAATAAAACCAAAGTTTTCAGTTCTACTAATTTAATGACACTGACTAGTTTCGGTCATCCAGTGACCATTTTCAAAGTAAACACTTTGAAAATGGTCACTGGATGACCGAAACTAGTCAGTGTCATTAAATTAGTAGAACTGAAAGCTTTGGTTTTATTTTACCATACGTATAATATCTATATCTATTGTGAAAATCATCTTGTCCGTTGGCAACACTTATAAGTCACTCGGTACAATGAATTAATGTATGTAGAGATACCAACTTTATTTTTCCTTTCACTTGCTGTTGCGATATGTTTAGTCGGTATCATATACGAGTCGTTTACTCAAATGGAAACAAATAATAATTTAGATTATCCATTAATTTACATGCAGAATGGAGAGTTGCATCATTTACAACACTCTAAAGAAATAACTAAGCGTTTCAAATGTACATATTATTATTTATTAAACGCAGGTCCATAAAAATACACGACCGTATTTACTATGCAACTGAGTATTCAAGTTCTGCACCAGTTTATACATTAGGTACTAATGTTATATTTACTATACAACTGAGTATTCAAGTTCTGCACCAGTTTATACATTAGGTACTAATGTTATATTTACTATACAACTGAGTATTCAAGTTCTGCACCGGTTTATACATTAGGTACTAATGTTATATTTACTATACAACTGAGTATTCAAGTTCTACACCAGTTTATACATTAGGTACTAATGTTATATTTACTATACAACTGAGTATTCAAGTTCTGCACCAGTTTATACATTAGGTACTAATGTTATATTTACTATACAACTGAGTATTCAAGTTCTGCACCAGTTTATACATTAGGTACTAATGTTATATTTACTATACAACTGAGTATTCAAGTTCTGCACCAGTTTATACATTAGGTACTAATGTTATATTTACTATACAACTGAGTATTCAAGTTCTGCACCAGTTTATACATTACTAATGTTATACTTTGTCACTGAGAAATAGACACGGCAATATTTAATAAAAAATATACACAAAGGTAATTTAATTATGAAATATATGATTCTGTATGATTATGAAATCAAAGTAATGCGTTACGATCGATGTATCAAGCAATAAACTATACTTGATATAAATACACAATAAAATAATGTTATGAGCAACTGGGATTTCAAAAATACTTTATGATGGTTGGATGTTTCATTATAGAGACGACAAATGAATTGTCATTTATTACACCAATAACTGAATGACTGAGCTATTCATTAAATTTGTTATTCACCACATTTGTCTGTTAGAAGATCTCTTAGAAATGCTTTCACAAGTGAATGTACATACAGTTGAGTAATTATTGTGTAGGTATACCTATTTTTGTTTAGCAAAGTACGAGTATGAATACATTCGAAAGCCAAGTTGATAACATGTTCTTAAAAGAAAGACAAATAAACAGGAGAAGAGAGTATTTAACAATTAATTGAGAAATTACTTCAGTGATCAACAAAATAACGTTTACACGATTAAATCTACGAAATATGAGAGAAAACAACCAAGAAGATCAAGAAAAAATGAGGTAAATGGTAAATGAGGTATGTATTATTTCAGTAACCAAAACATACTAATTTATACTGTAGATTACAACTTCATACTGTCTAGCCTTATATTGTCACTACGCCACACATCAACATAAAATCATGCAAAAGGAAAAACTACGTTATTTTAGCTTCAATATGTACCATTTCTCATATTTATTTTACATAACATGGAAAACATGTTGTTTTTGACCAAAGAGTATACACTAATTATGTTAGTATTAATTGCGGAATGACTTTACAAACATCAAACAATTATTTTTCAGTGGAATCAGTAAGGATGACTTTGAACAGATTTCGCCAATACTATATTTTTAATACACCAACCAAATAAAAACCAATTGGATAAGAATGTTATTAAAATTTTATAAAAATAATTAGTTCAAAGTTATATTTAAAACGATGAAAATACACACATTGCCCCCAAGTCAAATTGAAAACGCTGTTCGTTATCGCCAAGCGCTAATTTTTTTTTGTATGGGATTTGACGTTTGTTGTTTGTTATTGTAGAAAAAATTTCTACAACAAACGTCAAATCACATACAAAAAAAAAAATAGCGCTTGGCGATAACGAACAGCGTTTTCAATTTGACTCAGGGCCAATGTGTTCAAAATCATCGAAACGATAATATTTACGTTGACTCTGGTTTTGAAGACCTTGACATTACTAGAGAGCAGGTGTGATGTGGTGTGGACACTAATATAGCACTTGTTTAAACACAGATACCTACAACTTGGCTAATAATTAAGTCAGTCACAGCAACGATTGAAATAATAATGACTCGAAACATGAATGGCCCAAATGCTGTGAAGGTGGAAATACCAGATGATAATTATCCTGTGAACGATGAAGTGAGACCTGCCCGAAACCAGATCAATGTCTTGACTAATCAATTAATACGTCGTCGGTCAGCCGTGTTCACCAGATATTCAAGAATGGTATAAATACGGTCGAACGAGCTTCAAATAAATTTGAGGAACTTCGTTAGATTTTGAAAGAGGAATATTATACATTGTGGAAGGAAAAATGGCAATCCACGTCACAAGAAGGAAACTGACGCAGGCTAACAGGTCTAGAAAAAGAAGAAATAGGTGTAGTATATGATTTTGGGTTTTATTAATAAGCTGATAATTATGGAACGTAGAAGGGAAAAACAAAAAAGAATTATAAACACCTTTGTTCAGATTCAACATATACAAGACAGTTTTTATTGAACAAAGCGTTGAGTATACATGTTATCAAATAATATTATTAACAAGAATCCCCAATATTTTGATATCTTATAGTGATTCTTTTGTACTCTTTAAATAATAATGTAAAACGCATTCAATAAACAAGTAGTTAAACTTTGAAAAAACTAATATAAATAATAGTCATATTATTGATGAGTTAAATTGTAAAAGTGTTGAAATTCTACACAATTGTAAAAATAAACCACAACAGATGTCAGATAAACTTTAGAGTTAAAACTACGAAAAGATCATGAAATTTCTATATATTTGACAAAATGTCGAAATTGAAGGAGAGTACGACGCTCGCAGGTTCCAATAAAATTGGAAACTCTCCAAACATTGTCACAACTTCTGCTAAGTAAAACCGACAGTCGATTAAAAATAAACAAAATGAACGGACGCAAAAAAAAAACATAGCCTAATGAATGACGAATGTCTGGTGGTGAGACATCTTCAAGATCTTGTGACCTTGGCTGGAATGTCCGATTGGCCAACAGATGGGCAGGTATTACGATGACGATCGTTTTATAACTGGATGGAAATAAAGTGATCTATTCTTATCAACCTCAGATTAACTGCGGATCTAATTTGCAATGTTATTGTTTTAAGAATAATTGTCTTAGTAATACAACGATTGAAACTTAGAATCCGTACATCGATTGAAAGGCAACTGAATTTAATCAAGTAATATTTGTGATTTTGAGCCTAAAGTACGATTTGCTAACGAAATAAAATATTGTAACGTTTGGTAGAGGATTTTGCATAAAAAGAATAATAGAAGTGAAAAATACAAGTCCGGAAATGTGAGCGGTCTGAAATGCAGTTATATTTAGTGATGAGAAAAATCAATATCAGTATTAAAATACTAAAACTCAAGACTATGGGCGTTAGACCAACACCTGGTTATGCATTGTTCATAAGTCAAAACTATAGTTTTATTGTAAAATCCTGGATAATTTTCTGTTCAAACAAATCACACATGCGATGGGTAAAACAAATAAACATATACGTGGAATACTATTCACGTGACGAAGTATTTCTTAAATTGGGGTTTAAAACTAGTTGTAATAAAAATTGTTCACAAAGTTAAGTAATTAATATAATAATTAATCACAAGGAATTTTTTTATCGACAAGTTACAATATAGATTGAAATAAGTGTTGGAACGGAAAATCATATAATAATGAAAAATAGTATAATAATGAAGATGTCTGTAAAAAACAAATAGAGCATTTTATTATTACACATATCATTTGTTAATAGATAAAAACAAGTGCAATGAACTAACAAGTAGACATCACGTCATCGTAAATAATTGATGTTTAGTGATTCTATAACTGAACGTAGTGACTAACAAACAACAGTACAGTTGAGAGACCCACACAGGAGTAATAAATAAAATAATACTTAAAAGCACAAACTCACCACATAAAACTGAAGAGTTCATACTGTGATAACTGATAACTACGATTAGTTGATTGTACATACCTGAAATATAAGTAAAAACATGATGGTATTAAAACACATTCAATAAAAAGATACAAATTTAACAAGCGTCATATAAAACCGGGTAAATGACATACTATGCAACTTTATCGCTAACGCAATCGATGTTTTCTAACCAATTTCACCTATAATATTAATACAACAATATTATGCATTTATTTAAAATAAATAATATAAATTTGTGTTGATGATCATGAAATATGGATCTTTGAAAAAAAAAACGAGAAGCAAGAAGGGAAGAAATAAGAGAGAAAATTATCAAGGATTGTGTTTGTAAAATGAAGATACCCAAATTTCGTTTAATTTTCGTAGATTGTGAGAATTACTTTTGAATTCCTGATTCCAGAATCTCAAAGATAGCTACTATGAATAAAGGAAAATTAATATAATATGTGAGGTTAAATAATATCTTATAAACGTTGCAAAAGTCATGAATATTTAATCATTTATTTTAAATTGAAACCCAATGCAATTAATTTTGAAAAGCTGTTCAAAATTAATTGCATTGGGTAAACGTAAAAGCTTTGTAAGCGTTCCAATGTTCTAGAAATAGCTAAAGGTATTCAGTATCAGATGACAGAATTTGAACACAAAAATTAAATTTACAATTAGGTAATACGACTTTTTCGAATGATATGTTTTTATTCAGCGCACGTTCTTAAGAGTACATAATGTTTATACAAAAGTTGTTTTAAGTTCAATAATAAATAAGTATATCAATCGATGAATCATGTGGGTGAATGTTGGAGTTATTATTGTCATGTATGTCAAAACGATTACATTAATTTTTTTCGGTAAACTCAGAACTTTGTGTGTATTTTTTTAAATAACATATTTTTCATTTGCATTTTTTTTTCTTATTTCTTGTTATTGCAGTGGTCGCATTTTCGTTCACGTAGATCTCGGATCATGATCAAGGTATATATATAGTTCATAAAATATATAGTTCTTTTTTATCAATAATTCAAATAATATATGGATTTGATTTGATTCAGAATGAGACAGAAAATATTATGTATTTTTGGAAATAAAAATTACTGGCATTGACAGTTGAAAGAAGCAATGATTTTATTGGCTACGTTCACAAAGAACGCCGAGTGCACTTAGTGACGCTCTAAGCCGTTCATAATGACCGGAAACAGACGCTCGTAAGACACTCTGTGGCGTTCAAATTGAACGTCGAGTGTACGCACCAAACGCTCGGTAAAATTGTCGGGTGAAAAACGCTCTGAGAGTTATAGTATCTGTTGACTTCTATTTTATCTGTGGAATGATGACTTTTATTTGTTTTTGTGGTATATATTGTGTCAGTTGACATCATTT
The DNA here is from genome assembly GCA_963576475.1 of Molanna angustata. NCBI lineage: Eukaryota > Metazoa > Arthropoda > Insecta > Trichoptera > Molannidae > Molanna > Molanna angustata. The sequence continues at coordinate 38,185,020 of OY754973.1, read as the reverse complement.
ATGATGGCAATATGCATTCACAAAAAGGTTAATTTATTAAACTATCATTCAACAATTTCCAATAAAAGGTCAGAGATCATTATTTACACCACTGCCCAATTGTTGTCTTTCGAAAAAATTATAACCTAAAATGAGACATGTATGATAAATGACATTTGACATTTAAAACGTTCGATGCAGATTGAAACGCCGCTCGAAAGCGTTCAGTGAGATTGGTGTGAATAACGACATAATCTGCATTTTCAGGTACATTCGACGCCCGACGTCGAGCGTTGAAGCCCAGGGTGGATCTTCGCAGACAAAAAAAGCATTTCAAATAAATATGTCAATTCTCATAACACAAAACTTTTTCATTCTTTCTGCGCACAATGGTATGAATTTATCGTAGGGGAAAAATTGATAAATCGCATTTAGATTTGATTGTTCAAAATACAATTAACAGTATGAAAATAGGACAATATTGTCAAGTTTTAAAACAGTTGCGCTTTTATAAATAAGTTCGTGAAAGACATGATTTGAATGTCATTTAGTATGTACAAGTACAATTTATCGACATGAACATTCAAATAAATAATTGGAGAAGTGAAATAGCAACTAGAAAAACAAAAAATCTGTAATTAGCATCAAGAAAAAATGGAAAAACAAAGAGGCGAGAGGAACATATTCATTTATGTAACACTAATCTTTGACTATGGCGGCTATCTATACATCAATCTTGAAGATCGTAAAAGCGTGACTTTTCGCTTTTAATTAATTGAAAATGCCTTCAATATAACAGAAAATCGCTACTGAACTAAATAAGAGTATGAAGCAAGTCAAATAATCGATTTTATGCTAATTCAAGAAGGTAATAGTTATAAAAATAAAATCAGACATATTGCAGTAGGTACATTATAATATATAGATTGGAGTGTTCGGAAAGTTATATCGTCCGTTTTGGTGAAAATGAAGGCGTTTCACGTGATCATGAACGGTAAATTAGATCTAAGTTATGTCTCGAGTTGTCTTTATTTGTCGGTTTGTTTCATTCAATATTATGTTTGTTTCATATATTCTGTCATACACGTTTTATTTCATACATATCGAATAATTTATTTTTCGCTTGAACATCCTTTTAACCTTTTCGATAGTAAAACGAGTGGGTTGTGGCCAGCGCTAAACTCCTCATTAACAAGTCACTCTACAAAGTATTCAAATTTGAGAGGAAAATTTTCAGCATTTTCTTGAAAGGAGTTTGTTAAATTATTTTTTATATTAATATTTTATTATGGAAACTCGGTAATTCTTCAATGCTATTTTATGAAAGAGATGTGCCTTTTTAGCAAATTGAAAATAAAAAAAATCAAGTTTCCTCAACTTGGGGTCACTTTGAAATATTTTACAGTTAAAATACCGAGAAGCACTATTCAGATATACATTCTTCAAAATCTAATAGAATCAAAGCGAGTAATATATAGGTATGCAAATTTGCAAAATTTGAAAAGAATCGAATGAGTACTTTAGTCTATAATCGATAAAGTAGAATAAACACGCTGTACATAGTACACAGCACACACACACACACACACACAGATACATTGTAATGAAACTTTCAGAATACAATCTCAGCATGATACTAGTTGATAATCTGCAATAAAGAAATAGCCTTAAAAATTGCGAATTCATAACTCCCCTAGGGTTAGTGAGGAGTAAAATAAGTCGTAAAAAGCCGATCAAAAAACTACAAAGAAAACTTTCACCGATGAAAAACTACATAGAATAGAATCAAGCGTAATTATTTAACAAGCAAGTCAATCATATCATCACAATCATTAGCTAGAAAGTTCTGGGTCTCTTCCACTCTTGCCTTTCCGAAGCCTTTGTTATCCAATTCCTGATTTGCAGTATTAATATATCATACAAACATACCATCACTCCATGTCCCTATCGGGATAGGCAGAAATAACCGAGCACCATAAGCCAATATTTTTGCACACATGCATGGCTTCCTTTGCATCCATGCATCGTCTTATATCTACATACATGCACGTTAATTGTCCAAGCTTCTTATGTTTCCTTTTTCAAAATATCATTCACATGGTCATATCGTTCCTTTCTGGGGCGACCTCTACTATTCACTCCATCTCTTACACCAACTGTATATTTTTTTTGTTTAGTCGTTCGTTGTTCATTCTTTCAATAAGCCCAAACCTCCCCAGGGCATTTATTTTCTTTGCACTAATAATATCCTTCTTTATTTTGCATTCTCTCATTGACATTGTCAATCAGCGCTTTTTATAAGTAACCTTTCTATTTACAAAATATATCAAGTGTCAAAATATATAATGGCAATGCGGCATAAGTGAGAAATTGTCTGTGAAAAAACACAATTAAAAACACTGTTGGGAAAAATGAAATAACTTCTCCAACAACCTTACACTTGTATAATTACGTATCTAGAGCATCTGATTGCCAGAATTCAATGAATATTCTCACATCATATATTATGATTTACGTTTAATACAGATATCGTATGTATAATCATATGTACATTGTACATACATATATTATAAAACGATCAGTGTGTTGTGTTAACTTAATATTGGTTATTTATTTATGGTTAAAATCGTATTCCGAATCTGCTTCGATAGTCTGGTCTGAAATTGATGACTAACACCGAGATATATATATAGGTAATACTTTATGTTGTGTAAATGTTTGGAAGAAGGCGTGTTGCATGAAATAATCTGTGCTGTTTCATTTTTGTACGTATGTACGTGCCAGAGAACAATAATATTTTGTGTCTTATTTGGTTTTATGAAATTGTAACTGAGCGATGTATTTATTCATAGGCGGGTTGGGTTTGCCGCTATATTCCATATTCTTTGAATCAATCAAATTAACGTTAAATATTTTGAATACAACGAAACGTAAATAAACCAATTGAGACGTGACTTTTTTTTCAGACGTTATTTAAAAAAGATCAGCAGTGTTCAAATGAAATAGAATTTAATATAATATTATTGATTATGCGAATTCATTGTAGCCTACATTATTTACACCATAGTGAAACTGATTTATTATGGTATGTTTGTGTTTTAGTTTCTTTTAATTTTTTTTTTGTATTATTTCTTCTTACAAAATAACTTTTATATTTTAACTATTTGATATGTACACGTACTTATTTCTTTATTTTTCTTGTATATATTTATCATGTTTTATTATTGTTTTATTTTTTATGTGTATTAAGTCGTAAACTATCAGAACTAACTATGTATAAAAATCATTCATCCAAAGGGCATGTAACATTTATAATGTGTTTTTAAGAATGTTGATATTTTTAAACATACTAAAATAAAATATAAAAATGCCATCTCAGAGATCCTTAGAGGTTTACGGTAGCTGATTTCTACTTTGTTCATTTTGACCGCGAATGCCACAACCTTCTTTCCCTCTTTTTGTCGTTTTTTTCTGAATTTTGAGTAGGTACCTACTATTTTTACCTTCTAAGGAACGTTGAACGTTGCGCAAGCGCATAAAGTGATCACGTAAACCAGCCGATGACAGGTCGTAAGCCCTGTAGGTGCCTCGAGTTCCTGATTCTTCTACAATATCCATACTTCGTCCCTATTGAGATGTCGAAAAAAAAGATTGTCAATAAAAATGGTCTATGATATATTGTTAAATTTGAATTTGTTGTTATTTTTGTTTGTATAATTGTATATTTGTCAGATTTAAATTAAAAAAAAACTATAATACATAATAAATGTTACAGCTTAAAAAATATATACCCATAATGGTTCTATAAAAACAAACTTTTAGTATGAAAGACAAAAAAAATCTCTATTTCTCGTTGGTTTGGATAGTCTGAAACAGATGACAATGTTGTAGTGGTTATTATCATTCTTCTAAAAATTATCAATACGGAAACAATCAATAACAAGATCTGTTGTGATATATATCCGACTCGAACTTTGTGATATGTTCCATTTAGAAATATGTGTATAACCAAAATGGTAAACCCATAAATTACTCAGATTTTCTTCAACTTATCGAAAGTTTTTGAATTCTCTCACATTTTTATTCGGGGGACAAAAAATGGAAATGTGAGGTAAAATATATAATATCTGAAGGTCGCATCTCAAATGTCTAGCATACTATAGGACGTGGAAAATCCCTCGGGTAATCTACCTTGGAAATGAAGTACAAGTGGAACGAGAAATTGAGTTGTCCTCTTTGTACTGTGACGATGTAATTTAGAGTAGTTTATCGAAATAACATGGATGTGTCGTGTCGGGTCCAGATAATATGTATATGGTGTGTTGTTCATTTACAGAAAGTTGAGGAAAAAAGTCAATTATAATAAGCTAATATATTTATTTAAATTAAATATATAGCAATAAATATACTTGGATGATAAGAACACTAACTAAAACGTATTTTGGTCACTGGTTACAATAAACCAAGATAGGTAACAAAGTAGATCTCGTATTACATATTTAGGTACCTAGGTATATAAATACTATGCGTGACAATATACAATAAATACAAATCTGTCACGGCGATGTCGTCAATCAAAGGGCGTATACTTACGATTTATTTATTTATGTTTAAACTGGTCAACGACTGTTTCCAAATTTTGCTTCTCTACGATTAGTGCGTTGATGAATGAGTATGTCAGTCAGATAGGACAGTTTGCTTTATTGATATATATATTTGAGAGGTGGCGATGGCGGAAAATTTTGCGAATACTATGAACTGTTAGGAAAACAATAATATAAAATATAGTAGGTAGATATATAAATGATCGCCTGTCGTCAATCAGCCTACAGCGCATCCATCAGCATTTTAGAAATTTTGCAAGAAGAACATTACACAACTCTAAGAAGCTTGATGTAATAGGAAGTGTGGATATTAGAAGAATACCACCCAACACGAAGGCGAACCATTTGGTTTGCGATTGAGAGTTGCTACTATCCTCAGCCATAGCAGCCAACACAGTTTTTGTAATTGATATTGAAGTTCAAATTATGATATTATATGTAATTTTTAATCCCTATGAATCCTTTATATACTTGTTTGAGTACATATAACTAATTTATCTCGGACATTGCTTCTTTGAAAGTGGTAGTGTTTGTTTTATAACACAGATGATAGATAAGATGACATGGTAGTCATGTCAGTAGATAATAGATAAACATTTGCATGAACATGTTCAATATACATACATACATACATATTGTATGTACAATGCACTTGACATTGCCTTACATGGATTCATATGTTGTACACAACAAAGTGAATATCAGTGACCTGAATCGCCCACTGTCCATTTGAATAAAGTCCTGGCTACTTTGATACTCCCACATACATTTGAAAAATTCAAGCATAATCCAACAAAAATATATCTATTTTGCAACATCTGGTTTCACTAACATACGTAAAAAAGTCACAACAATTACAATATTTTCTTCTTTTCCAACTGTCGATTTGTTCAGGAGAACTTTGTTCTCTTAACATATCGACAATGTATCAAGCCAGAATACGCGAGAATTGTATGGAGAGGTCTACTTTTTTCACGGCTTTTCCAACTTTGAAGTCAAAAAACACCAACTTAGAGGCTTCGCAGCATATATGTTCCATACACGGATTTACTCAGAATTCGGAGTAGAACATTTCGTGTGTCTGTGTGTGTGTGTGTGTGTGTGTGTGTCTGTGTGTCATACTATCCTATCTTGACATACATACCTACATATGTTGTATAGAAAACAAAATATCTGAAAATATTCAATAATTTGTATCTATGGGTTTATAGTTTGGTACATATTCTTCAACTATACATACTATCGCTATCGACAGTTGGATCTCATGTGTTACATGCAACTAGTAGATATCAAGATTGTTAGTTTTTAAGTGATACGCATACTCAATCGAGTTTTTCATTTCGTCTCAAAATATTACCGAAAAAAAACATAAAAGATAAGTTTGCTGGTTAGAAACGAATCTGACAGCTCGGTGAATCTGCTTCCAAAAGAAATAGAAATTTACATACATAAATGTTTTAAGTTAGCCAAATTCCAGATATTCTAAGAACACATTAAACATAGAAACAAATATTATGAATTTCTGCTAAAGCAATAACAATAAATATATTTAAGTATGTTTCATCTTCCGAACATCACCTGTGGCAGAAAGGCGATAGCTTCAGGGGTCTGTAAATGACTACGCGGATTAGCTAGAAAAACAAACTGCGCGAGAAATCTATGCTAAGAAGAGGCGTTTCGTTAATAGGAATGGAACAGTCTAGTCTAGTTAGGCCTCTTACTAACCGGTTTTCTCTATTCGCACTCGACTACAAGACGACAATTGAAACTTCATAAGACCCAGAGACACGAACACAGCCCAAAAGTCGCATAGCTACAGACAAAACAATCATTTTTACAAAGTGTACAGTTTTTGAATGAAATGATAAACACAGCTGATGTAGTGATATCAATGATATCGAGAAAAGTATGTGAACGACTATGGATAAACAAGTATGACAAGAATGCCTGAATCATGGATGACCTAAAAATACCGACTCGCTGGATTTGAACAGTTTTTTAGGTTTAATTGTAAATATGTAAATATTGTAGCAATAACATCGTTGTTCCTAAACACGCCACAATGAATACAATATGCTTTAATATTCACAATAATAAAATAAAAAGTAAATGGCGATTAGTATAATTAGAAGGTGGATACCAAGTTTAATAAACGACGAGTACGAATAGTGAAAGATTTTATACTTATTGGAGAAATTGAACAAGGGATTTTAAGTATATCTACACTTCGTTTTAAAGCAAGAACTTAATGACGATTGCCGATGTGATAGGGATTATTTTAATAAATAATCGGCGACATCGATTCAAACACTGACACCATAGCAGAATATTAATGAAAAATATATGTATGATAATTGAGTTTGATATCTTATTTCACTATCCGCAATTATCCAACTGTCGATTTGTTCAGGAGAACTTTGTTCTCTTAACATATCGACAATGTTTCAAGCCAGGATACGCGAGAATTATATGCAGAGGTCTACTTTTTTCACGGCTTTTCCAAGTTTGAAGTCAAAAAACACCAACTTAGAGGCTTCGCAGCATATATGTTCCATACACGGATTTACTCAGAATTCGGAGTAGAACATTTCGTGTGTCTGTGTGTGTGTGTCTGTGTGTGTGTGTCTGTGTGTGTGTGTGTGTGTGTGTGTCCCCTTATAACTTTTGATCCGCTCAATTTACAGAGCCCAAAATTTAGGAATATATAAACAGTTATTGGCTTACAAAACTTTTATACTCAGAATTTTTAATTTTTGTTTCAGTCAGGGGTTATCAACTTTTGAATTTTTAATTTATTTTTCCATATATCTCAGAAACCATAAAAGCTAAAACGCTGAAAATTGGTATAAGCATAGAAAAATACAAAATCTCAAATAAGTTTATTTAAAAAAATTCCAGGGTTTCTCAAACATTTTTTATTAAGAAAAATATTTTTTTTATGATAAATTTATGAGTTAAACTGCCTATATTTTCATTTTTTTTTAAAAATATCGAAAAAAGCCGAAACACCCCAACTAGATAATTTAATTTTATATAAAAAATATTTACATAGTATTAGCACATCTCAAACTTTTTTTAACAATTTTTATAAAAATTGAATGAAGTGACGACATTGCTTCATACAATTTGTAGGGCAGTCGCCTATACACAATATGTAAGAAGACTTAATAGTTTGATAGGTACTTAATCTCCAAACATACATACAGAACCATCATGCTGTTTTCATATTCCGGGTAGGAAAACAGGACTGACTTCCATACTGTCCTATCTTGACATACATACCAACATGTGTTAAAATTTTCAATAATTTGTATTTATGGGTTTATAGTTTGATTCTTATTCTTCAACTATACATACTATCGCTATCGACAGTTGGATCTCATGTGTTACATGCAACTAGTATAATCTATAATCTACCATAACATATTTTAAGGAGCTACAGAAAGAAATACGCTACATACTTTTCTAGATAGTTATAGTATGTAGACAACAAAAGTTATAATATGTAGTTCACATCCGTATTCGAGATAAGTTGGATCGAGACAATGCGTTAAAAATAAATCTATATGAAACGATATCGTAGCATACACAATAAATAAATAAATAATTGAGTAAGTTATAACAAATTAATATTACATTCGATAAATACCCAAAACTGTTGAAGTTATAAAATGAAAAAGAAAAGAAAACAAAAAAGTTAAACTATGAGTAAAATTATACTAGGTAACTTAAAGATTTTATAAGATATGCTATGAAAACATAATGCTTCAATCTCAAGTAGGCGTTAATCCAACGAATAAAAACAAAACGATGATGAATTGGTAGAAGAAAAACGTGATAATAAAACAAATAGAAAATAATAGAAATGTAGGAATATTCCAGTACGCTCAAACTTGAAATTGGCGACGTACATTATTCAAATTGTGAGAAAGTGCTATTTAAAGGAGTCATCTACAATCAGGATGTGTATAATGGCGCGTTGTATCTTTTAAGTGTCCGCCCACTCCTAAGACATTTTTACTGCAGCCTTGATCAAGGCTCACACACAATGCTAACACACGGCCACCAAAGTAACAGTGTAGGCGAGATGAAAAAATAATACACAAAACGCAAACAAACATCAAAGTAAAGAACCAGCTGAATCCTCCACATTAAACGCAAATAATCCAGCAAATTCGTTTTGCAAGCAGAAATTGTGCAAGTTTATGCTAAAAACAGCGAAATATGTGGAACGAAATACATTATTTTGTAATATCACCTACGATGGAACATTTCAATATACCTAATACACACTATCGACAAATCTTTGTTAAATACATGAAAATAATATATCAATTATAAAATAAATACCCACAAAACATTGTTGCTTAATAATATTGAAATATTCAAAAGACAATGAATGCCAAATGAATTATAATAATTGGAAGATGATTCAAATTTAGCGTCTCAAATTTTCTGCAATAATTTCAAGGTTTTAGGATGCATTTATGCATCGAAAAGAAAAATAAAACAATATCCCGGTACATTAAAAACCCCTCACTAGCTGTACTTAAAGTTTAATATAAATAAATGAAATAAAACTGAAAAAACGGCAACATTTTGTTTTCCATGCCTATTAAGATTTCTCTAAACAGTTTCTCAATTCCACGAACGATGACTTCTTGACTAGGGAATTCGACTTCTGGGGGGTAAGCCTGGTCCAACCGGTGAAATCAAAACCCTCGTGATTACCCATATCATGGATATAATTTTCATATGGAGTTCTATGATATCCAGATATTATTTATTTATTTAATCTTCTTGTACATATAATTAGTACACTGGCGGGCTTATTGCCCAATGTGGCAATTTCTTCCAGATATTATAGAACTCCATATAATTATATCCATGATATGGGTAATCGTGAGGGTTTTAATTTCGCCGGTTGGATCAGACTTGCCCCCCTGAAAACACCTATCTTGTATAATTTATTTGTTGAACTACCAGAATATTGTATAATATATTATGTTTTTTTTATTTATTTATTTATACAGAAAAATACATATAATAAATACATATTAGCTACATATGTATTTGCATATTAAATTTTATTTTATTTCACCCTATACAAAGCAGACAGTCAATGACTGGACAAATACATACAAGTGATATATCTAAAGTAATAAAGCAATCAAAATGTTAGTGTCTGTGTGTGTGTGTGTGTGTGTGTTTGTCTCACGCCTTCTGAAAAACCAAGAGCATCTAAAAATCTAATTTAAGTGCGAACATGTACCAGTATACCTGATGCAGTGTCACGCTAAAAAGAATGCGATAAAAATGCTGAATTTTAAAAATATTTAAATAATTATTTTTTTTCATACAAAATTTTCCAAGTCATATCTGTCAAAAAAGTGTACATTTTGCACGCAAATATCTGTTAGTTTAAAGTTAGAAGTAGGTATTTACACAAAAAATATATTTTGAAGTATAACTTAGCGTCTAAGTGAAAAACATGGTGAATATTTGGTATGATTATAATGTTTAACTTATTTTTAAAGTAAGCCTTTTGTACATAAACGCTTTTATTTATTTATTTATCACCGTTTGTCCGATTATAATGAAACTTTGGTGAATTGTCGAGCGTATGCCCAGGATGGTTTTGGATTTAAACTTTTTTCTTATTCTTCTTCTTCTTCGTGTATTTGGTCGTTTTACCTATGAAGGGGGAGATCCTGGGAAAAGAAGGTCCGACTGTCCCTCCATCTCTTCACAGGTCTTCCTAGGACGGGTTCTGCATATAAACTTTTTTCTTCTTTTTCTTCAACGTGTACTTGGTCATCTTACCTATGAAGATGAACTATCCTGGGAGATGAAGGTCCAATTTTCCTTCCATCTCTTCGCAGGTTTCTGGATTTAAACTTTTTTCTTCTTCTTCTTCTTCATCGTCTATTTGGTCATTTTACCTTTGAAGGTGGACTAACCTGGGAGAAGAATGTCCAATTTTCCTTCCATCTCTTCGCAGGTATCTGGATTTAAACTTATTTCTTCTTCTTCTTCTTCATCGTGTATTTTTGGTCATTTTACCTATGAAGTTGGAGAATCCTGGGAGATGAAGGTCCAACTGTCCTTCCATCTCTTCGCAGGTATCTGGGTTTAAACTTTTTTCTTCTTCTTCGTGTATTTAGTCATTTTACCTATTAAGTAGAGCATCCTGGGAAAAGAAGGTTCTTTCATCTCTTCGCGGTTCTTCCAGGATGGTTTCTGGATTTTAAACTTTTCTTAACCGACTGATGGAGACGGGATGTAATGAAGGGAAGGGAGGCACTAAAGGGCCTGAAGGGACGGGAGGTATAAAACTGCCTGAAGGGACGGAAGGTACTGAAGGGCATGATGGGAAGGGACGTAATGAGGGATTAAAGGGACGGGAGGTACTGAAGGGCCTGAAGCGGCGGGTCCTGGAGTCTAATTCTTTTTCTTCTTAATTTTATGTAGACCTTTAGGGCAGTTTTATACAAACTATTTCCTATTGTCTAATTCATCTTCTTCTTCTTTTATGTATACATTTGGGTCATTTTTTTATAAAAAATTATTTCCTTTAGTCTAATTATTATTCTTCTTCATTTACAAACTATTTCCAATAGTCTTATTCATTTTCTTTTATGTAGACCTTTTGGTCAGTACTTATACAAACTATTTCCAATAGTCTAAATATTCTTCTTCTTCTTTTTTGTAGACCTTTGGGTGAGCTTTTATACAATCTATTTCCAATAGTCTAATTCTTCTATTAGGTATATGTATTTTTACTTATTTTATGTAGACCATTGGAATTGTTTTTTATACAAACTATTTCTTATAGTCTTATACTTATTTTTCTCTTTTTTATTTAGTCTTTTGGGTTAGTTTTAAGTCTAATAGTCTATTGTGCAGAAATATTATTAACGATATGCACACTTGATGAAAATACATATGAAATGAATGGGATATGGGATATGGGATGTGACGATATAACCTGCACTAGAATCTTTTCAATACTTTTGTTTAATTAAATTTAAACCATTTATATCATCCTATTTTGAATAATTTTCAACACCTAATATTTAAAGAATGGGGGTTGTGGCCATTACTGAACTCTTCACAACATTTATATTCAAATTAAAAACTATTTACTATAGTTCAAGTCTTCTTCTTCTTCGTTAATGAAGACTTTCAGTCAAATTGAGCAAAAATATAATGCACACTTGATGAAAAAATATAAAAACGAATGGGATGTGACCAATACTAGATCTTTTCAGTACCTACGTTTGTTTAATCAAATTTTAACCACATCCCAACATCCAAAATTACTAAATTTTCAATAGGTACACATTACAATTTGTTTTCGATGATAATATTTAAAAATGGGGGTTGTGGCCAAACCAATCTCTTTACAACGTTGATAAACAGTCATATTTAAAACCATTACGCATAGTCCACGCGAGCAGAAATTGTATAAATATTATACTTCATTCACACTTTATAGCAATATATAAAAAAGAATGGGTTGTGGCCATCACTTGAACATTTTACAATACTTAAACTCAATCAAATTTCAAACCACTTTTCATAGTCTGATATTGCAAAATAATTGGGTGACAATATTATAAAAACGATTGCTTTTTCTTTCACAATTTTACATTCTTGGCCAACGGCGGGACATAAAAGCTAGTAATATATAAAACATGGTCACGCTAGGGTCGTATTACGGGAGTCACCCAAGAAAATTTAAGAAGAAGGTAAGGTCCTGCACTGCGAGAATACTGCTTACAAAATCTCAACCTCCTCCCACACTCCCCCCAAACAACCCCCGCAACACAAACCCTAGCATCAACCATATGTATACACTTATACCTCATTATAATTAAGCAGTGAAGGAAAAAGGACAAAGAATAACAATTGAAAAACAATTTGATAGCGACTCAGATCAATTTGATGGCGACTCAGATGTTGAAAGTCAATTCAAATAAAATAATATAAATTTCTCGAAAGAAGAGAACGAAAGGATCTTTTATGATAGAGAAGTATGAATGAAACAAAATTTGGTATACTCAAAACTAGTTAGAATCAAACAAGTGTACCAGTGGGTCCCATCAAACAGTGAAATCAAAACCCTTTTGACGATCCATTTTATGTATACATATAATTATCATATGGAGTTCTACAAAATCTTGAGATATTACAGAACTCCATATGAACACTATATCCATGATATGAGTAGTCGTGAGGGTTTCGATTTCACCGTTTGACGGGACTTGCCCTCCAGGATATTCTTTAATTTTCCCAGATAAATTCACTTGCGCATGGCTTGTTATTAGCAAGGTTTCAAAAATCCCACGAATTATGGATGAAATAATAAACTTGCATAGCCATACCAGCTACACAGAGTGGACAGTATAATATTAAGAATCGTAGGTAGGTACACGTGATTACTATTTACATACACAAGGACATGGGTAGACCAATAGGTACTTAATAACAATATAATAATTACATTCGAATAGTTATTAAAAAGTATTCAGCAAACTGTTGTTAATACGAATTTAAGTACAACACATTTCAATAATGACAATACTAAATAACACTGTTGAGAAAACACTTTACAATGTATCTATGTATTATTAAAATCAAAGAACCAGTAAGTACCAACTTTATTACAAATCTTCAACAACAAAAAAACGAGAGACAATAAATACTCAGGAAATAAAAGACAGGCGTGGAAATTACATAACCATTGATCATATCTTTTGAAACGTCTCAATTGCATATTGAAACAGGGAGCAAATTGAAACAAACTCGTATAGTATTTACATGGGTAACGCTAAAAGTCTGCTCAATAGGAGGCTGGAAAATTTTAATTAGTTTAAAATATCAAAGAAGATAGTTTATTTAAATCACTCTGTACATATATAACATGCAACAAACAAAACATATAAAAGATGAAGACAGTAAGTCGAAGTACCTGGTAAAAAACAGATCATGTTTGAATAAAGGAGTCTTTGTTGAGACGAAATAGAATAGAAAAAAACTAGCTTGAATAATATTCTTAGTAAGCTGAGTAATGTAACTTTATATAAGTATCTTGAATAAAATGAAAAACAAATAATGAAGTATTATTAATTCAGGTGGAATATTCGGGAAGGTACAAAACTGGTTTTAGAAAGGATACTCACTAATGGATTCGATCAATGGACCTATCCCACTAACATACCTTATCGATTAAAATAGTTAAACAAGGGGTATAGCCGCATTTCTATATGGTCAGGGTCGAGGGTAACCAATTCTGGAATATTTTTATAGGTTGGTTTCAGGGACAGAGAACTCAGGGTTATATAACATACAATTTTATTCATTGACCAAAGTTAAATTTACTTTTTTATTACAAGGTGAAACCTAGTCACAGATAAGTATAAAATATCCAACAATATAAATATTACAAAGGAACAAAATACAGTTTAGTTTATACCTAATTACAAATTTTACTGTTTCGCTAGATATAGTCTGTTCTGAGGCAGTACTGGTTTAGAATTGCTATGGCTACTCTGCGATCGTATGATTTGTTTTCTTTTTTTTTTTTTTGAGTGGTTTGCAATCTCAATTTTGAATTTGAAATTCGACTGAATGAGTGAAATGGAACGTGTATGAAACTCAATTTTGAATTTGAATGTCGACTAGATGAGTGGAATGGAACGTGTATAAAACTCAATTTTGAATTTGAATGTCGACTAGATGAGTGGAATGGAACGTGTATGAAACTCAATTTGGAATTTGAATGTCGACTAGATGAGTGGAATGGAACGTGTATGAAACTCAATTTTGAATTTGAATGTCGACTAGATGAGTGGAATGGAACGTGTATAAAAATTTGAATGTCGACTAGATGAGTGGAATGGAACGTGTATAAAAATTTGAATGTCGACTATATAGATGAGTGGAATGGAACGTGTATAAAACTCAATTTTGAATTTGAATGTCGACTAGATGAGTGGAATGGAACGTGTATGAAACTCAATTTGGAATTTGAATGTCGACTAGATGAGTGGAATGGAAATTGTATGAAACTCAATTTTGAATTTGAATGTCGACTAGATGAGTGGAATGGAACGTGTATGAAACTCAATTTTGAATTTGAATGTCGACTAGATGAGTGGAATAGAACGTGTACGAAACTATATTTTGAATATGAAATATTGACTAGATGAGTGTAATGGAACGTGTATGGAACTCTATTTTGAATTTATCAATCGTATCTCACAATATAAATAACTATTAAATGTCAATGTTCATACTTACTCTACGAGAGGATGTCAGGATTTAAGACTTCCAAAAACGAGATTAACAAGTACACAAAATAGTTTTTACCATAAAGGTCTCAAAATGTATAATAGTTTACCATCAAACATAAAAGAAACCACAAGTCTTGTCACCTTTCGTAAGCTAGGTGCTGAATACATAGTTAAAAACTGTTCTCCATAGTTTTACATGTTTTTATAATTGTCATACTCTTACCATACCTACGCATTGTTTAAAAAAAAATATATTTTTATGTATTTTTTGTTTATACTAGATGTATTAATTTTTATATATGTTTTTACGTCTAAATAAAATTTATTATTACTAGTCGTAACTTATATGGTTTTAAGAATATACAAATCTATCTATACTAAAATGTACTTGTTTCAAAGCTATGTATATTCATTTTTCAATAATATCGATTGAATTTGTTTCTAGGAATACAATTCTTGGTGAATCTATTACAAATAAATGAATTAGATGAACGGGAAGATTGGTTTATTGATTGAAAGTAAATAACTCTGAAAATGGTTAGATATATGACGTATGAGGAAGACTGTTTGCGTCTACTTGATTTTTTTTATGAAAATGGCTGACAAAATATGTTTTTTACAACAGGTATAATTAGAATAGG
Organism: Molanna angustata; assembly: GCA_963576475.1. Classification (NCBI taxonomy): domain Eukaryota; kingdom Metazoa; phylum Arthropoda; class Insecta; order Trichoptera; family Molannidae; genus Molanna; species Molanna angustata. The sequence continues at coordinate 38,169,498 of OY754973.1, read as the reverse complement.
CAAGAAGTAATTCATTAAGTAATTACCATCGCGAAATTCGACAACAATAAAACATAATTTTGATAAAAATTTGGACGTCAATCCGTTTTTTTTGCAGCTGAAATAGAGTGCATTAACACAACGGCAATGTTTTGGACATGTAAGTGACAAGTTGATCTGGTCAAAATTATGACAAAAAATTACCTTTTTATGTAATGTACTGCGTGTTTGGGAACATTTCCGTTTAATGATGTAATCAGATTTATACTATTATTTTCACGAAAAAAAAAACACAGTGTACCTACTTAAAATAATACGTAAAAATATAATCCAACAAAATATATACTTATACTTGATTACGAACTACCCATGTACAAGAAGGTAGAGATACTTGATTTTTTAAACTCATTTTTAAAGATTTTTAAAAGACGATTAAGATAAAAGTATAGTTTTTGTAAATATCATTTAATAATCGGTACTATACAAAATAACTTCCCATTATTGCTTAAAACTTAGTGGCAGCAAACTTAAATATATTTTAATCATATTTAATCCACCTAAAAGATAAATTAGATAAATTTATCTTTTAGGAGGATTTGATAATAATAACACTACGAACTAATTACTTGCTGAAAAAATGGACGAAAAGCCTAGAATTAAATGAGTAATCAGAGATAAATGCATTATAGGATGACGAAAGAAAGTAATTCCGAGTACCTATCTATAAATATTAAGATGAAAATCACAAAATTTCAAATACCTAAATGTAATTTTTATGAAACAAGCGTTTGGTGACAAGCCAAATTGGTTGGCATGGTAGGATTCAATTTGTAGCTATTTTTTTAATAGATAATAAAACAAAAATAGAAATGAATATATTTACAAACAAGGCACTATATTTGTAACACTCTAAGTTAAATATCAGGAGTAAATTAAACTGTGATGAAAAAGTGTGGTCTACGTACATAATTATAGTTATTAAAAGTTCAAATAACCACGCCTGCATTTCCTCCTCTCCAGTTTTGGTTTTCCTCCTATCTTTATACCTAATTCTTGATATTTAATCATCATGTTATGTCAGTGTTTCCAATTCAAGGTCATCACTGAAACAGCAGTTATAATACTAGTTGCATATATGTACATAACACAAGATATCCAACTGTCGATGGTAACAGTATGTGGATAGTGTAAGAATACGTAAACATCCATGTATGTTATTATTATTTTTTTTTATTTTTATAAAAATATATCAAAAATAAAACAAACCTTTTAATTATTCCACTATTAAAAATTATTGAATATATATGAAAGAACAGCATAGTGTGGAGTACAGTCCTTATTAAAACAACTTGATGTTAAGCATATTTGATTAATTATCAAACTAGGTACTTATATCCCCGTAGATATTGTGTATTCTGCCATACAAATTTTACGAAACGATGTTGTCACTAAATTCAATTTTTACAAAAATTGTTAAAAAAAGTTAATGTAATATTTTTATGGAAAATTAAATTATCTAGTTGGGGTGATTCAGCGTTTTTCGATATTTAAAAAAAAGATATATAGGCAATTAAACACATAAATTTATCAAAAATATGTTTTTTAATAAAAAAAAGTTGGAGATACCCTGAAACTTATAAAAATATATTTGAGATATTCTAATAATCAATATATGTACATATATAAAAAAAATTCAGCATTGAAGCTTTAATTAATGGTTTTTGAAATATGTGGAAATATAAAATAAAAATTCAAATGTTGATAACCTCTGACTGGAACAAAAAATAAAAATTCCGAGTACAAAAGTTTTGCAGGCGTAAAATTTCTATATACTTTGAAATTTTGGGTTCCGTGCATCATGAGGATCATAAGTTATAAGGGACGGACAGACATACCCATAACATATAAAATTTACTAGTCCGAATCCGATTTCATCCAGCTACATGAAAAATGCAGACCAGAGGGGTAAGTCTGGTCAACCGGCGTAATCAAAACCATCAATGTTTACCCATATCATGGCTATATAATTATCTTATGAAGTTATAGAGCTCTATAAGATAATTATATCCATGATATGGGTAAACATGGATGGTTTTGTTTCCGCTTGTTGACCAGACTTGCCCCCCTGGCCATATAAAATCTCGCGGATCGTGGCTTGAAAATGTCGATATGTTTAGAGAAATAAATTGTCTTGAATAAATCGACAGTTGGTTAATTCAATGAAAACAAATGGGAAATAAATAAAGCATTATTCATTTTTTTCTCTTAAACACACTTATTATTGATGATACGTAAAGATTATTTCGTATGCATTAATTTCTTTCATCCGCACGACATAATGTGATATGCAGTATTTATTATATATTTCTTAGAAATAATGAAATCAAAGAATTTCTCCCACTGAACAGATACACAAGGCAACAAATGATACAAAACAAATGTGGTTCGATAGTATTTTAATTTATGTTTAGTGATTCTCACTTTTTGCAACGCCCGCTGATGCGAAATGCATGTAATGAGAATGACCTAATGACGACAAATGACAAAGCGATATACGTCGCTGCATATTGGAATGGCAAGGCCTAAAGTCCGAACTCGAAAAGTAAGCAAGTAAATTACATATAGGTACCTACATAATTAAAATTTGATTCGCAATATTAAATGTCACAAAAAAATGATCAAACCACGAGGTACATACGTGTAGATGGACAACTCGGTTTTTATCACTAGCGCAAAGGAAACTTGAATGGGGTAGGAATTAACAATATGTTCAAAAAACGAAAGCAATTGGGTCATTTCATATAGCTTCTATTACAGTTATGTAAATGCAATGGAAGATAAGAATATATTGTCAAAAAGTTGAAAGATAAAAACAAGAAATTACATCCATAAAATTATTCATTTTGGTACCTATATAAAAAAACCAACAAAGGTAATAATCGAATTTTGCGTGTTTATTTATTTTACCAATGTTTCTTTTTACATAATCAAAATATGTATAAAGATAGAGATACACTCAACATGACAGGTTGCATCTTGATAAGTACAATTACTTTTAATTACACATTTTAAAAAGATCAAAAGAAGAAAGGTGGTAGGTATGAGAAGAAGATAATCAAGGTTTTGAAGAGGAGAAATATAATATAATGATTGCTCTTGTTTTTTTCTGGGCTTTAATAATATTGAAATCACAAAGTAAGATACTAACTACTCTTATTATCCAACTGTCGATTTGTTCAGGAGAACTTTGTTCTCTTAACATATCGACAATGTATCAAGCCAGAATACGCGAGAATTGTATGGAGAGGTCTACTTTTTTCACGGCTTTTCCAACTTTGAAGTCAAAAAACACCAACTTAGAGGCTTCGCAGCATATATGTTCCATACACGGATTTACTCAGAATTCGGAGTAGAACATTTCGTGTGTCTGTGTGTGTGTGTGTCCGTCCCCCCCTTATAACTTTTGATCCGCTCAATTCACAGAGCCCAAAATTTCAGAATATATAAACAGTTATAGGCCTACAAAACTTTTATACTCAGAATTTTGAATTTTTGTTTCAGTCAGGGGTTATCAACTTTTGAATTTTTACTTTATTTTTCCATATATCTCAGAAACCATAAAAGCTAGAACGCTGAAAATTGGTATAAACATAGAAAAATACAAAATCTCAAATTAATTTTTTCAAGAAAATTCCAGGGTTTCTCAAACATTTTTTATTAAGAAAAATATTTTTTTTATGATAAATTTATAAGTTTAACTGCCTATATTTCCAAATATTTTAAAAATATCGAAAAAAGCCGAAACACCCCAACTAGATAATTTAATTTTCTATAAAAAATATTAAATATGTATTAGCACATCTCAAACTTTTTTTAACAATTTTTATAAAAATTGAATTTAGTGCTTCATACAATTTGTATCGTAGTAGCCTACACACAATATATAAGAAGACTTAATTGTTTGATACTAATCTCCAAACATACATACATACCATCATGCTGTTTTCATATTCTGGGTAGGATCAAAGGACTGACCTCCATACTATCCTATATTGACATACATACCTAGGTACATGTGTTGTGTAGAAAACCAAATATCTTAAAATATTAAATAATTTGTATTTATGGGTTTATAGTTTGGTACTTATTCTTCAACTATACATACTATCGCTATCGACAGTTGGATCTCATGTGTTACATGCAACTAGTAATATAAAAATTGTGATCCCTGTTGACTATAATTCACTAAACGATTATAAAACTAAAAATTGAGCTAAGTCCAGAAACAAAAGAATGCACAGAACCATCTTCCAACTTAAAATAAGAATGGTTGGATATTTTTTTTCACAAATCCATTTGTTATTCATTTCAAAACTGGAAGTGCCGAAGCATGTACGACCCAGAAATATCAGTTTTAGGAAATAATGTAATCTGTGTATTGGGACTAAATGTAAACAACTATTCGTGTTGATATATTTTTTTTATATATTATTTATTACTTAAATGACTCCTGTAACTTCAAATGTTTTTTTTTTATATAATTTATGATAAGAATTGTGTGAATCTCCAAAAATAAGTCAATTCGACTTGAGCACTACGCAATAAGTCGGCCTTCGTGGCTCAGTTGGTTTGGTATCTGACTGCTGATCCAAAGGTCCCGGGTTCGATTCCCGGTGGAGACTCAGTATTTAATTGTGTTTACAGTCTGGATCTGTGAAACGATTAGTATCACAAGCCTCCAGAATATGGCAACCTGTTATTGGGTGCTTATCGAATTAATATTTGACATAGTATCTGTTAGTTGCCCGAGAATTAATATACCAAAAATTAAATATTAAAATCTCCACTTGCAGAGGCATAGATTTACGAGAAAATCAAGTAGGTACCTAAACCTAATTACTTATGCATACGATAGTTCAGGATGAGCAATAATTAGTCATGGTACTGCTCGCGAAATTAATTATACATCGGAAGTTAGTGCATAATTATGTAATCTTCATAATATAATAAGAAAATAATGTAAGGAGTTTCAAAACACAGTGATATTAAAAAAAACAATAAAACATTTTGCAAAAGACGAGGCCGATCAATTCAAAGCAAAGAGGAACAAAAGTGATAAGTATAATTTGTCAGTTTAATATTTGAGTTTATTCCGGGAGTGAGTGAGATTAGAGCACGAATGAGCATGGCTCTTGGCGACACTAATTTTAGATTGGAGTATTGCCCTGGAGAATACGAATATACATGATCAGCTCACCGCTCAATCAGTAGCCGGGACTTAACAAAACGAAACGTGGAAATTCAAACATTTTGATTCGATCTTAATTACAATAGGTAATAGAAGGAATCAGCTGTCCAAATTTGTAAACAATAATCCTCGGGAGCTTTCTCAAATGGAAGCTTTGTCACGAAACTCTTCGAAGAACGCAACAGGTGGAATAAACACTGACGAAACAACCTTCAACTTTTTCGAAGTAATATAAAACATAATTTGATAAACAATCTAAGCCACTTTTATTAGCGCACGAGTATAATGTAAATACAATCACTTGAACATCACAAACACCTCGGGCAAAATATAATTTCATGGTCGAATCGGAACAAACACTAAACGAATTGAAAATATTGAATTTACCTTTTCTTTCGCCCTCCCTGCGTGTTTTTGCACTGTTTTCGCGATTAAGGCACCTTTACTTTCTGCCATTTTCACCACTTATCATTGCCGACTACCCGACTTTTACGAAAACCGTGCTATCTGCAACTTGACTGACGCTAGCTAACGTGCAAAACCCCTGACGGCAAAACACAAAATTGGCGTATGTCAAAATTGATAGTGTAGTTTCAAGCGGTACAAATATGTACTAATAGTTACTATCACTATATAAAGATGACACTACAAAAAGGGTAAAAATTTCGCGCGACATTTTAAAACTATTATTCAATGAAAAACCATCATCAATTTATTACAATTATAATTTTAGCAAATAAAAAAAAAGTGAGTTTTTGTCAAGAACCGTTCTTGCTGATCTTTGAATATATTGTTGATAATAACAAAAAGATATATTTTAAATGCATATGCAGATGATGTTGACATAATTGCAAGAACACCAAATGATGTAAAACAAGCGTTTATACACCTGGTAAATGCTTCTGCCAGAATGGGACTTCAAGAGAACTCCTCTAAGACTAAATATATAATTGCAGCTAAAATGTCCAACCATAGAAATATCCAAAGAACTCTAATTCGTTCTAGTACCTAGGTACAATAATAATCAGTAACAACGAAGTAAGGGTCGAGGTTAAAAGAAAAATAGCTGTGGCAAGTAAATTCTATTTCGGAATTCACCAACATCTCATTTCCCGATTGTTAACATGAAATACTAAGTTATTGTATAAAACATTGCTGCGACCAGTATGCTGCTGAATGTTGGGTGCCGATGTATGCTAATGAAGTGCATCTCAATAAACTTAAACGTCTTCAAAATATATGTACTTATCTGATTCATCTTTGGGTTGAAAAAATTTGATCACATATCATCTTACCCCAATCTTCTTCGTTGATCCAAGATAGGTCAGTGGCGCAATATACACATTCTGTCCCTATTGTACAATATTCTCCTCTATCTAGTGTCGCTTTCCTTAATGCGGAGACAAAATATACATAATCAATTATCGACCTTTCATTCCCTTTTTCCCATGTATACTTGTGAACTCTTTTGTGGCTGAATATTGAATTCACCAAAAACAAATTCCCTTCCGTGCACACTTCCCATTGGTTTTCACTCTAATATCGCCGTGGGGTTCAAGGATAGACTCAAAGTCTTTTCTACGGACACCTACTAGTTCATTTAGATCCCCAGCCAGAATCACTCTTTTCACTTTTACTGCCAGAGTTTCCAGATGCATATCTTACTATGAGGAATACGGATGTAGTTCCTATCCTTACCCATACCAGTCTAGAATTTTTAAACTTGCACTCTTTCATACATTTCCCCATTCATTTCACACTGACTCCTTTGCATACAAATTTTTCACTCTTCACTTCTGACCACATTAATGTTCATCCCACACCTTTCTTTTGTGTCTCACTTACATATCACAATTAGCTACGCAGATGATACAGCCATTATTATTAATGGTGTTACATGGACGGAAACATTTAAAAGGGCAGAAAAATGTATTTCAGCTATCAAGAGTCTACTTGATGACCATCTACTAACTCTTAACTCCACAAAAACTAAATTCTTAGCATTTTCAATCAACAAACAAGAGAACCCCACCATCCCAAATCTCATTAAAGTACACACTTGCTCTACAAATGCAGCCCTACAGCGTAACTGCGAGACTATTGAAAGGGCAACTGAAATCAAGTATCTCGGTATAATATTGGATGACTGTCTGAGATGGGTCCCACACATTGAATATGTTAGCGCCAAGGTGCGAAGATTAATATATATATTCAAAATTCTACGTAGCTTTATGAACATTTCACTATTAAAAATGGTGTACTACGCTCTGTGCCAGAGTATTATCAGTTATGCAATTAGTGCCTGGGGTGGTGCTGCGCGTACATTACTGGATCCACTAATTAGCTAATTAGTTATCAACAAAAAGCCTTTTAGGTATTGTTCTGAAGAACTTTTTAAGCAATTCAAAGTATTGGATGTGAGGCAGCTTTATACCAGATCAATATTAATTCTATTTCTAAAAAACAAACCTCCTCAAAAATACTCCATCTTGAATAACACAAGAGGTAAAATATCGGGTAACTACTTGGTGCCAAAAATGAATACTAAATTTGGGCAAAGATTTTTTGTATTTACTGTACCTCGAATTTATAATAAACTGCCATCGGACCTTAAAGGGTTAACTCAATTCAAAGCCCGTGGTACCAAGTGGCTACTCGATGTGGGTAGAACCCAAAATGAAAGTAACGTTGCAACAATAATTTCTTAACTAATTATTTTTTGTTGTCTGTTTAGATTGTGTTTATTTTTATTTATTTCACTTTTAAAACTGTATTTTTTAATTTAAAATTATGTAAGTATTCCTAATGTTTATTTTTATAGCTTTCTTATTCTTTTGTTTTTTACTGTAATGTAATAATTTCACAAATGTACAGGTGGCTGCTTCAGAACAGATTTATTCTAGTGAGGCGGCTATCTTATATTAAAATAATGTATATGTTTATATGATCATAAATAAATAAATAAAAAATAAAAATAAAATACAATAAATTAATAAGTACATCTATTTTTTAACCTTTCATTACATTGCATAATTCAATCATCTTTCTATCCATTGCTCCTGATATTACGGACTTCCACTCTGCATTCGGCTCTCCTCTTTTCATCTACCACCTGAACCATATCATGACGAGTGGCGGGTTGCATCAATGTTCTCCCGGAGGAGTCCAGGAAATTTTTCTTACTTCACTTATACATTCATCACATTTTCACATACGTCACCTAATATTACACACATTTCTTCTTAGATAATTTTGACAGATTTTCTTCTCCAATATAAATCTTCTTCTGAGTCGCTTTCCTCATCACTGAGGGTCGAGATCCTCTCTTCTCTTTGCCATCATCACCTGGTGGACAGCACTCCTCCATCTCTCCCAACACTCCGCAGTTCGCAATGCACCTACTACTGTAAGGCCAGTAACTGCTTTGATCTGGTCAGTCCATCTAGTCGGGGATCTTCCTCTACCTCTACTCCCCTCCACACTTCCGGTCACAACCAGCTTAGTATTTAAATACTTCTTAATATTTCTCTAAATTATATGTTATTGTTTTTAGTATTTAGGGTAGGCAGAGAGAACCGAATGCCAGACTCCTCTCTCTTAACATACATTTCTCGCTTCATTCACGTCCATGCATCTTCTCATGCACGCTCTTCTGTTATTCTTACTTCTAACGTCTCCATCTTTCAAAATTCCAATTATGTGATCGTGCCAACTCTACTGTTCATTGCCTACCCCAAATAGGGAAAGGGCGTCACGGTATGGTATGGTTTTTAGTATTATAATTTAACTATGGCAATATACATTTTGACAAACAAGAAAGTTGCATTCAAATAAGGATACGGAATAAAGTAATATGTATGCAGTAGCGTAATAATGTATTTTAATACTTGTCATAAACATATAGGAATATTTTTACAATAATTATTAATTTATTATAACATTAATTTTTGGCAGTTACATTAGCATTAGTTTTTCTTTTGATGACATTAATTTTTGTATTAAAGAACATATTCAAGATGCTCCCTTAACATAGCCACTTTTTCTTCTTCTATTCTTCGTTCCCTGAAAAATAAAATGATAGTTAACAATATTTTTGATGATTTAGATGGTTTATTTTTTAGATGGGTAGATGGCAGAGTGGTAAGCCCGCTGGGCTAGTAATCCAGTGATCGCGAGTTCAAATCCTGCCTCAACCGATTTCATTCACGTATAGCACAAGCATTTATGTTTAGTTTAGGGAATATAGAAAGATGTATATGTAGGTACTTGTTTAACAAGGGCGTATTAACTTTTTTTGTAAATAAAAAATATGAAACCGTAAAATGTACTAAATTACAATAACAAATATATATATAAAAGATGCAGTTTTAGCAATATCTATCTAATACATTATTATTTTAATTAATCTATAGAATTCCATAATTATTTTATCAGTATATAATCTTCTTCTGGGTTATAATCCTAAGCTTAGTTTGTATCACCTGGTCCATATGTCTCTAGGGCGACCTCTATGGTATTTGCCTTCCATCTTTCCTTCGGCGATAGTAACGAGCAGAAGCGAATGCCTGATGTAATGGTCTATCCATTTGTTGATCATTGCATAATAAAATTGAATATTTAGTTATATTCTATTATAATTTTGATTAGTCCATATAATAATCAAATTATATATGTATAAATATATATAGTTAAAAACATCTTGAACATGTCACGTGGGGTGCACAGACGGCCTATTTGTGTTTTTTTGCTAGGTTGGTATGTATTTATGTACAAACTGCTCCACTCCAAGACAAAAATGCTCAAGTTATTTACCGGAAACTATACTGGAATGTTCTTTTTGCATTAAAAATAATGACGATTGTTTAAAAATATTAAAAAGTAACAAAATAGCAAACATACCTTTCTTGGTTAAATTTCATAACATAGTCATTTGTTGCTTTAATTAGTACTTCTGTCTGTTTCTTACGATCTTGATTATTGTCTATTTGATGTTTAATATCATCCGAGTACTGTTGTTTACTTATATTATTGATTATCTTCTCATTCTCTTCATCTTTTATTTGTTTATCTATTTCACTTTGAAGCTGGAAAATGACAAAACCCATTAAAATCTCAATTTTTTATCTATCATGTATTTTTATTGCTTTTCAGGCAACTAATAGGTACAATATCAAATTTTTATTTAACACACTGTCATGTAATGATTTTTTTTCACTGCGTGGTTGTAAAAGTCGAATATTGCCTTGTATAATATGAACGTCAACACAGGCTATTATATGGCAACATTATTCTCTATACAGTCAGGTTCCGTTTGACAGACACCCCATGTTTTTTTCTGTTTATTCACTGACAGATAAGACATGTGTAACAATATGGGCGCTGATGTAAAGTTAACTAATCGTCAGGACAGTTGTAACGGGTAAGTTATTGCTCTGTCTGGTCAATCACACCTTATTTAATGAGTGAGACCATGAACCGCTAACCTTATTCTTTGACCTAACTGTAGAATGTGGGAAAAACTAACTCAATCTACAGGTATCTCTAAGTCTTTCGTGACTCTATCTATAAGAAATAACCTCATGTTACTGCGTTACCCTTGAAGGTTTTTCATCAGAGATCACTGTTACAAGAAACATGGACATGAAGCGCTCGTGGCTGTGTCAATGAAGAAATTCCATTATCAAGAGGGGTTGCAACACTATCACCATCTTAAAGACACTGTTTTTTTGACAGCAGCTACATGCTGAGATAGAAATTGATGAATATGCCCGTCATGAATAGGAAACAACACTGGTGATCATTTGCCTTTTCCATGAGAGTAGGAACGTTGTCATCACAGAACTTTCAATACACGAGGAGTTATTCCTGAATAATAGGATTTACTGTGGCTAAATAGGGGATATTTTGGGGTTGATAAGGTTCACTTGATAGGGGATGGGTAGCAGGTTTGGTTCCCGAGGTGTCGACCTCGATGTTAAAGGGAATTTTAGTTGGTTTGAATAGCTGGTTGGATCAAACCGTTCACTATCTCGTTATACAAAATTTAAAAGGGAAATTTTTAACTTTTACTAAGATTTACTTCACTTATTATTTTATAGATTATTTTTTGTGCTTAAAATCTTTGTCTTATGTGATATAATTTAAATGTAATAAATTTTATTTTTGCTTATTTTGAGTCTTTATTTTTATCCACCCCAAACAGCACAGAAACTATTTTTTTATAATATTAAAATTAATTGTTTGGTTGCATTCATTAATATTTTTTTTTCATTTAGCCATGGAGTTCAAAGGCTTCCCCTGAAAGTTGGATTGGCATATCACTCATTGGCAGTCGGTGAGATAAGGAGCGGTATGAGCAGGCCTTGCGACCTGTAAGACCCATCCACATGGCTCATTTTATTGTAATGCACACAAGTTTTGGATACTACTCAAGCTTACATCCGACGTCTACATGGTCATTCTGATTCGAAGGCTTGCTATGGCGTCTTGTGCATTTCAACATGCTTCAAACATTTCAATTGCTACAGGAAGGGAAAGACGATGAAATTATTGTGTCAGAATTATTGAAGAAAAATAAAAAACGGCATGTGATGTATAGGAATAAAGAAAAGGAAGGTTCATTTAATATTTTGGTCACTAAATACCTGAAATGCAATAACATTAAATTCATGGAATACTTTCGAATTTCAAAATCACAATTTGTAAAGGTTTTAAGTTTATATGTCACTAATTCTATTAAAATTTCGTCGTGTTCCTTTGTGAATTTGTCCATTTTTAAGATCTGCAATAAAATATTATTCAAGCCGCCGTGACGTCCACCCGCCGCTATGGTTCAAAATGAAGGAAGATGCCGCGGATGACGGTCGGCTGTCGCGGGGAGTGGGAAGCCGCCATTAAGGGCGGGTAAGAGTGACCGATATGGAACATTTGCAAACATATCACGTAGACACTGCGTGTGACGGCCTGTTGTCGGTCGCGGGTGGCGGGCCAGAACGACCATAGGATTAGAGATTCAAGTTAAAAAAACATTTAAAAACTGTGATTCAACTGGGAATAGAAACTGGAACCTTTGGCTCGGGAGTCAAACTAGCGGGTTCACCAAAACCAACAGTTTATTAACCTCTATGATAGTGAGTTTTGGTATGATGTACATACCTATACGGAGTGAGTTATTTTAAATATAAAAATTTAAAATAAAAAGTATTACATTTGACAACTCCTGACACAATAATTGGGTAGAAAAAAAAATACAATTTACCATTTTTCAAAGTTTATATAGAAAAATCGTATGATTATTTCAGGTGTCTTCTACTTTTGGTTGCGGTGTCAAAAATATTCGTACTCTAGTAAAAAAAAATCATCACTTCATTTCTCTAGCCGTACCGGTACGGCCATACTTCAATTTTCAATGGCATTTCCCGCCGTACGGGTACGGCCATACTCACTTAGAAGTTTGTTTCACCTTGGGTTTGTTTCACGGGGAAGAAATTTATTGAAAATTATTTCTCACGCAGTCATTAAAGCGCACTTTACACAGACGAGGTTTTCAATGCGGTCCGGTTTTCATCGCTTAAAACAGTAACTCCAAACATCACTTTACATGAGTATTATTTTCTCCCTTGTTTTCAAACTCTATTACTGCAATTACGAAAAAATCAATTATTTATTTATTTATTTATTTAATTTCAATTTACGGTTTGATAACCTTTTACACATACAAGTATACATAATATATTAAAAACAACAGAATTTAAAAAAAAAACAAATAAAAACAAACAAATATACAAAACGAAAATAAAAAATGAATAACAATATAAAAAAGGTGAAAACATGTAAAAATATGTAAAAAATAATGAAAAACATTTAAAAAAAAATATGTAAAAAATAATGAAAAACATTTAAAAAAAAAATATGTAAAAAAAAAACATGCGAGAAACATTCAAAAATATGTAAAAAAATAAACAAAAAACATGTAAAAATATGTAAAAAAAATAAACAAAATACATGTAAAAAATAATGAAAATCATGTAACAAATATGTAAAAAATATGTAAAAAATAAACAAAAAGCATGCAAAAATATGTAAATAAACAATGAAGAACATGTTAAAAATATGAAAAAAAAAGTAAACATACATGCAAAAATTAATACAGGAAAAAAGAAATGAGAAAAGTAGTTTAAAAACCGACAAAATAATCTAATGTTTGGTCTCATTAACAAGTGCAGTGTATAGGCAACTTCTATAGATGCCGATCGAGTCATTAAATATATCTGTGTATTGTGCATACTGGTTCCCCAAACTATGCAGTCTTTGCAAGGTTGAATTAGCCCGGTATACGCTAGTGTTAGTATGACAATAAAATGGCGCGGTACTGCGCCATTAATTATGCCATTTATGTGAAAAATAGTATTACATTTTATATTTTTCTTGTTCCGAATTTCGTTAAATAGTGTTTTATCACAGAGAGCTATGGAGAGAAAGTTGCTGAGTATTTCAATAAGGGACAGAATTCAGAATGTCATGATAAAAGAAAGAACCAAAGTAGCCGATGTAGCGGAAAGGGTCGCTGGCCTTAAGTGGAGCTGGGCTTGGCATATTGCCAGATGCCAGGATTCACGATGGACCAAAAAGATCGTAGAATGGCGACCGAGAACAAGCCGAAGAGGTATCGGCAGACCCCAGGCAAGGTGGTCTGATGACATCAAGAAATGTACCAGAGAGAGATGGATGCAGTGTGCCCAAGATAGAGAGTTGTGGAGGATTAAGGGGGAGGCCTATGTTAAAGAATGGAAAAAAACAGGCTGAAGAAGATGAAGAAGTGTTTTATCTTTCTCTCGTTTTCTTCCATTTGATTTTGCATTTTAACTACCCAGCATTTGACTTGAATTGGATACAAATTGATTTTTTGGACCCTCACTTTTTTTTTATTTAAAACATTGATATCTGGCCGAGAGATGACAAATAAACAAAAGATACCACGAACGTCAAAGTCAACACAACACAAACATCAGCCGTGATGGCTCGTCAGCAACGAATAATTTGGCAGATTTCTGTTTTACGAAAAAGGATACAAAACGCGTTGAAAAATAGAACACATTCTATTTTTTTTCCAACCGTGTTGAAAAACTCGTTCATGTAAAGTGCGCTTAATTCTCTAGGCAATACTAGTTGGAAGAAATATCCATAGGGAAATGAACACGCCACGGGCACATAAGTGTTCATAAATAAAAATAAATAATAATTAAATCTGAGTCAGATTTAAATTATTGATATTACAGTATTGATAGATTCCAGTGATAATAATAACTAAACAAAATAAAATATACCTGTTTGGTATACATGGCTTCAATTTGTTCAAGGTGATGTTCTTGTGCCAATTTAGCATCAATTTGTGCTTTTAACATTGCTCTGATTGATTCTCTTTCCTTCACTTTGTTTACATTTCTATTTTCTATATTTCTAGATTGTTCTTGGGAGTATTCAAACTCTCTAAGTTGTTCAATAAGCTTTATCCTTTCTTCTCTTGCAGTCTAAAAAATACAAAATAAACACAATGAAATCTAAGATAATACAAAAGAGATTTAATAATTACACGAAACAATTTTGTAGTGAAACAATTTTTAAAGTACATTAAATACAGAAAATTGAATGCCATAAATCTTTATTATTGTAAACATTATTTGTCATATCATTCCCACTCATGCATGGTCTCACCCAAACTCATTTAGACATAAAGTTGAAAAAAATACACACATTTTTATAAAGATGATGGTTTTGTAAAATCATCTATTTTCATTGTTCACCACCATCACTGCTGAGAAATATTTATTTTTTTATGAGTGAATTTTCGTCTGTAAATACAAAATTATTATCTTTCCACCTATATACAAAGTTATGATGTTTTGTGAAAGTCCAAGGCATTGCTGCAAAACCTGCACTGTGGGTCCCCGTATGGTGTACAGCTGAGCAATTGACAATTTGTTGTAAAATATTGGTAAGTATTTTGTCCAACGCATCACAAATATTTACAACAAATAAATGATTATTTAGTTGTTTAATGTGATGTGTTGTGTTTTTTTTTGTTTACTGGCAATTCACCCTAGAGAGAGTGCATTTTGCCTTAGTGAAAATATCATAATTTACTGGCAATTTACCCTAGAGAGAGTGCTTTTTGCCTTGGTGAAAATATCATAATTTACTGGCAATTTACCCTAGGGAGCGTGCTTTTTGCCTTGGTGAAAATATCATAATTTACTGGCAATTTACCCTAGAGAGAGAGCTTTTTGCCCTGGTGAAAATATCATAATTTACTGGCAATTTACCCTAGAGAGAGTGCTTTTTGCCTTGGTGAAAATATCATAATTTACTGGCAATTTACCCTAGGGAGCGTGCTTTTTGCCTTGGTGAAAATATCATAATTTACTGGCAATTCACCCTAGAGAGAGTGCATTTTGCCTTAGTGAAAATATCATAATTTACTGGCAATTTACCCTAGAGAGAGTGCTTTTTGCCTTGGTGAAAATATCATAATTTACTGGGAATTTACCCTAGGGAGCGTGCTTTTTGCCTTGGTGAAAATATCATAATTTACTGGCAATTTACCCTAGAGAGAGTGCTTTTTGCCCTGGTGAAAATATCATAATTTACTGGCAATTTACCCTAGAGAGAGTGCTTTTTGCCTTGGTGAAAATATCATAATTTACTGGCAATTTACCCTAGAGATAGTGCTTTTTGCCTTGGTGAAAATATCATAATTTACTGGCAATTTACCCTAGAGATAGTGCTTTTTGCCTTGGTGAAAATATCATAATTTACTGGCAATTTACCCTAGAGATAGTGCTTTTTGCCTTGGTGAAAATATCATAATTTACTGGCAATTTACCCTAGATAGATTGCTTTTTGCCTTGGTGAAAATATCATAATTTACTGGCAATTTACCCTAGAGAGAGTGCTTTTTGCCTTTGATGAAAATATCATAATTTGGTTAAATTTGTTGAAATTAAATAAATTAAAGTTGGACGTTATTTGACTTTAAGAAGTTAAGTAATATGCTTGTTAATTTAAAATTTTGAATAGACATTATATATATGACATAGTGATTGGGGAAATGCAAGTTATATAAACCAGATTAAAATAAAATGAATTGTTGGAAGATATACGGTTGAAGCAATTGAAAAATACTGGCTAGGCCTTGTGACACTAGCACCCTATTAAGAACGAAAAATAACTTTGGCATGGATTTTAAAAAACCCTCAGTTATGTATGAAAAACTAAGAATCACTAGACACACTATCTTGAAAAACTCTAAAGACCAAACTATAGTAGAGATTACTTGAGAAGAAAAAGAAATAGGTAATCTGAAAAGTAGGGTTGATTTCCATAGTAAATTCATCGCGGGTTGTAGTAAAAACCGCTCGGGTCTGGGGGTGGGGAGGAACAAGACAGAAAAAAAGGAAAGACTTTGTTGCACAAGATGCAAACAATGAATACGAACTTCATGCGTTGAACTTGCAAGTTCAAAACGATTGGTTGTCCATGGGGGAATTTTGTATTCCTCCAGCACTGGGATGGAAACAGATCATACATGGATGGTCATCTGAGATGCTGAAGTTCTATCTAAACTCAATACAGGGTATGCTCCCAGACCTGAATAACTTGAAACAATGGAATATAGACAGAAATGACAGTTGCTGCCTCTGTGGGACATCTGCATGCACAGCTAGGCGTTCTAGAAGCTTCTCATACAGACACAATAAGGTGATTGAAATTGTGAGAGGCTTCCAGCCTTGCGGTGGCAAGAGTAATCAAAGGATTAACCACATGGAAACAGTCGGTTGTAACATTTGTAAAACCGGGACAAAAAGTTAGACCTACAACAAAGAAATTAATATCAATAATTGGGAAGTCAGATGACTGGAATATCCTAATGGATACGAGAGATATAACCTTCCAAAGGAGATCTGCATCTCGTCTCTTAGGCCTGACTTGACAATTTACTCTCTCTCTCATTAAAAAGAGTTATTTATGTGGAGCTGACTGTTCCATGGGACACAAATATTCCAAAAGACCACCAATACAAACTAAACAAGTATAAGATAAAATAGTTCAAAATGGCTTTAGCACGAATATATATGCTGTAGAGGTGAGGGCGAGAGGCCTGCCCGCAAAATCTTTATATTCCTACTTTAAAGACCTGGGTCTCCCTTGAGGTAAATTAAAAGAACTTTTGGATAGGGTGGTAAAAGCAGCATTATCCGCATCCTATTGGATTTGGTTGCGCAGGGGAGTGGAGTGTCAGTCGGAGATCATAAAGGGGCCCCGGAATCCCGCATACATGGTCGCAAGTCCATGTGGCTCGCCTGTTCTGACTGGTACTCTGGTAGCCTGTGCTCGTGGGCCTGGATTCATGAATCCAGTGAAACCACGATTGCCTTTCTCTTTTGTATCTTGATCAAGAGTCTCCTCCTCCTGACCACACTCACAAACTGGACTGTTAATTACATTGATTTTGTAAAGGTGGGAAGTAACAAGGCAATGGCCAATTCTCATACGTGTATAGTTTTACTCATTATTTTGATCTAATTGCACTATATTTAATTACTTGTGGCAAAGACCAGTCTGTATGAATAAATAAAAATGTAGGAAACAGTGAAAACAAACCTGTTGTAATTGTAGATTTTCAGCTAATTTTAATTTTAGTGATTCTCTAGCTTCCATCTTTTTTTTTATTTCTTCTTGCCTAAAAAGATAATAATGTATAATTATTATAAGTAAGTTCACCACGTGGGGTTCACAGAGCGCTAATTTGTGTTTTTTTGCTTGGTTGTTATATATGCAAACTGCTCCACTCCACAATGATGATGTTCGTTATTTACCGGAAACTGTGTAAAATATAAAAAGGTTCAGAGGTAAGGGAAGGACATAAAAATGTTCTTTGATTTGTAAAGTTAGCATCTAAGCAATGTTCCCTGTAAGGTGTGCGCAGGCACCTACTAAAATGTCTCCGCACACATGTTTTACCCTCCGCACAGTCAATATTATATAAGGGGAGGGGGTGTAAATTTATCGCACCACCACTGCACAGATGCGTCGAAGATCCGCACACACAATAGAAAAATTAGAGGGAACGTTGCATCTAAGGTATATGCAATAAATCTACTCATTATTACATGAAGTAGGTAAAAGTTGTCTTAAATAAATACATAAAATGATTACTAGAAAGCAGATACTTTATCAAAGAATTTACTAAAAATAAATAGCTAGGATAATGAAAATAAAAATGATTTAAGCTAAATTATTATTTTTTTTTCAATGTTTGAAACTCACTGAATGATAGAACTCCATAATCAACTAGAATTATTTTTATATATATATCTTTTTTTTTTATTTATTTATTTGTTAGTAAAAATACAATTTAAATGTTTTATTTTGCCTAATCCCTTAAGGGGATTTTCGGCTGTGATCTTGATACTAAATTTTCTACACTAAATTTTCGTCCCTACATAGTCCGGAACAACCCTGGCCCACCACTTAGATCAACCATCGAGGATTTTCGAGCAATATGTATTCTTTGGTTTTCTTTTTGAAATCCTCGATGGATCTGCACTGCTTCAAACTGGCAGGCATGGGGTTCCAGATCTTGGGCAGCAACACATCGTCGGTCCTACGTCCTGTTTGTACATAAAAGTTTGTTGGTCACTGATCTAGTTTGTTTGTCGTGTGTTATTAGTAGTCTGTCTTCAGGTCTCAAAAAATGCTCAACCAGAAATGCTATACTCCACTCTCCTCTGAAGAGACAATACTTTAGAACGGTCGAAAAGGCATTTATTTTTCCTTTTTAGCTTTTTAGCAATTTTTTTAGTAATAATAATTTTTAGGAGTCTTCTTTGTATCTTTGCAATCTTATTTAGGGTGGGTTTTTTCAACCTTAGTTATTGTTAAAGTTATAGTTATAGTTACCACTGGTCATCACAGCATTTAGCCGTAACTATAACCAGCCGAAAATCAGTAGTTATAGTTAAATTTGATAGTTATTACAGATTTCGCTGGTAATTTTTGTTCATGACTGACCATTTGACGTTTGTACGGGTCAATTTCGTATTTTTTAGCGTAGTATCTAAACACAGTAGGTATAATATAATTTTAATAATAATATACACAATGAAATAATGGAATACGTATTGAAAAAAAAGAAAAAAGTTAGGTTTGGACGACTGCGAATATTTAGCGTGATGACACTTGTATAAAGAAATAATGATATATCTCTTTATATAATATAATAACCGATGACATTCGCAAACATTCAAAATTCAAATTATGACAGCCACCATTACTCGGAAGCACATATACATAAATAATAGAAAACGAGACACACTATATCTTCTATTTTTTATATAGTATGAGCAAGAAAGAGATAGGAAACGCTCGGAACGTAGTTTACAATTTGAATGGAATATTTGGGGTCTTTATACCTGCAACACCCGTAACTTTAACGATGACATAAATACGGTTGAAAAAAACGTTTTAAGATGTTTAGCTATTTCTTGTATAACCAGTGGTTATATTATAACTATAACTACCGATTTGACTATTCTGTGAAAAAACCCGCCCTTAGAGTAGTTTTATATGCCAATCCATATGACGATATTCCATATATTATGATATTACTGAATCACAGAGGGCCATATAGGTACAGCAATCTGGCCGAGCAGAAGGTTAATCTAGGTCTTATTATGTTGAAAATTGCTGTCATAGTTCTTAGTTTACTACAAACATAGTCAACGTGTTCTTTGTAGTTTAAGTGTTTGTCTATGATAAGTCCTAAATACCTATATGATGTGACTTCTGTCAATGATGGCCAGTTACAATTATTCTGAGAATTACTATGCAAACATTGATGATTATGTGATAGAATTTGTAATTTGTGCGTGGTCTTGTTGTTACAGGAATGGATATGCAGAAGTTGTGTTTTGTTTTCACTTATTACTAACCCTTTATCATGAGTCCATGCGCAAAGTCAAGTGTAACATAACTGCATTTTGTGCTCGGCTTCGATAATATTTTTGGAGGATGCAACTATTGCTGTATCATCGGCAAATTGATAAATTTTACATTTATTATTTTTAACTATATCAGTCATATCGTTGATGTATATAAGGTATAATAATGGTGCAATTATTGACCCCTGTGGTGTTCCGATATAATAAATAAAGCTTGCAAACACAATATGAATGGATAGAATTTTATCATTGCATGCTTTGGTTATGAATTTGTCAAAAATTGAAAACATATCATTGGTTAAATGTAATGGAACACATGAATATGTGAATTACCTTATTTTATAGCGTTGCTCAAGTTCTTTGATAGTTTTTTCAATATTTTGACATTCACTAAGAAGCTCAAGTCTTTGTTTTTCAATTTGTGCTTCTTTTGCTTTTTTAAATAGTTCCATTTCGTGTTGTGTCGATGTTATTTTATTTTTTCGTTCAATATGTTTCCTGTAATTTGATAATGATTTAAAATATATTACATAGATATAATCAATTATATTTAAGCACTTGGTGTGGACACTGAAACCAGAAACCTGGCAAGTAAATAGGGGGAACACAAAATACTTTAAAGGTCACATTGCATGATGCATCGATAAGTAAATAAATAAGGTTAATATAGATAAAGTACTAGAATATTAAGTGATGTAATTAAGCAAGACAATGTGTGATATGATAATTTACATGTTATACAGTTGTTGATTTCACTAAAATCATTTAAAATTTATTGTCGGAAGTTGATTTAAGTGACTCAACCTCCCCGGTGTTAATGAAGATAAAAGAAATATCAAACAATGTCAATATTAGCTGTAATTTGATGATAGCAAAAAATGAAATTGTAATAAAAAATGAATGGACCAAGAAATGGTTAATAATGCTCAATCCTGATAAATGTGTAGCTATCCATATTGGCCCAAAGAATCCCAAGCTGCAATACAGATTGGAGGGAATCATTATCAGATCAGTGAATAGCCAAAGGGATCTGGGTATTACAGTGTCTAAAGATCTTAAATGGGACCAACATATTCTTGGTATTGTAAAGCGAGCTAACAGTATGACGTATCTGATATGTAAAGCGTTCAATAATATTAGCCCAGAATTACTGGTGAAAATGTATGAGACTTATGTCCGGTCAGTATTAGAATATGGTTTCCAAATTTGGTCGCCATATTTTGAGAAAGACATTGCACTGCTGGAGAGAGTGCAGCGAAGGTTCACCAAACTGGGAACGGGGCTTAAGGATTGGACATATGAGGAGCGGCTCCAAGCCATGCGACTGACAACGTTTAAAGAAAGAAGAATGAGGGGTGACCTCATTGAGGCATTTAAAGTGTTGAACAATCATTATGACTGTCATGAACTGCCCCATATATACACTCACAGTCAAAATGAGCACTTGCGTGGCCATAGCCTGCAGTTGAATACAAGTGTGTTTGGTCAGAATCCACATAAACACTTCCTAAGTAATAGAGTGGTGGATGGTTGTAACAGGCTGCCTCAGGACTTGGTTGTTGCTGAGAGAGTCAACTCCTTTAAGAATGGACTAGATGTATTACAGTGACACTGTGGACTCATTCAAGCACATCAGCTTTATGCTGCCTGCTTGTCACCTCAATAATAATAATGATAATAACAAACACATACTGCAAATCTTCTTCCTCGTATTTTCTAATCATTGCAGCAATTTCTTCTTTTTCTATACCAATATTATTTTTCTCTGCAACAATATCTTTTTGATGTTTCTCCATTTGTGATTGCAATTCTCTTCCATAAGCTGAACGCATTTCTAAATCTTTTATTTTTGAATTATGTTCATTTTCCTTATCTAATTTGTTATTTTCTGCTAATATTGCAGATTCCCTTGATTTAAATACCTAAAATATAATTATGATATATCATATCAATGAGTGTTTTACTTCATGAATATACAAAAGGAAATACACTGAAAACAGACAAAAATCTCAATCAAAAAGATAAATGTGATATTGAAAATATTGTATTTCATTTAATCAGTAAACCAATCGATTTGTTATTAAATTTATTATCATTTCTTTTCACAGGGCGAGTATGAAGGTTGGACAGAGTATTATTTATTTAAATCTTTCTGTACATATTATTAGTACACTGGCGGGCTTATTGCCTAATGGCAATTTCTTCCAACCAACCAGAGTAAGCGTTAAATATACAAAACAGTGTGTTCTATGGTAATAAGTTAATCACATTACAAAATAAATAAAGATAGCAGAAGAAAAGTAAAAAAAAAAACAAATAAGATAGCATATAAGAACAATTCATAGCAATGATAGGAAAACTAAAGGATAAGGAAAGGAAGAGGAGAGGAAGATGTAATCAGGTGTTGTCAGATAAATAGACGACGTAATATCAGGACTTAGACTATTCCATAGTCTAGCATATATTAAAAATTTATTAGAAAAAAATATTTATAGATAGTAAAATTTTACCTTTTCTTGAAGAGCTTTATATTCTTTTTCTTTTATTTGACAAGCTTGACTTTTTCGAACGTAGTCATTATGTAGTTTTTCCCTAAATTCTCGAAGTTCTGGTTCATTTTGTCTCAAAGCTTCACGATGCATTGCTTCAACGTATAATAATCTTCTAGGCTCCATTATATCAGAACGTATTCGATGTGAATTTTACCTGCAATTAATATTAATACAAAACCGGAAGAAAATTATTCAGTTAACTAACTTAATACTAGGATTTATATATCTCCGCCGGTGATATTATGAAAAATAAATGGTCGTTTACATTGTAATAAAACCACACTAATACAAAATATTTCATTATTCATCAAAAATTTTTACTCACAATATGTCCACTAAAGTATCAATTAACACGAGACAAAACTAATAAACAAAACAAAGAAAAGTAAACCACAAATAAACTGTCAATGTCAAAGTATTCGGTGTTGCTATTAATAAAAAAAGGTATTTTTTTGGGTACTATTTTTTTCAAATTTGTAAGATGAATCGAGCTAATTAGGAATATTTTTTGCCAGTGTCAAGTTGAAATAAATTGTTGTTAAATAACCAAGTTGGATGTAACACACGAGATCCAGCAGTCGATAGTATGTGTATGAATATATAAAAATCTTATATATAAAAATAAATAAACGTACCATATTATACAACCTTAAATCCAAATTATTGCATATATTCATTTGTTCTTCTATGCAAAACGTGCATGTCAGGATTGGGTGAAGTTTATTATATTTTCTTACCCCGAATAGTTAAACAGTTTGATGTTATGTATGAAGATTAAGTATCAAAGAGTCCCCATAGATATTTTGTATTCTGACATACAAATTGTATACAATTAGTCATTACTAAATTCAACTTTTACAAAAATTGTTTAACCCCTGATTTGAACAAAAATTCTAAATTCCGAGTATAAAAGCTTTGTAGACATAAAATCATCTACTATTCTAAAATTTGGGCTCTAATTATTATGCGTATTTAAAATTATAAGGGACACACATAAAATTTTCTACTCCGAATTTTAAGTTTATCCATAGGCATATATTACATATATGTACGCGATGTATCCGATAAGCTGATGGAGAATAGGCTGAGGTGGTTCGGGCATATCCTTAGAAAACTGCCAGAATATATAGGAAACACTGCACTGGACCATCGAGTGTCTGGCAAAAGATCCAGAGGGCGTCCCAAAAAACGATGGAAAGGCCTGGTGGCTGAGGACATGCAGGAATGTGATGTCTCTGAGGACGATACTCAGTAGCCTAAGGCCCGAATTTATAAAACGTCCTTAAAATTTTCTCAATGCTTAGCATGACAAATTCCATACATTTCGGTGTACTAAGTATTGACTTAAGCACTGAGAATGGTTTATAAATACGGCCCTTACTCTTGAAACTCGAATCCGATCCCGATTTCAAATTTTCATTTAGAACTTACCTATCTGTCGCCTGCGCACATTTAAATGAGCAACATACCTACCTACCGCATTCATTCTCCGTTACAAAGGTAGGTTCTTAGCGAGTCAGATCGTATCGGGATCAGATTTGCAGTAGAGAGTAAGACCGCAGGATAGGGTGAATACTGTTGTGTAATCTATGGAAAATTATTATTGTTGGATTCGATGTGTTAAAATATTTAAATGTGGAACATTTATCATTGTTTTATTTCTATAATTTTTATAATGTTTTTTGCTGCTATGGTTTTAAAATAATAAAAGATGAAGGTCACTTTTCAACCTAAACTGACTGTCACACAATGTGTTTTAATTTATTATAATATTTAAATCAGGAGCGTAGTGAAGAGAGCGGACCCCACCGCCATGTGGAATGCAAGCTAAGGAAGAGAGAGATAGGCATATTTTATATATATCTTAGTTTATCCATTATATATATATATATATATATATATATATATATATATATATATATATATATATATATATATATATATATATATATATATATATATATATATATATATATATATATATATATATATTTTAGAATAAAAATTTTCACACTTCACTTGGTCTTTATTAGGGGGATTCAACAACCGATTCAGTTGCGAAACCTCTATGTTGGTGTTTTTTACTTTTAACATATAATACGCTGCTACATGAAAAATGTAGACTTGGCCATACAAAATCTAGCAGATCCTGGCTTCAAACTATGTCGATATGTTAAGAGAAATAAATTCTTTTGAAGAAATTGACAGTTGTATAATAGTGTAAAAAAACAAAAATTGATTTGAGAAGAATGAAAGTTTGGGTCAAAGAAAATTTTTGAAAAACAAGATTTTGAAGAATGGAAATAAAAGTGCACCAATAAGTTTTCCCATGTATAAATCAAGAATCTACATACCTAGGTACTATTCTTGATGATAAATGTCTGTCATTTAAAAGTTTATTCACATAAAGTCACTAATTAACTAATCACTTTATTTTACTCAACATGTTATTTAACTTCATTTCCTTAATGTTATTTCTTTATTAATTCTTTACTTGTTTTTATTATTTATGGCCTTTTATTTGTTATTCTGCAAACTACATTGTGAATACTGTAAGGTTGCAGATAAACGTCGACTTAACATATTGCTACTAGTTGCATGTAACACATGAGATCCAACTGTCGATGGCGATTGTATGCATTATCAAAGAATACGTACCAAACTATAAACAACACAAATTAATAAATATTTGAAGATATTTTATTTTCTATATAAAACATGTAGGTATGTTTGTCAGGATAGGATATTATGGAGGTCAGTCTGTTTTTCCTACACAGAATATGAAAACAGTATGATGGTATGTATGTATGTTTGGAGATTTAAGTATCAAACTATGAAGTCTTACATATTGTGTATAGGTGACTACCATACAAATTGTATGAAGTGATGTCGTCACTAAATTCAATTTTTATAAAAATTGTTAAAAAAAATTTGAGGTGTGCTAATACAATGTTTATATTTTTTATATAAAATTAAATTATCTAGTTTGGGTGTTTCGGCTTTTTTCGATATTTAAAAAAAAATGGAAATATAGGCAGTTAAACTCATAAATTTATCATAAAAAAAAATATTTTTCTTAATAAAAAATGTTTGAGAAACCATGGAATTTTAAAAAAAAAATTAATTTGAGATTTTGTATTTGTCTATGTTTATACCAATTTTCAGCGTTCTAGCTTTTATGGTTTCTGAGATATATGGAAAAATAAAGTAAAAATTCAAAAGTTGATAACCCCTGAATGAAACATAAATTCACAATTCTGAGTATAAAAGTTTTGTAGGCCTATAACTGTTTATATATTCTGAAAATTTGGGCTCTGTAAATTGAGCTAATCAAAAGTTATAAGGGGGGGACGGACACACACACACAAAACTCACATAAAATGTTCTACTCCGAATTCTGAGTAAATCCATGTATGGGAACATATACGCTGCGAGGCCTCTAGTTGGTGTTAGTAGTTGCATGTAACACATGAGATCCAACTGTCGATAGCGATAGTATGTATAGTTGAAGAATATGTACCAAACTATAAACCCATAAATACAAATTATCGAATATTGTCAGATATTTTGTTTTCTATACAACATATGTAGGTATGTATGCCAAGATAGGATAGTATGGAGGAAGGTCCTTTTTTCCTACCCAGAATATGAAAATAGCATGATGGTATGTATGTATGTTTGGAGATGAAGTATCAAACTATTAAGTCTTCTTATAGGCGACTGCCATACAAAATGTATGAAGCAATGTCGTCACTAAATTCAATTTTTAAAAAAAATTGAGATCTTCTACTACAATGCTAATATTTTTTATAGAAAATTAAATTATCTAGTTGGGGTGTTTCGGCTTTTTTCGATAATTGTAAAAGTTTTGGAAAAATAGGCAGTTAATTTCATAAATTTATCATAAAAAAAATACTTTTCTTGATAAAAAATGTTTGAGAAACCCTGGAATTTTCTTGAAAAAACTAATTTGAGATTTTGTATTTGTCTATGTTTGTACCAATTTTCAGCGTTCTAGCTTTTATGGTTTCTGATATATGGAAAAATAAAATAAAAATTCAAAAGTTGATAACCCCTGACTGAAACAAAAATTCAAAATTCCGAGTATAAAAGTTTTGTAGGTCTGTAACTGTTTATATATTCTGAAATTTTAGGCTCTGTAAATTGAGCGGATCAAAAGTTATAAGGGGGATGGACACACACACACAAACACACACAGACACACACACGAAATGTTCTACTCCGAATTCTGAGTAAATCCGTGTATGGAACATATATGCTGCGAAGCCTCTAAGTGTTTTTTGACTTCAAAGTTGGAAAAGCCGTGAAAAAAGTAGACCTCTGCATACAATTCTCGCGTATCCTGGCTTGAAACATTGTCGATATGTTAAGAGAACAAAGTTCTACTGAACAAATCGACAGTTGGATTAGCATGCAAAAAGTCCACTACACCATACAAAATTTTCCTTAGTACACGCATCTTGGCTTAATAATGTCGATTCATTAAGAGAATTGAATTCTCATAAACGAATCGACAGTTGGATTAGTTATACACATTTATATTCTTAACTGTTTGTATTCCTTAATAAATAAAAAATAAAACTTACTAGTTGCATGTAACACATGAGATCCAACTGTCGATAGCGATAGTATGTATAGTTGAAGAATAAGTACCAAACTATAAACCCATAAATATGAAAACAGCATGATGGTCAACATTCCCTCTAATTTTTCTATTGTGTTTGCGGATCTTCGACGCATCTGTGCAGTGGCGATGCGATAAATTTACACCCCTCCCTCCCCCATAAACACACATACAATTTTTCATTAAAATGTATATTTTTAGGGTATTTATTAATCACAGTGATTTTATATAATAACAACACTAACAAAGATAATTTTTTAAATAAATAAAAAAGATAACTAAAATCTGTCAATGGAAACTTTCTTATATAATATTGACTGTGAGGGTAAAACATGACATGTGTGCGGAGACATTTTAGTAGGTGCACATCTTACAGGGAACATTGATGATGGTATGTATGTATGTTTGGAGATTTAAGTATCAAACTATTAAGTTACAATTATACAATTTGTAGGCGACTGTCATATACAAATTGTATGAAGCAATGTCGTCACTAAAACAATTTTTATAAAAATTGTTAAAAAAAGTTTGAGATATATTACTATAATGTAGGTACACATTTTTTTATAGAAAATTAAATTTTCTAGTTTAAATGTTTCGGTATTTTTTTAAATGGAAATAAAGGCAGTTAAAGACAAAAATTTGTCATCCAATTTTTTGCTTCTTAATAAAAACCGTTTGAGATACCCTGGAACTGTTTTTCAAAATCCATTTCGAGATACTATATTTGTACAAAATTTCAGCGTTTTGTGTACCTAAAATTGCCTATATATTCTGAAATATTAAGCTTTGTCGGTGTCGGATCAAAAGTTATAAGGGGGGGGGGGGGGCGGACAGACACACACACACAAAACTCACATAAAATGTTCTACTCCGAATTCTGAGTAAATCAATAATAATATATATGCTGAATAAACATATATGCTGCGAAGCCTATAAGTTGGTGTTTTTAGCATGCAAAAAGTCCACTACACCATACAAAATGTTCCTAGTAGGTATTCCTTATACGCGGGTCTTGGCTTAATACTTTGTCAATATGTTAAGAGAATAAATTCTCTTTAACAAATCGACAGTTGGATAATATTGCATGTATTCAACAATTTAACTCATAATCAACAAAGCCTAAATGTAAAATTCATCAACGTATCTTAGTCAAGAGATGGGAACAATATTTTTATCTGGATGTGACTCCTACAGCTGTGCCTGGATTTGAATTGTCAAGAACACTGCGAACTTTTCTGAAACAATGTATCGTCTTCTGTATGTTATACAGTTAGCAAATAAACTTAATATTACAAAAAATAAGATATTTAAAAGAGAAGTTATGATGCATCCTCTTGACACTACCATTAAATATATAATACAACTTCTATTTATTTGGTGGGAAGTAAGTCGAAAAACAGAGATTGTTAAAATATTTTTTTAAAACTCTAGGTGAAGAGTATGAAAAATGTAAATTTGAGCATTGTCATGTGTAATATGGATAAAATGATCAGGTATATTTTTTTAAATTAAATAAAAAAATATACATTTTATTGACAAGGTAAGTGTACAATTACAGGAAGTTCATCTTCTTCTTCTTCATTAATATCACTAAAGTCCCATAAAAAATGCTCTGTTAAATTTTGTTTAAACCTATCGATGGCTGACTTCAATCTATCTTCAATGTCCGAAATATGCACAGTTCTGAAAAAATCACGAAGTTTCAAATAAATTAAATTATTATTTGAAACAATGTCGGCTAAAAATTCTTCAGGTATTTCAATCAATTGAATTTCTAAAGATCTTATGAAAGAAAGGTAAACATTTTTATATTTATTGATTGCATCTTCACAAGAACACATCAGTGTTACAAGCTTCTTCCACTGTTCGAATGCATCTAAAGAGTGGCCAATTAGAAAACAAACATAGGCAAATTCCAATTCTCCAACAATATCGATCGATCTGCAATAAATGAAAAGAGATACATGATTTTTTATAACATTCAATCATTCATTTATATGCAAACAAAATTATATACATTCATACAATTACAGTACAATCTCGCTAATCCGGTACTGCACTCTTGTGATTTCATTAGTGAGCTTGTACTGAACATGTGATAAAGACAAGTAATCAATATTAAAGTATGTATTTCTAAATAATATAAAAGTCATATCTAGCAAATAATTCAAATTTAGGAATAATAATTGAATTTTTATAACAGAAGATCATTACCGGCCTAATGATATTTTAAAATAAAATGCTTTCTTTGATGATTCCTGTTCCATTTATAATTTATTGAAATATATAATAAATTATTCATACCTAATGTGACGTTGAATCATGATATCTAAAACATAAGTTTGATCGAGACAGTGCCTTGTTATTTCTGACGGTGTGGCATCAATAGGGTAATTTCTGTCAGGAAATTGAGTCAACCGTAATGCCATTCCTAAAACAAATTTGTAAATATTACTGTCACAAAATAAATTGCTTCATTTGCATTGTCCTGGTTATTATTTTATTCTGTGCAAGTTGCACATGAGTTGAAACATAATGAATAATATAAATAATAATAGAAAAGAGATTAATTATATTGCAAACAGAAACAAATATATAAAATATAAAGCAATAGAAGAAACATCAACTAGAAAGAAATCTTCATGAATTAATTATTCAGTTGGTTGCAATGTAACATCTGTTAAATAGTTTTAATATTACAGATCTATGTTAATTTTGAGTGAAATTAAAGGAAGTGTTTTATTTCGATTTTATAAAGAAGTTTCGCCAAGAAATGTCCATCGACAAATTTGATAAATTTAATTTCCAATATTTCTTACCAGGAGCTGGTTTAAGGTGTGGTAGTAAATCTTCTTCTTTTTCTTCAACAGTTGAAGGTCTACTTCTTCTTTTATTTTGTATTTTAGGAACAGGATCATCTTCAGTAGATGTACTTGTAGAAATTTCAACATTTTCTATTGATCCATCATTTTGTTTTGCATCTGTTATATTATGAAGATTATCTTGTCCAACAGTGACTAGAGCGGTTTCCAAGGATTGATCCGTGATTATATTTTTATCAATTTGTGATTTCTGCAAACATTTACCTTTTGGTCGATCTTTGTTATCGCATGAAACTAATTCTAAAGCTGAACTAATCTTTCCATTTTCAGGTGTGAGAATTGACACTAAGTTATCTGAAAGATAAAATAGAAAGAATATAATACACCAGAATATGAGACTATCTTTAAAGTTTTAACAGATGAAATCATAGAAGAGAAATAAGACCTTGTCAGTTCCGTATTGTTTGATTGTGTATCTAACTAAAACTTCACATAAATTAAAATCATTTCAGATTTGATTTTTATTGCGTTATTAACCACTTAATGCTTTTGAACGTACAGTGTTCGCAGGCAGTGGATGCATCCTATCATGCCACACGAGCACTGTTTGGACAAGTTTGTGTTACATAAGATAAGCAAACAATCTGTGCTTGCTAGTTGCCACTTGAGACACAAAGATGTTTACGAAAATATATTTTTTTGTTTTAACTTATTGAAAAACATAATAAAAATATATAATTTTTTTAAATATTTTTTTTTGGCGTTCCACCCAATATCGAGTGATATAGCAGGCAAAAATATTTTGCAAAGATTATATTTGAAAAATCAGTGATAAATTGCAAATTTTATGACGTATAAAATAACCTGATGTTTTAAGTTCTATTATTATGAAAAATATATAACCCAAGCACGAAGCGATTAATACTATTTATCTTTATTCATATAAAATTGTAATACAACTTTTAACAATAATATTTAATAAAAGTTTTATTTTTAACAATAAAAAACAATGTACCTAAGTACCTGTAATATTTGACGACAGGGATTTCCATTTTTCAAATATGTCATAAGGATATGGTGCCAAAAATCTGTCTATATTGAAGAGATTATCTTTAAGTCGTTGAATACTTTCATCACTAATATCATCTCGACTGAGGTCTTCTGTTTCTTTGTTCCACATTTTTACGACAAAATCTTTTGGTTTGAAATTATGTATAAATCCAACTCTGAAAATGAAAATATTATTCAGTTCTTGAGGGATTTGGTACATGTATAATAGTTACGATTTTTCATAGATGGACAGGTTAAAATAATACAAAGTGATTAATGAGATTAAAAAATATATTTTAACATATTGATAGTATGAATTCATTTACATAACTCATAATCAACAACCCCAACAAAATAAAGAGTTAAAAAATAAGTATATATCTACATAACATATATTAGTTTTGATACAATTTTCAATAATCGGTAATTCTTTTTCAAATGTTTTCTGACAAAATTTATGTTTTGTGTATGCAATAATTCATATGAATATTTTATTTAAATATGAATATTTTAAATATCTTAATCAGAATACTTGTAAGTTTGGTTTACCTTGGAGCAACATCTCCTGTGTTTTTGCTGACAGCTGCATAATGAATAAAGTGAAGTCCAGGCGGAATCATCTTTATACCTCTAAAATCGCCGGCAGTGTTCCAGGATTTCATATCTATTCCAAACTCGGTTCCTTCTGGTACACCTAAAAATATCAGAGTACCACATTCCACAAGCAATTGACGGGCTAAATCTTGTTCAATATTCAATGAAGACATGATAAAATAATCTGTTTATTATAAGAATAGGAATGTAAACAAATAAGCGATATAAATTAACAAATAGGTAAAATAGGTTATGTTTTAATACGTATATGTCAGTGATGTCACGCGACGTGCGCACCATCTGGCGGTCATTTGTTGTACACAATACTGAAGGTTGCCATAATCGTATTCGTAATCGTGGAAAAATTACATTTGAGGTTGACAAATGAAGAAGGCGGAGAAGAGTACTTGTCCCACGTTGGGAGCCAAAGTGATATCTAGAGACGGCGGAGAAAAATACTCGTCCCACGTTGGGACGCGAAATTGATATCTAGAGAAGGCGGAGAAAAATACTTGTCCCACGTTGGAACGCGAGATTGATATAAGGAGGCTGGGACGAAATATATTGGTCCCATGTTGGGACGCGAAATTGATAACTAAAGAAGCTGAAAAACATAATAAAAATAAACATTAAACTCTGCCCCTGAAAATAAAAATCAAATAAAACATAATCGGCTGCGATGTGCCTAAAAAAAAACAAATACAGGCATGGTAAAATAATATATATACATAGCTGGAAAGATCTTACCAAACTGCTGCTCTCGTAACTAGGCTGTAGAGGAAACACACTACATATCACTTTTTATTAATTAAAAATAACTTAAAACTATCTTAAATTCACCCCTCGTTGGTTATGCGGACCTGAAACACACTTAGTCTCTACCATGCAATCAATATATTAGTATACACAGAGAAAAAAAAACTAGAGCCGTCCGAGAGCCCTAGCACGTAGCACTACACTTTAAAACTTTATAAGATAGACCGCTCGATACGCGTTAGACTCGATATACTACTCGCTGACCACTCACACTGACAACTTCCGAATCGACTACCACTGAACCTCTACCTCCTACCGAATGACAACGGACTGGCCACAGCAGGGCGACACAGCGCCCGTGAAACATGGACTAGGGGAGGGGGGGGGGGTTAAACTGAAGAAGAAACCCGTACCGCCGGGTGCCAACCAAGATTCCAGGAATCTGTCAAATGCATTTTACATTTCAATTTTTTTTTCAATATAAAAGACAATGCTAAAATATACAAGGCTCGGGGGGCCGCTATAATCCGTTCCTAGAATTAATAGAAGACATACATTAGGCCGAAGTAAAATAATGGATATTGGGTTTCTTTAATATCATAATGCATGGAAATATATCGATCACAATACCTATGGAAATATCAAGGTATAGGTAGCATAGATTTTAATATATATACCTTGTTATGCCCGAAAAAAATAATGCCGAAAAACAATGATTTTTATTTTGTTCCACGGCAACATTTCGGAAAACAGCTAGCGCTCGTTGCGGGCGAAAAACGGAACTTGCAGCTAGCACGCGCTCTCTTGGCATTCGACGCTGGTGGAGGACGGACGGTTTGGGTGTGACGTCGTCATCGGTCGACACGCGCGTCCCGATGGCGGCCATATTTTCAAGAGCACGAGGAGGTCTGTGTGACAGGACCCGTCACGCGCATGGACGCTGATGGTGCCCCAGAACCAAGATGAGGGCATCAACAGGACAGGAGGTTGGAGGCAGAGCGCAGTGTGGGGCCACCGCGTAGGGAACGCGGCGGCTCGCAGATTGGACCACGAAGGGCAATCCGTGTCGTCAGGAGCGTCGGTTCGCCTCCGGTGAGGCCCCAACTGGTATGCCACCTCTGTCGAGATGCGCCGTCATAGCGTGCCGTGGGGCACAGAGCCAGCCATGGGTGACGGTCTGGAGGAGGAGATCAGGAGGAGAAGAAGAAACCACGCCGGACACGAGGAAGACCTGCTAGCCTGACGCAGAGGCTGGGCCCCACCGATCTACCATCACCACGTGGAAGACAGTGACATGCCTGGAGTAAGGATTTCGCTGTAC
Source organism: Molanna angustata (assembly GCA_963576475.1). Classification (NCBI taxonomy): domain Eukaryota; kingdom Metazoa; phylum Arthropoda; class Insecta; order Trichoptera; family Molannidae; genus Molanna; species Molanna angustata. Next base: position 38,135,529 of record OY754973.1, on the reverse strand, counting down.
CCTGGGGCGGTATATTCTGGGCGGCGTCTTTTCGTGTGTTCGCGTGTGTTTGACAGTTCGTTTCGATAGATGCCACGTGTTTCTGTTTTATTTATACTTGAAATATCGACCAGGGACGTAACAAAAAATGGACGGATCATTTCCTAGATCAAACTTAACTCCTCGATCGCCGACAAACAGCATTATAGATGAGAAGGAAGACTCTATAGCATTACCGCTCCTCGAGAACAATCAGGACAATAGTGAACTACTAGTAAATATAACACCAACAGAAATGCTGAGGAGGACAGGAAACCACCTGATATCAATACAAACAACAATAGCGGAAGGAAAGGGAAAGTTGTCTGCGCTCTCTAAGGAAAAAATAAGCGCAGACCTAGACGGTATCTACAATATGATGGCACTTCTAGTTGCTGAAACCAATGACTTAAAAGGTAACGCGCATACCTCGACTTCCATTATAGATACTATCGCTTCTGACATCAAGAGCATAAAGACTCAATTAACTAAAAATGGAGACCTCACAAATAAAATAGCTCCCATTGCGTACCCTACTCTGAACGTTGTCAGCAACTCAAACCGAAGATTCCCTCCGGAAAAAAGATTTTCGATTATCGTCCAGGCAAAGGATAAGGATGTTACCTCTGAAAAAATTGAGAAATTTCTAAAGCGAAATCTGAAAATTGCTCCACTAGGTATTGCTGTTTGTGGTCTTAGAAAAATTCGAGACCAAAAATTACTAATACAGTGCCCGACTTTGGAAGATGCCATGCTGTTAACCAACATTATAAACGAAAGGTTTGAAAATAAATATACCGCCGAAAATATCAAGAAGAGAAAGCCACGCTTAATTTTGAAACACGTCTCAGCAGAATATGAAACAGAACAGCTTCTTAGTGATTCTCACATTACAACAATAACTCTGAACACAGTTACACTCTGTCATAGTGCTCCGTCTTTTTTATCTTATATTTAATAATTTAAGTGGTCAAATTGTATTAATCTATGAAAAGTGTTACAAAAAAGTGATTTCCAATCTCTGTTCTTAGTTTCAAGATCCAGATCAAGATTAAACGGTAATTCTCGTTGCATATTCGCCCTTGATTTTGTGTTTTTGCGATTCCATATACCCACAGTTAATCAACTCATTGTTACATTACCGTCTATTACCAAAAGTCAGTTGACTTAAATTACCTAAATACAAAGGTATCCTAACTCCACAATGTTATGTCCTAAGTGTGATTTGGCAATAACCGATGGGGTTACCTGTTGTTTGTGCAAAAGTACTCTACATTACACATGTGGTGGGATAACTGAATCCAATTATAGAAAACTCCCAACAGACAAAAAAAATAATTGGAGGTGCTCATCTTGTAAGAAAAATGATCAAATCGATATTGCACAAGAACTTACAAAAATTTTTGCTGAGCTCAAGGTTCTTCGGCCCTTAAAACAAGTCGTTGACGATATGAAGTCCGAAATAATAGACGTCAAAAAAGCTATACACTATTCCTCGAATAAAATAGATGACTTCGAAAACAAATTAAACACGATCGAAAACAAACTTAAAATTGTAGATAACCTTGAGGCCAGTGTAAATCAATTGAAAAAAGATATGGATGAAATAAAATTCAACGAAAACATCAGAGAACAATGGGCCAGATCTCTTAATATCGAAATAATTGGTTTTCCTGAAAAAAAAGAGGAAAATCTATCGGAAGAATTCTCTAGCATCTGCAACTTTATCAACATCCCCATAACTAGTTCAAATATTGACTTTATAACCAGGATCGCCCCAATGGACAGAACTACAAGCAGACCCAGAAACATTATCGTTAAACTTTCCAACAAACTTCTTAAGGATACAATTATCACCGCAATTAAAAAACGCAAGGGATTAAGAACGACAGATCTAAAGTTACCAGGCAACGCTTCTCAAATCTACATTAATGAACATTTAACAAGAACAAACAAAGCTCTACTAAAAGATACCCGTGAACGTGCTAAAAAAAACTGTTTTCGTTTCGTTTGGGTTAAGAATGGTAAAATATTTGCCCGTAAGTCTGAAACTACGCCCTCGTTTCGCATTGAATGTGAAAAAGATCTCTCAAAAATACAATGATGTGCTCATTTCACATACACTCATATCCATAACACTTTTCTTACATGCCAATTTTACACAACTTTTACACAACACATACTCAATCCACAGTCGTAATCCACATAGCAGCCGGAGCCCAATAAATAGTTTCTCTTCTAAATGTTTTAATCTACTCAGTGTTTTCATGAAAACATACAAAACTTCATCTTTTCGTGGTAAATTATTATGCTTTAAACAAATCTCCAATGACAATAACAATATATTATCAGAATGTCCGCGGTTTAAGAACTAAAACTAACTTATTCTTCAATAATGTTTTACATAGCAATTACGATATAATTGTCCTAACTGAAACATGGCTCATCGATGGAATATTTAACGCAGAAATTTTTGACGATCGGTATGATATTTTCCGTCGAGATCGTGACTATTTGTCTACCGGCCAGTCCTTGGGTGGTGGGGTTGTCATAGCCGCAAAAAAATCACTTAATGCCTTACTTTGCGAACAATGGTCCTCAAAAGCAGAAGATATATGGATTAACTTTAAACCTCTGAATTAAGAAATTCCTTTACTCGTACACACATTTGTGTCATATATCTCCCTAGAAATCAAAATTATAACACACATTTAAATAACTTTTTAGAGAGTTTATCTAACATTACAGCGACAAATAACTTAGATAATTTCTTATTAATAGGCGATTTTAACCTCCCTAATATCACATGGAGTTCTCAGTTGGATGATAACAATACAATGAAACCTTGCAATATAACGGACAACGTAGCTAAGATATTTATTGACTATATGGAATTCTGTAATTTACGTCAATTCAACCACCTATATAATTCTAACTGCAGAATTTTAGATCTAGTTCTTTCTAATACTGTGGTAACCGTCTCCAATTCAAATGACCCACTAGTTCCCGAAGACATCCACCACCCATCGTTAGAAATTACAGTCGACCTTAATAAAATTGAATCAATGGCCTATTCCAACTACCGGAAATTTTCATTCCATGGAGCTGATTATTCTAGAATCAATGATCAACTCATAAAAATCCCCTGGCTAACTATCCTACAATCTACCGACACAAATGCACTTGTCGATGCTTTCTACAATCAAATAAATAAAATTATAAACTTAAACGTTCCACAGACATCTGCTAATCGGAAAAAATACCCTATTTGGTTTAGCCCAGCTCTTATTCACATAATCAAAGAAAAAAGTAAATATCTAAAAAAATGGAAAAAATTTAAAATGCCATCCGATTATCACTCTTTTAGCTTACTCAGATCTCGGCAAAAGCACTTATCAAGAACATGCTACAACAGATATTTAGAATCTGTCGAATCCTCGATCAAATATGACCCTAAAAAAATATGGGCATACATTAAATCCAAAAAAGACTCCTCCGATTTACCAAATACGATGACTCTCAAAGAAACCACATCCAACTCAGCTCCCGAAATCTGCGAATTATTCTCGACTTATTTCAGTTCAACATTTATCGACGACGACGAATTAAAAAATTTATCTATAGACGAAATAACCGCTTTACTAAACAACGATAACGGTGTAAACATTGACCATGATACCTTACATAGTATAGACATTAACGAAAACATCGTAAAAACTCACTTGAATAAACTAGACATTAACAAAGGACCAGGCAGTGACAATATCCCCGGAATTTTCATCAGTAAATGTGCAGATAATCTTTTTGTTCCCCTAACTATAATCTATCAAAATTCTGTATGTAACGGTTGCTTTCCTTCCTTATGGAAACAAAGTTACATAACACCAATCTTTAAAAATGGGGCAAAAAATAACATTGAAAATTATCGTCCAATTTCAAAATTACCTCTATTCGGGAAAATCCTTGAAAAAATTGTATACCAACAACTATTAACATCTTTCAAAAACAGAATTATCCCTGAGCAACATGGTTTCCTTCCAAATAAATCCGTTTCTACAAATCTCACACTGTTCACTGAATTTATTCTCAAGAAAATGGACAACAGAACCCAAGTTGACGCAATTTATACCGATTTCTCAAAGGCTTTCGACCGTGTTAACCATTATATTCTTCTGAAAAAAATAAAAAAATTTGGTATCCACGGCAGTTTACTGAGATGGATCATATCATATATTCGGTTCCGAACTCAAACGGTCGTTCTAAATGGTTTCAAATCGAAAACCAAATATATTTCCTCCGGGGTCGTTCAAGGTTCTCATCTGGGACCACTCCTTTTCAACATTTTTATTAATGACATCAAATTTTCCATTAATTTTGCTCTATTTATAATTTACGCCGATGACATGAAACTTTTCTGCACAATAGAATCCTGGGAAGACTGTAATAATCTTCAAAAAGACCTCTTATCAATATTCGAGTATTGCAAACACAATAAATTATCCCTTAATGCTTCCAAATGTTACTCCATTACTTTCTCAAGAAATAAAACCCAACTAAATTACGAATATTCAATAGATAGTATAGCCGTTGAAAAAAAAACGGTTATAAAAGACTTGGGGGTCTATGTTGACAGTAAACTTTCCTTCGAGAGACATTTTGACCATATAACCGGTAAAGCTTACCGTATGCTAGGCTTTCTATTCAGAAATACCAAACAATTCCGAGATTATAAAACGTACATTATATTATACTATGCTCTTGTTCGGAGTCATCTCGAATCCTCGTCAATTATCTGGATCCCTTCTTACCAAATATATAAAAACCAAATTGAATGAATTCAAAAATTATTCATCAGACAATTAAACTATAGATTCAGTTTCTCAAATGTTGACGATTATCTCACTCTTCTTCAAACCTATAATTTAATGAGTCTCGAAAACAGAAGAACTCTAACCGATGCTCTGTTCCTTTATAAAATCATTAATAACTTGATTGATTGCCCCGAACTTACAAGCCTAATAAATTATAGAGTCCCTACTAGACCCACCAGACAGAACGAACTTTTCAAAATCACCACGTGTAAAACCAACTCTTACAAAAATTCATTTATCAACCGAAGTTGCTATTCTTATAATCAACTTTTTAACTCAATTGACCCTTTTCATTTAAATATTGATACTTTTAAAAAACAAATCCTTTCCGTATTATATTACCCCTTAACGGCTCCCTAACTTACTATAACACATAAATCCTCTCACACTCACATACACACACACTCACTCACACAAACACACAATCACACGCCATATTATACTAATTTTTAAAATATCTTTTATACTGGATAAATATCTTTATACTACTAAATTTATATTGGATTTTATTTTTTATTTTGTAAACTACCCATTGCTGGAGATAGGTCACCCGCACATTAATGTTGAAATTTAATGAATCATCGCACGGTCGTAAATGCAGTGCCGTTGTAGGTACCCACTTACAATACATTGATTTTTATGTGACCCCTTCAGTGACGATGTGGCTATATTTTCATTATTTTGTATTCATGCAGTTATATATACATATATATTTTTTTTTTCTCTTATGTTACTTTATATTTTCATATTTACATGTTTTCTATGAATGCGTGTACGTGTTCTATGTGAAGTACTAATATATAATAGTCTGTAATTGGCTCAATTTATATGTAATTGTTTTATATAAAAAAAATTATACAGCTGTTGACTATTTATAAAAATAAATAAATAAATAAATAAATAGATATTCGAGCCCAGAATGAGCACTTAAAACTAGTAGTGAAAGAGCAAGATGATTTGTGTATAAAAAAGATAATTAAAAACAGAAACCCTGCGACTGTACATCTACTAGTGGAGACAACTTCTACTGTGCGACGTGTACTGATCGAAGGACAGAAGCTGAACATCGGCTACCAGAGGATCATCGTGGAAGACTCAAATCCTGTTACGCAGTGCTTTCATTGCCTCAGAGTGGGACACACGGCAACAAACTTTTTAAGTAGAGCTAGACCTCCTATATGCACCCACTGTGCAGGCGAACATAAAAGCGACGCGTGCGTGGACATTAGTAAAAAGCCGCCTACTTGCTCAAACTGTCAGAGAGAAAATGAAAAATACAGAAAAAATTATAATACCCAACATAGTGCAATGGACAAGAAGAAATGTGAGTACTATAACCAAATGTACGCGTTAGCATTACAAAAAATTGAATTCTGACTAACTGGCGAAAATATCAAAATATTTATAATGGATGCTCCGCCACTGCTTTGCTGGACGCGAAACTGTGTTGGTATGTTTATTGTATGTATTAAGACAGTAGTAGTGCATTTTTACGAGCGCGTAATGAAGCGATGCTATTGTGGATCCGCTGATATGGTAACGAATTGTTGCATTGATAAAAAATGTACCTTTTTCCTATTCCTCACGATAGTTATCAAAAGGAATATAAAAGGTACATATATAAGAACAATGATTAATATGTATAGTGATATAAACCAATATAGTTTACTGATAATCACACGTAAACCTCAGAAAGACTATAGCAGTGAGCAAGTGTTCACTCTACTTAAATGTCATGTATATTATTTTTTTATATTATGCTATTTGTGTATATCCCTTAGTTCAAATCGAACATGCTCATTGCTGTGTCTCGTAACTACGAACACTGTACGTAAGTACCGTAACAACTATTCGTGCGAACGGATTGTTCGACAGCGATACTTATTTCTTGTTGTGTTGTGTCTATTAAATGCTAAAAATATAACCAAAAATGGGTGAAAAATTAATAAATAATATTGACGACTTTTATAATATTGAACAAATAACATGCAACACAATAGACGAATGTAATGCTCAGATAATAAACAACGACAACTTCTCAATTTTTCATACCAATATCAGAAGTTTAAATAAAAATTTTGATGAGTTTCTAACAGCAATAAACAATTTCAAAATTAAACCGCTATGTGTAGTATTAACGGAAACACATAATAATCAAAACGCGAATTTCTCCATACCTGGTTATCAGTGTATTTCGACAAATCATTTCATCAACAAAAATTCAGGAATAATTATCTTCGTCGCAAATGCTTGTGAAATAATCTCTATCGAAGAAATACAAATTGAATTTGTTAATTGTCTGACAGTCAAACTATCATTTAACAAGATGCTTAAACGGTAGCAATATACAGGACACATCTATCCAATCCAAATATTTTCGTAAATAAATTGCAGGATATTTTGGAAAAATTTTAAAATGTATTTACCATTATGGTTGGCGACATAAACATTAATATTTCAGAAAATAATAAAAATATAATTAAAGATGAATACCTAAATGTAATGGCGGGGCTAAATTATAAATCATGTATAAATGATTACACAAGAGAGTGTTCAGGGCAGCGTCCTTCATGTATTGATCATGTATGGGTAAATACTAATGATATTCACAATATAAAATCTTTATTATGGAAAAGTTCTATTACGGACCATTACTCGACAATACTATACTACAAAATGAAAACCTGTACCGGCTTCTCAAATAACAAACCAAATATCCTAAGATGTTTTAATATGGAACAACTGAAAAATGACTTAAAGAATGAATCCTGGGATTCTGTAATATCTGAAAATGATACTGATAGAGCCTCAAATACTTTGGAAAATATCATTAAAAACTACGTGGACCGAAATACGTCTACAAAAACCTCAAAAGCCAATTCAAAACTGAAACCAGTTAAACCATGGATTACCCTAGGATTAATTAAATCTATCAGATTGAAGGAAAAGCTATTCTTAAAAACAAAAAAAAACCCTGAAAATACTCAAGATTTATATTATTACAAAAAATATAAAAATAGGCTGACTAATATCATTCGACAATCCAAAGAAATGTACTTTATTAAACAAATTGAATTATGTGAGCACAACCTCAAAGCTAAGTGGAAGACTATAAATGAAATAATTGGTAAATCGAAGAAAAAAAAAGATGAAATACAAAAAATTCGATATCTACAGGATATTATTAATGCAAAAACTGAATCTAAAAAATGTGCCAACTTATTTAATAACTTCTTTGTAAATGTAGGTAATAAACTAGCAAGCAAAATACAAAATGATACCACAGTAACAAATTATTCGTATAATACCTCCTGCTCAATGGTATTAAATGGAACTTCAAATTTTAGCCCTGTTACAAAAACTGATGTTGAAAATATTATAATGACATTAAGAGGAGGCTCCGCACCGGGATATGATGGGATTACCGTCACAATCCTGAAGCAGATGAAGAACTACCTGAGCACTCCCATAAAACACATAATCAACTTGAGTTTTAAGACAGGAATATTCCCATCAAATTATAAAAAAACCATAGTATCACCTATATTTAAAAACGGCAACACCGAGGAAATGACTAATTACCGACCAATTTCACTAATATCAAATATAGCCAAAATAATTGAAAAAATCGTTAAAAATCAACTTACGCGTTACCTTGAAGAAAATAATATACTAAACTCTAATCAGTTTGGTTTTAGAAGTGGAATGAGTACCCAAGATGCTATTGCAAAATTAACATCTGAGGTTATAACAGCAATGGATTCCAATAAAAAATGTATCGGAATATTTATTGATCTACGCAAGGCATTTGACAGCATTTCACATGACATACTGTTAGAAAAATTACCGCAAATTGGGATAAAAGGAACAATTCTGAATTGGTTGAAATCATATATATCAAATAGGAAACAGTATGTGAAAATAAATAATGTTCTAAGTGATCCAGAGATACTCACTTTCGGGATTCCACAAGGAACAGTACTTGGACCATTACTTTTTATAATATATTTAAATATGATTTTCCAATTGAAAATCTCGAGTAAAATTTATTCATATGCTGACGACACGGCTATAATTGTAAGTGGTGACACCTGGGAAATTGTGACCAAACAAGCAAATAGTGATATAAATGTAATTAAAAATTGGTTTGATAAAAATGTTTTATCTTTAAATTCGGAAAAAACAATATGTGTACTGTTCGCAATAAACTCTTCCTCTATTCCACCTCATATTGATATCAGAATCCATAGTAACATATGCAAACAAAATCAGAATGAACAATGTTTAAGTGTAGATTGTAGTATTTTACAGATAAATAAATCAGTGAAATATTTAGGAATTACAATAGACCAAGAATTAAAGTGGAAAGAACATTTGAACCAACTTGTAAAAAGAGTAAGAAAACTGATTTATATATTTGTGCGACTTCGTAATATACTGCAAGTAAAAATAATAAAGACAGTGTACTATGGTCTTGTACAATCTCTTTTATAATATGGTATTATTGGTTGGGGTGGAACATATAAGACTAACTTAAAATCACTAAAAATAACACAAAAATTAATAATTAAGGTCATTCTCAAAAAACCTAGAAATTTTCCTACAAAACAATTATTTGATATATTCCAAGTACCTGATTTAGATAATTTATATAAAAATATTGCTTTACAACAAATACATAAAGATACCTTTGGAAAGCGGGCTGAAAATCTAGTGAGTACACAGAGACGGCATCTCATAGGAAATATGATGATACCGAAATGTAATAAGACGCATGCCCAACATCACTATAAATACCTGGGTATACAATATTTTAATAAACTACCTGCCATTATTAAAAAAACACAAAAATTTTATGACTTTAAAAGAAAAATCAAATCTTTAAAATAACAATAAATTTTTATCTATTCCTTTTTCATATTCACTATGTGTATATGTATGTGTGTGTATGTATGTATGTGTATGTGTGTGTATACGTGTGTATGTTTGTATGTGTATGTAGATGTGTGTATGTATGTATATGTATATATGTGTGTGTAGGTGTATGTGTGTATGTATGTATGTATGTGTGTATATATGTATATATGTGTATGTGTATGTGTATGTGTGTATGTATGTGTGTATGTGTATGTGTGTATGTATATATATATATATATATATATATATATATATATATATATATATATATATATATATATATATATATATATATATATATATATATATATATATATATATATATATATATATATATATATATATATATATATATATATATATATATATATATATATATATATATATATATATATATATATATATATATATATATATATATATATATATATATATATATATATATATATATATATATATATATATATATATATATGTATGTATGTGTATATATGTATATGTGTATATATGTATATGTGTGTATATGTATGTATGTGTATATGTATGTGTGTATAAGTATGCGTATATTATATGTGTGCATGTTGTATATGTGTATTTGTATATGTGAATTTTCATTTTTTTCTCCTTTTTGGATAAATTATGGTTTTTATTCTATATTCACTAAAAAAAAACAAAAATAAACTTTAATCATCTGTATGTATTAGCTGTAAGTTGAACTTGATTTACAATTTATTAAATGATTCTATTATTATAAGTAAAATGTATGTAATATGTTAAATGTAGATATGTTATTTGCTCCTGTCCCAAGCACAAGTTTTTAACTTTTTTGGGACAGTACCTATTGAAAAAAAAAATTGTATTAATTTAAATATTTGTACTATGTGTATGTTCATATTATGATAGGTACTCAATAAAAAAAAAAAAAATTTGTTGTCTGTTGTTTTGTTTTTTTTTATTATTTTATTGCCAGGGACGAACAATGTTGATATTATAAATAAATGCGCCGTACTACTCCAATTTCATAGTGTCACCATCATTTGTCTCCTTTTCTTCCCCACACCTTGGCTTGATGTTTCCTCGTGGTAGACGAGAGGTCTCATCAACCTTGATGGAGTACTAGTCGGAAAAAGGGTGTCGAAATTCACAGGAGTTTTCGCGTGCTGGTAAGCAGAAGACTGATTTTTGTTGGGTGGGAAAACTTCTAGGACAACGGGTCAGATTCAGAAATTCAATGTGAACGGTGGGCCGTAGAAGTAAAATACTAACTTTTCTCATTACCTACACATGATTAAAGAAATGTTAAATTTTAAAAATATTATGTAGAAATGAATATAATCTTACTAATAATATGTACCTATTATTAATAACAAAAAAGATTGCCGCGTAGTGAAAAATGTTTCTGATTTCAGAAATTTTCGGAATAATTAATATTTTTAATAAATAAAACTACTTGAAAATGTGCTTAGCACGAAACTGGTTGTAGGTTGTAGTCATAATAAATTGTGGGATAAATTTTAAAAAAGTTTTTTATTTTTCTTCTTTCTTCTTCTTCTGCTTGTTCTAGTACTGGGTATTGTTTATTCTCGGATTCACTCCTGGGAGGGGGATGTCCAGCTGTCCTTCCATCTCTTTGGCGGTCGTCCAGGGGGTCTGCTGGTTGACGGTATCTCATCTGCCGCTATTTTCACCACTCTCACTGAATCCGCTCTTTCGACGTGATCTCTCCAGTAGCGTCTTCTGTTTCTACCCCATCGCACGACATCCTCAGCATCGCAGATCCTCCGAATTTCGAAGTTTCGTACTCTGTCTCGGATGGTTAAACCTGCGATGGGGCGGAGAGTTTTCATCTCGATGGTTCGCAAGAGACTTTTTGTTCTCGTGGTGTCGGCTCTGGTTTCGATGCCGTATGTCATTATTGGCCTTACGCAGGTCTTGTATATCTTCATTTTGCTTTCTTTCAACATGACGTGTTGGTTTCTCCATACAATAGTTCGCAAGCACCCCGCTACAACCGCAGCCTTATTCGTTTGTTCCCAAACTTCTTCGTAAAGATCACTGCTGCTTGATATTTCAGCGCCCAGGTACTTGAATCGCATAACTTGTTCTATTGTCTTATTGTCGACTACGAGTTTGCAGCGTACATTTTTTATTTTTATTTATTAAAAATATTAATTAATCTAAATGGAATTCCATCAAGAACTGACGACCAAAAAGTTAAATCTAATAAGAAATTTTCGGTTTTTATTTGTTTATTTCGATAAATTCAATCAACTATAGTAAATGTCAGTTTTATTGTGTTTATTTCGAAAAATTAATACAAAGTCCGCACAGCGAGGAATTATCAGTCTTCTTTTCTTTTTTTCGATTGCAACGCGCTTAAATGAAATGGTCAAGTTTGATTTTTTTTTATAAAAAATATGTTTTTCTGGTTTTTGACAAATATACATAGTTCGCGGGCCGCACTTTGTCCAGGACGTGATAACATAGTGATTACAATATTAGGAATCATATAACTTTAGTAGGTGCTTAAAAATAAAATATTTTCTTAGTTTGGTTCGATAAGGAGGAGCTTTTAAGATGTAATGTTTTGATTATAATAAAAAAAATGTACACAAACTCATCATCAACATAAAAAGCAAAGAATAATATCAGATAAGTGGTAGCAAAGAGGTTAGCGCGCTGGGTTAGTAATTATTCATCACATATAATCGTTCACGTATAGCACAAGCATTACTGCTTAGTTTAGGGAATGAATGAGGACGATGAATATCTGCTGCCGCACACTGAGCTACTAGTGGCGTCCATTAAACACGACCACTAGTGGTTCAGTCAAGCCACTGGACGCGGCCACTATACACGGTACTCGGCCACCACTTTTGGCTAGATTTCCGTTTAGGCTTGCAGCAATACTGGGACTTTAGTGTTCTGTGCGTGTGTCGCGGGCGGGGAGAAGCCAGCGACTGTGGCCGATATGCGCGCGAGACGAGCTACAAAAATCGGCCACTCGAACGCTCATTTTGCGAAGATACCTACAATATAAAATAAAATAAAATATATTTATTTGGATCAGTAAACAGTCAAATTTAAAATTATAGCGAAAAAAAGATGTACAAAATTAGACTAATTACATATCTACTAATCACAAGAGTATATAAAATATGACTAAAAACTAAAAACAATATTAATTAAGTTCTAAAAAAATACCAAAAAAGTAACTTTTTTTTTACAAAATAATAAAATGTAACCAAAGAAAAATTTATGAAATTTAAAATGTATGAAAAACTTCATCATACATTTGTGGCGGCCACTAGTGGCCTAAGAACATCAAAGCCATTAATATCCGCTATAAGGGCGCTGGCTATAAGCTGTGGACGAAATTTTTCTTTCATTTTAGTCTAGTGGCTTGACTGAACCCACTAGTGGTCGCCACTAGTTGCCCATTGTGCGGCCGCTCTTAAAGTCTTTATACGGTTTAGTTTGTCTATTATTTTTAGATAGGTTTATATTTTCTGGTAGTATTTTTTGTCGAATGATTACTGCTTGATTTTGTTATAAATTATTTATTTTATTTCTTTGTGTTCTGGTCCATTGTTATATTGATGTTCAATATCATTTCACATTTCTTATTGTAGTGTAATCGAAAATATTATCTCTCAGCGTTGGAAGGGTGTCCTGTGTGTGGATATGGTGGGGGTGGGGGTGGGGGGGGGGATATAAGAGTATGATAGAAAGAAAGTAGGGGGAGGTAGTGTAAGGGTGTTGGTTGGCACCTGCCTCACGTATCCTACTGGAAGAGGAAGGTGTCTGCTGAGAGATAGAGTGAATAAATTCACATAATACGATGTGAATTGATGTGGAAAATTGTGAGCTACCTCCTCTCTTCTAGATGGTAAAATGTACCCAGTTTTAGGTGGATACGATGTTCTTAAGATATAATATTATAGGAAGGTAATACTCGCTCATTTTACCCGTCGGAACGATCCGAGATTGTCCATATGTAGGTATAGATAGGTATGTTTTTTTTATTTTACACAATATAAATTTCGGATTTTTTTAGGAAAAGTCACACGACTACGATCTGTGTTTTATATTTCTATTGGTGCATAGTAAAATGTACGAGTAAAAATACTTTTTGCAATTCAAATGACAATTTGTTGTAATAATAACAACAATAATAATAATGAACACTTTCTTGCACCATGCGCAAGTGGCGAGTTTATTGCCGTATAGAAATTTCTTCCAACTAACCAGTGTTTCCAGTCCAGAGAAGCAATATTTGCGTGAGAAATAAATTTAAATAAATTTCTCCTCTGCTGGGAATCGAACCCAGGACGCTCGCACAGAAACCAAACGGCTTACCAACCACGTGCCACGGTGGTCGGCACAGTTGGTAAGCAATTTGTTATTACAATTTGTTGTAATTGTTATTGTTTGGTTACTAAATATAAAACAATCAGTTCAACCGAATTTGTACAAATAATTGCAAATATAGGATTAAAATTCGATACATTATGTACAAATTTAATCTCTAATGATTTTTATTTATTATAAAACGTTCGGCTCTCTTTGTCTTCTTCGAGAGAAGAAGGCGAAGTAATATTATAAGTAAGTAACATCTTGAACTTTTAGCTGAGAAATGGGGCGTTTTGTATGTAAAACAACGAAGCAAAAATACCCAAATTTGCGCTCTGCACAATCGGAAGCTCGTTCAAGATGTTTGGCGAAAATTATAATGTATTTGATAATAATTAGTAACGATTCGCAATGATGAGACAGATATGCAGTCAGATAGTCTGTTTAGGAAGCCAGATATTTAGACTACCAGATATGCTGGTAGTCAGATAGTCTGTGAACTAGGAAGCCAGATATTTAGACATCCAGATATGCTGGTAGTCAGATAGTCTGTGAACTAGGAAACCAGATATTTAGACATCCAGAAGGAGAGCTTGTGTTCTTGGAAGGTTTCAAACTTTTTCAATTCTTCATTAAGTTTTTTAAACAACACGAAGCCAGAGGTATCTTAACACAAAAGGGTTGTATTTTTTAACTCGTGATATATTTTCACTCGAAATTTTCTCGCCGTCAACAATTTTCTTCGGCGAAAAAACTGATAAGTAAAATGGGTCCCCAGAGGGCTAATATATTAATTTTGACCCCTTTTTTGTTCAACGTGGTTGACACGTGCTATTTGAATCCCCGAAGTGGACCAAATGTGGGCGGCCGTAATGTAACGAAATTTTATTTAGTCCTTTTTTTACCTGTTCTTTTTTATATTTTAAATTCAGCTCCATTTAAAATACCTCACTATATGAATTTTTGTCTTGTGCTTCCGTAACATAATATATATTATGCATATTATATTATAGGTAGGTATACCTACCATATACCATGTTTTGTAGTTTTTAAAAATTGAGTCTTTTAATATTTGCTACAAAGTTCAAATGAGAATGTGTTGTACTTACAGATTGTAATTAATCCCTTTAATTCACTTGCACTTTACACTGTATGATGAATGTTGATAAAACACTATGATTTATGATTTCACGATTATTGATTATTTAGCAATATAGAATTAATTTTATTATGTCGATCGACAGATGATATGTTATTGATTTTTAATACTCCGATTTCGCAATCGATGTTGACAGCGATACATTCGATAATGATCTGGTCGATGAATATGGTAGGATACGGAAATATATAGGAGTGAAGGAGACGGATATAGGTTTTAATCGATCTTGCATAAATCTATGTAATTTGATATTATTTAAATATATTGCACGCAACATACTCCCACCGAATAAAGCAGTGGCTTTATTATATGAAATGATTAAACAATAGAAAAAAAAATGAATAATATAAAAAAAAAAAAAATAATAAAACATAGAAAAAAATAAACGAATAAAAGAATGATTAATACACGCAACTTTGATGAATTGTCAATCAAGATATATTTGGCAGGGGACATAGCTGGTCTAGAATTAAGAACAGCTTCAATACGAGTGAACAATGTACTGAGCTCTTCAAATGTTAGGATTTGATCACCTATGACACGTTTAAGATGATTTTTTGCAGATTTCACTGCAGCTTCCCACAAACCACCCATGTGAGGAGAGGAAGGAGGATTAAGATGCCAATTGATTTGTCGCTTGGACAGATGATATGATATTTTTTTATGATTTTCATCGTTGGCATAGAACTTGTCAACTTCTAATAAATGATTACGAGATCCGACAAAGTTTGTTCCGCAATCGGATTATACATCGGATGATAGACCTCGTCGTGACGTGAATCGATCGAATGCACTCAGGAAGGCTTCACATGATAGATCTGAAACTGTTTCCAAATGTATGGCTTTGGTGGAAAAACAAACAAAAACGCAAAGATAAGCCTTTAGTTTTTTCGCGTTTCGAAGATTACTGACCTTCATAGTAAATGGTCCAGCCATGTCAATTCCTACTTTTAGAAAAGCTCTGGATGGGCGAACCCGTTCCAGAGGTAGGGGTGCCATTATAGGCTCGATAGATCGCGGTTTAAGACGAAAACATTGAATCCATTTGAAAATTCGTTGATGTATGATATCTCTGGAAGATAAAATCCAAAAATGATTTTGTATAAGTGATGTAAGTAGATTTGGACCGGCATGCAAGTATATTATATGATAATAGTCAATAAGCAATTTAGTCAATTCATGAGATTTAGGAAGCAGAAGAGGATGTTTTCGTTGATATGAAAGGTTACTATTTGCAAGTCGACCGCCAACTCGTAGCAGGCCACTTGAGTCTAAAAACGGCCTTAAACGACGAAGTCGATTAGAACATAGTTTATTTTCTTTTATGCGTTGTATGTCAGTTAGAAATTCCTTTTGCTGTATCAATTTTACTATAAGTAATAGTGAATCTTTCCATTCAGATAGAGTCACTGGACCTGTAATCCGTTTTTTGCCTTTAAGGTTTACCAAAAAACGTCTGCACAGCGAAACTATTCTCAGTAACTTTCCCAAGGAACTAAATTTTTGTAGAAGATCATATATTGGTTCATACGTTATTAATGCGCACTTAAGGGGCAAGGGAGGAGATTCAAGGACTAATGAAGTGGACTGTATATTTATGTTTGATATATTTTGATTTGACTTGGGCCATAGATCAGATGATTTAGATAGCCATGGTGGACCCCACCATAGTAAATGATGTTCTAATTGGTCAGGCATTATACCTCTTGATGCGCAATCGGCCGGATTGAGTTTAGATGGCACGTAGCGACATGATTTGGGATCGATTAATTGATGAATATTGGAAACTCTGTTTCCTTCATAGATTTTCAAATTGTGAGGAGGCGTTTTTAACCAAGATAAAACGACATTAGAATCACACCATGCGGTGATAGAATCTATTTTTATACACGATAACAAAGATTTACAATGAGATATTAATTGAGCCAACAGAACCGAGCCACAAAGTTCCAAACGAGGGATTGTGAGCTTTTGTTTGATGGGTGAAACTCGAGATTTGGATAAAAGCAGGTGAAGAGATATATCACCGTTAGATTGAAGAACTCGAAGATAAACAACTGCAGCATACCCCTTTTCAGAGGCATCGCTAAAACCATGCAACTGAATATCTTTAACTTCGTTGGGTAGTATATGACGTGGTATAGAGATATTACCTAACAGATGAAATTTGGATACATACTCTTGCCATTTTTTCAAAATTTCATTTGGCAAGATGTCGTCCCACCCTAATGATAATAACCAAATTTCTTGCATTAAAAGTTTAGCAAAAAATGTAACTGGAGTTAACATACCGCATGGATCATAAATTCTTGCTATATTAGATAATAAGCCACGTTTGGTATTGGCAAAATTGAAAATTTCGGCATGAAATTTAAATGAATCACAAGATGCGTTCCATCTTATACCTAAAACCCTTATATAATTGTCGAGCTTTGATTCAAAAGTTATAGGTATTTCACAAGAATGTTTAGGTAAGTCACTTAAAAATTCAGATGAGTTGCTACTCCACTTACGGAGGTCAAAACAAGCACTACCTAACATGTCAATAAGCTCACGACGTAACTCGAGAGCTTCCTGAAGCGATGAGACACCAGTAACAATGTCGTCAACGAATATGTCTTCAGTAATTATTCTGGAGGCTTGGGGGTATTGAGATTTGTATTGATTAGCCAGTTCATGTAAACATCGAATTGCTAAATAAGCAGATGAACTAACTCCATAGGTGATGGTATTTAATTGAAAGTGTTGAAGCGGTTTTTCAGGAGAGTCCCGCCATAAAATACATTGATATTTTCTATCATCTTTATTTAATAATACTTGACGATACATTTGTTTTATATTAGCGATAAAAACGATTTTATGGATTCTGAATCGCAAAAGTACATCTACTATGTTGTTACTTTGCAGTTTAGGTCCGGATAGCAAGATATCATTCAATGATATGCCAGAGGAAGTAGGCATTGATGCGTTGTATACAACGCGCAACTTAGTGGTGGTGGATTCTTTGAGTACACCATGATGTGGGATGTAGTATCGCAAACTATCTACGGATTTAGATTGATGGATTGATTCCATATGCCCAAGATCTAAGTATTCTTCGAGAAATGCAACATATGCAGATTTTAAATCGGGATCACGAGAAAGTTTTCTTTCTAAAGAGTAAAATTGTTTGATAGCATTTTCATATGATTCGCCTAATTTCGAAGGATGATGTTTAAATGGAAGATTTACTATGTACCTTCCCGATGATTCATCACGCTTGTGCGTTGTCATAAAGATTTTTTCACATAAAATGTCGTTTGGTTTTTTTATGATTTCTTGAGGAATGTCTTCTATTTCCCAGAACTTTTGCATAATATTATCTAAGGTGACGGAATGAGAATGAATTATTTTTTCATGGGATTTGTATGTAGCGACTCGTCCAATGAGTATCCACCCAAATATGGTTGGATATGCAGTTGGTAAATCACGAGATATTTTGACAAACTTGTCTTCTAGGACAATGTCTTGATAGACGTCAGCTCCTAATAAAATGTCAACTTGATTGGGCTTGAAACATGTAGAATCTGCCAATTTTAGGTGAGAAAATTTATCGATGATATCGGGTGAGATTTTACAAGATGGTATTTTGTTGGTGATTTTTTTTAGAATAAAGGCATTAAATTTTAAAGTGGGTGATGGAGATGATCGTGATTTAATAATACACTTAACAGCGCCATTTGTTGATTGGACAGGATTTTCACCTACGCCAGATATAGACATTTGATTACGAAACCTTTTTAAGCGTAGCCTTTGTACACAAGATTCTGTTATTAAAGAGCATTGAGATCCATTATCTATGAGAGCTCGTGCTTCGTGATAATCTCCGTTTTCATCACAAATATTTACAAGTGCAGTTGCCAATAATACGCCCGAATTACAATAGTTATTGTTTGTCATAATGGAATTTAATGAATTTAGCTCAGAGACAGATGTAGCTTTAACGAGATTTTTTGAAGAAGAGGGATTATTGATATCGGTTGTGGGGATATGTAACAGTGTGTGGTGTCGTTTTGCACAAGTTTTACAACACGATTTACTATAACAATCTTTAGATGAATGTGTGGGTCCAAAACAGTTAAAACATAATTTGTTTTTGATAACAAAGGATTTTCTGTTTTCTAATGACATAGCATGAAATTGACTGCATGCAAACAGGTGATGATTTTCCTTACAGCATGGACAAGATTTCGATATATTTGTAGAAAACGAATTTCTAAAAGGTTTATTATCTTTGCCTTTGTTTACGTTGGTTGGGCGAAAAGATGAGTTATTTTGGCAATGATCATGCTTGAAAGATGAGGAACTCATTTCCAAAGCATCACAATGATGTTCGAGATATTCCAATAAATCACTGCATGTAGGTATTTTAAGTTTATGAGACATTTCAAAAGATGACATGATGGATGAAGTTAATTTTTTTGATATAATGTTCAATAATAAAAATGACCACTCAGAAACAGGATATTTAAGGGCTTTTAAGGCTTCTAAGTTTTCTATGATGATGCTTAGAAAGCTCCTTAATGACATGTCATTTTTAGAAGATAAATTGGGCAATTCTAAAATATTATCTATGTGAATGTTGGCAATTAAACGTTTGTTTTCAAAACGCTTTTCCAATAATTTTAATGCTATTGAATAATTATCGCCTGTGATGGGTAAGTGACGTATTGTCTCAAGGGCAGTGCCTTCCAGGCAAGTTAATAAATAATGAAATTTTTGAGTATCACTTATTGCGTCATTTGTGTGCACAATGCTAGTATATATCGATATAAAGTTTATCCATTTTGTCGTTTGGCCGTTAAAACGAGGCAAGTTTATATGTGGCAATGAAATGTTTTTGACACTATGATCAGATATATTTGAAGATGATGATTTGGTGTTAGAATGAAGCGATTTGTAAATACCTTTTACTTGATAAAATTCATTCATGAATAAATCGTAATTATCCTGGTGATTTTCATTATTAAAACCGGCACGCTTTGCCGCTTCGATAGATATATGACTTTCAATAAAGTCCGTTCTAAATTTGTCGACGTCTTCGTATTGTGTTTTAAATGAATCTTCAAAGGAATGATCTTCTTGTGCTTTTTTAGCAGCCGATAGCAAATTTTTTAATGAAAGTTGGGCCAAACGGTACCTGATTTCGGCCGACATACTTGATAAAATACAATTTACCTACTTGATTGACAATTGAATCAAAATGGCGATGATGAAAATAAACAATGATATTACAGGTTACTGCTTAACGCGTTTGACAAATGCGAAGCAGGTTGCAACGCCGCAAAGCAACGTTGCCGGTTGCCGATGTGATTTTATGTATAAGATTATTGTCGTCGCGACAATATAACGTGACAAAAAAATAATTTGAAAAATAATTTGTTACTATTGAAATGATTTTATGCAAGACTGATTTGAAGGATTGATAAAGGGTAAAGGGATTAACGATTCGATGGTTTATCCGGCTCGTAGGAACAAAATGTTTTGTAGTTTTTAAAAATTGAGTCTTTTAATATTTGCTACAAAGTTCAAATGAGAATGTGTTGTACTTACAGATTGTAATTAATCCCTTTAATTCACTTGCACTTTACACTGTATGATGAATGTTGATAAAACACTATGATTTATGATTTCACGATTATTGATTATTTAGCAATATAGAATTAATTTTATTATGTCGATCGACAGATGATATGTTATTGATTTTTAATACTCCGATTTCGCAATCGATGTTGACAGCGATACATTCGATAATGATCTGGTCGATGAATATGGTAGGATACGGAAATATATAGGAGTGAAGGAGACGGATATAGGTTTTAATCGATCTTGCATAAATCTATGTAATTTGATATTATTTAAATATATTGCACGCAACATACCATCTTTTAAAAAAAATCTCTCAATATGGTTTTCTTTTCTATTCGATTACACACATCATTTGAGCTTCGTTCATATCCACACATCGTTTCAAGGTTTTGTTTTATTTTTAATTTTTTTTACACTAGTACCTACAATTTATTATAAAACATAGAAATATTGGAATATGCTGGCACTGACAAAATGCTCCAAGAGGACACTTAATTAAACCATGAACAGGGGGCTACTCAAGACACGTGCCTAATACGTTCTAATCTTGGCTTAATCCTAAAAAATTATATCCTTGATCATAATCTAATCTTAACCTGTTTGAAGATGTTGTTTCAATTTAACTGTTATTTAAAAAAAATACACAGATCAAATGAAGCACATTGTTTCACTATACGTCAATAATCGCTGTCAAGAATCTTAAGCAAATAGTTCGGCCATCGTGCGCCTTTCGTTATAATTGACATTCAACAAGTAAACTATTATGTGATCGATCATTGAAATTATCACAAAATCATCATAATATTACAAGACGGTATATTGGTAAAGGTCGTACTACGGGAGTTATTTAAGAATAATGTAAGAAAATGTTGGGGTCCCGTAAGCAGTATTCTCGCAGTACGGGACCTTACCTTTTTCTAACATTTTTCTCAAATAACTCTTGTAATACGACCCTTAAGTCTTTTTAATACAATCCTGTATCTACCGGTATTTACATATAACATACATACATACATCGCATACAATCTCGGTTTTTTAAAAGGTGTGTATTGCATTACATAATTTACTTTTTATACAGTCCACATTTGCATCGATTCGCAATTCGGCGAACGTCGTTTACATTTTTAGTTCACAGTTACACATTGTTTCAAGTATTTGTTTAGAACAGTAAGTTTGTTTGGTGTTTCAACTGGTTGAAAAGTCTTCATCAGATAAAACGATCGTCCAATTATAAAAACTTAATTTAAAATCTAGTTCTTTAAATTAAAGGCTGATGCATGAAATAAATAAAAGTACACTTTTAATAATGTTGTGTGTTATAAAGTGTTGTTCTCATTAAAAACATAAATAAATGTGCACTTGTTTTTTTTCCTATTTTCTTGTGGAGTATTTTCCACAACACTAGATAATTAACATTTTATAAACTTTCGTTATTGTTACTCAAGTTCCTTGAGTAAGAAAGAAGACTGAAAACGGATTAAAACAGCGTCTTTCTTAGGTGGATTAGTGCCTTTTATCTCGAGGGATTCTAGTTTTATGTTGGATATAACCTAATTAGATATGAATAAAATATGAATACATAGGGACTAGGTACGTAATTCGTCAACAATAAAAACAAAAAAGTACTAAAAATACCATACGACCTCCAAAATTATTGTGATACTTTCAAAAAGTTTGCGGATCTGGCTGACCGCAACTGCATAATACGAGGGTATTGAGTTTCCCTTTTATTATCAAAATATTAATCATTTTGATGTTCGATAATTTTCTCTCTGCTGTTATTTTTAATAACAGTTTTTTTTATATTTAATTTTTATCACACCTAATATTTAGTTTTTTGGAAAATATAATTGAGATTAATATGAATGAATTAATTAATGCAAGTAAAGAATATAAATAAATAATGAAAATGAACATCTTTTGCTTGCACCTCTTAATAAATTGACGAATGACGTTGATGAGCAAGCGCTGAGTAATTTTAAACAAGTTATATTAAAAAAATCTAAATAATCTAAAATAAGATTTCGATTTGTTAGTATTATTTATTCGTGTCACGTGACGTCACTGTAATGGAACAAGAGGAGACAGGAGGGGGTTGTAAGAAGTGGTAAAAGCTATAATTGGAGTGAGAAGGAAAGTGAGAAGGAAGAGGAAGATAGAAAGAAAGAGGTTTGGGAAGATAAAGATGGACCCGAGCATTGGGGACTGTAAAACTTGGATTTCTTTAATCACTTAAATACAGAACTCCAATGAAGAGATTTAAATAAAATTTATACAGAGGTGGAAAATTTAAAATTCATTACATATTTTAATGCAAATTCAAATTACTTTTGAAAATTTCAGATTTGCATTTTACTTTAGGTAAGTACTACTGGCAACCTATGTACACTCTCAGCATCATAACAAGAAAAATTATATTCTGTGAATTCAGTCGAATCATAATAATCACCATATTGTTACATTCATTATTGTCTCTTTACTATACAATGTGATAGCGAAGTATTTTCTAGACAATATTATTTGGAATTCTCAACAGTGTAACTGCTCTAGTTTCGTCGTAATGTTTTAGTATATTAGTAAGTACACCATACACTACACCAAAAATGCGAACGTCACGACATTATGGTATATTTAGAAATTTTGTGTCTAGGTTAGTGTAAATTGTGTTTATATCTAATTTCAGGTTATTTATCGATATTTTTAACACTATTATCGTTTTTATGATGTCTACTTTGACATAACATTATTTAATTGTTCTCCTTTAAGTGTGAGATTAATATAAATCAGAAAGTTGCGAAAGTTGTTCTTATCACGTCGGGGTCACCACTTTCGGTTTAGATGATATTATATTATTTACCTATATGTGGGAGTTGAACTGCTTAAAGCGAGTTTTGTATAAGAGATGTTTATTGTGCAACTGGCCAGAAAGAACTAAACTGAGCTCATGATGGTGGCGATATAATTTACGGGATAGCTTGAGGGGGTTCCTCGTGTCCCTGCAGTATCATTTCTCTAAATAAGTAAAATTCTAATTTCTATTGTTATTGTTAGACACGTTCGAATTTTGAAAAGGATGTTAGTACCTGGTAATTAGATATTGGATCTTTTGGATACTGAGTTAGGTAATATTGTATATAAGATATGCCTTGATCTTCATTTCTCCTTTATATTCTCTTAATTGTTATACTTAGCTTATTGCGAATATCAGGTTAGACGCATGGACACGGATTTAAAGTATACGGAGAACGCACTAGTATCCATTACATACGTCTAAATTTTCCAGAAAAAAAACTAGGAAAATATTTGTTTCAAGTAGAGAAAAAAGCAATTCGCAACTCTAGTGTTGTTAGAATATCGTTTGTTTAGAATTTTATCAGCATTGTGTTGTTCTAATGGCATAAATTGAAAATCTTTTTTGGCGTTTTTACACGACTGTTCAATATTAAAAAATATTTTGCTGTGAGTGATATTTTTAATTTGATAAATTAACTGTAAATTTAATTTATTTAAGTACATTTTAATA
This sequence comes from Molanna angustata, assembly GCA_963576475.1. Classification (NCBI taxonomy): domain Eukaryota; kingdom Metazoa; phylum Arthropoda; class Insecta; order Trichoptera; family Molannidae; genus Molanna; species Molanna angustata. The sequence continues at coordinate 38,111,060 of OY754973.1, read as the reverse complement.
AATAAGCCAATGATTTATTTGATAATGACATTTTAAAATTCACTTCTCACGCAAATATTGCTTCTCCGGGCTGGAAATAGGTACTGGTTAGTTGGAAGAAATTATCACACGGCAATAAACTCGCCACTTGCGCAGAGTGCAAGGAAGTGTTAATTATGATTAAAATTATTCTAAATAGTATCCATACAAATCACGACATATTTTTTGTCACCAAAGCAGAAGACATTAATAATCTTGTTATGAATTTTTCATAACAAAATTATTTAAGTGATCTTATTACAACTTCATTTCAATGATCTAATTCCAAAGACTTTGGTCTCGTTTCTTGTGTATTGAATTAATTAGCAAAGAAAGAGATGGAATGAGAGTGTTAATTAATCTTTTTGATATTTTCGATATAAATCTTAATATTTTTTTGCTGGGAAAATTAATTGTTTTTTGTACCTACTGTGACGGTACAAACATATGACATTTTTTGACATACCTTTATGTCTTGATAATCTCTATGTCCAAATTATGTTGCTAGTTCATTGTTGTGTGTAATAGGTGGCAATGCGAAGGCGTTGTAACATTGAAATTATAATTTTGTTCATATAGCCAAGAATGATAGACATGGGAATATGTTTCTGTTAGAGTGAACTTCCTTAGACGCGACATCGAGTTAAAAGGAAGTCGCGAGATGGAGGAGCAACTTGTGCCATTAGGCTGTAGGCACATTCTCAACCCCCCATTCTTTGATAATACTAATTATTTCACATTATCATTATGCCACTTTATAATTATACACTTAAATATTATTTCTTACAAGGAAGGCGCTCCAGCAACAAAGCATTTCACAATACATCGACAAGTACACGAGCCTTGTCTTGTCTATTTAAATATTACATATATATTGTCTCTACTTTGAAAATAAAATGAAACTTTAATAATTGGTTTTATAATATGTTAACGGATCGGAAAGTAATACTGTTACAATAGGAATGTAATTGCAGTCAATTAGGTGTTCCTGCTGAAACTTTCGGTATGGAAATTTTACAAAAAAAAACATTTATTTTTCAATTCATTCCTTAATTAAGATCGACAAAACTGATCTCAGAATACTACTTGAGGTAATGCACGATAGAGGGTTTAAATATTCCAGGCCTCTAGTCTCTACTTTCTTTCAGACTTTTACGTTTGCGATTGTTATAATCATACATCATGATGTGACCTACATCCCATTAAATCTTTCACATCTATTTCGAATTATAATTAATCAATTTTACGTCCAACTAAAACTATTCGGGAAAACATTGCTACATTATTTATATGTGAGAATATCGTCTTTCCTCTTTCGAAGTCTCAATATAATATGTCAAGGCAGAGATGTTCTTGTTTATTCTCTTCCTTGGAGGTACACGACATGATGATATTATGTTTATTTGTAAGAAATTTCACTATACGAGTACTTACCAAACCTTTTTCTGGCTGAAAATCGCAGAATCGATAAAAGGTTCATTTTGAAACCGATTAACTGCTCTATTTTAATTATGACTTATTGAATTTAAGTATAATTCAGTTATGTATATAATATAATATACGGTTATAAAGTAATACATACAAAATGCGAAATTAATGGGCCGTTACATGTCACATAATGATAATTAATATAAAAGTTGGTTAGGTACTTAAATAAAAATATAATATAATAAAAGTACAAAGGATTTTGTTGTAAAAGGGAGGAATGAAGAGTGGAGGTGGTTTCATAAATTTGTATTAGGGAAACATAAGACAGCGAAGGGTGCGGAAACAGAAGCATTGAGGAGGGACAGACTAATTAAGTGTAGCTTCATTTAGGGACATGCCAGGAAATGCTGTTTATGGTCGTTTCTCAACGTTTAAACTATAAAAGGTTCGTTTTTTCCCTATTCTCTCTTATTCTTTGTAATCCGAGGAAACAATTTATCTAAAAATTAATTACTGCAAAAATGAGCTCTCGTAATGTTACCACATTTAGATTTAGCCACTTGAGAGAGCTTTTTGTTTTCAAAACGTAATTGCCACTAGCGTAAATGGTTTTCTTAAATCGAAGCAAGACCTTAACGAGGAAAAAATCACGTACTCACTGAGAAAAATATAGTTTCTAAAACCAGAATTATTAAAATTAAGATTTTTTATTTTAATCAATGTTTTTCCTCGGCGATTGTATGCTCAAATGTTGGCTTCACTATGAACACAGTAGTAAGAAATTGACACTTGTAAATATGAGGGCTCCATCCTCATATTTGTCTCTGAATACTGGTGTTAGAGTGCGCAATACTTTAATATTTTACCACATGCGTCGAACGAAGATAATTAATTCCACTTTTAAAGGTCTGAAACTGCGGTCATATTGCTTTCATTGATCTTTTTTTTTTATTTATTAAGCTTCATGTACAATACTGTGTACAATGGCGGGTTTATTGCCACAAGGCTTACTTACTTACTTACTCAGCCTCTTCTTGAGTCCAGTATTGGACAAAGGCCTCCCGCTTGAACTTCCACTGGTCTCTATCCTGTGCCATCCTTCGCCATTCAGGACCTGCCACTTTTTTGATGTCATCGGACCATCTGGTCTGGGGCCTTCCCACGCTTCTGTTTCCCGTTCTTGGCCTCCAGTCCATCACAATTTTTGTCCATCGTCCATCTGACACCCGAGATACATGACCCGCCCAACTCCACTTTAACTCCGCTATTCTTTTGGCCACATCCGCCACAAGGCGATTTCTTCTAACCAACCAAAGCTACGTGAGGTCATAGATAGTATAGTACATTAGATTTATAACAAACGGAAAGAAACTCGTAACATTATTAAAATTAAATTCACAGCAACAAAGGAAGGAAGGAAATAGAGGTTGAGGGTGGGGAGGATATGGGGTGTCAGTTAAGATTTATTAGACAGGTAAAACAGATTTTTTTTTAAAGTTTCATTACTTACGGTGCTGATTGCTGATTGTACTTCAAAAGAGGAATTGAGAAATTCAGTAGAATGAATGGGAATAGCTAGTGTGGTACGTTCAGCAGATCGAAAAGGCATATTCAATTTTTACAACTGTAAGATGGCACATTATTTTGAAATAGTTCTTGAATATACTGAAGCTAGGTCATGATCGACTGATGGTACTGTTACCAATTTATTGATGCTGTTATATTTTAACGCCGATGGTATACGTACGTATGACGGTATGACATGGTAAATATTTGTGTGTGTATGTTTATAAGAGAGTGTATTTGATGTGATGTATGCAGAGCGGCATTTAGTGAAATATTCCATACAAAGCCTGGCATGTCCGGAAACAAAGCGATTTAAAATAAAACATCAAGTAAGTAATTTACTCTCGGAGAGAGTTTTTCACTGCATTTAATTGTTATATGTGAATTTTTACTCTTTCAAATTGTCACATGGCATTGTTCAAATGCAATAAAACGTCATTATACTGTGCGTCACATACACTACCAACCATTATATAATACTACACTAGAACACAGATTATTTAATTACGTTTAAGTATATTATTATGATTAATATAAAAAAAAATCTTCGATAATTATTAGGTAGGTACCTACTATAAACTTACGGGTGGAAATATTTAAACTGATCCTTGCTCTCAAAAATCAAATATCAAACTGATTATTACCAAAGATATTTATTATGTGATATTTAAAAGCGTTATTTTTTATGCAAAGAAATTAGTGTTATCGAAAACAAGTCAAATCTAGTAGTTAAAAGAAAAATAGTATATAAATAAATTGTAATCGTATTTTTTTGTAATTGTAACTTTTAGAATTAGCGGAACATTTAGAACATATAAAATAATAGATAAATTGTCTATAATAAACTAATTATGAAATTTTTCATAAGATAGTGAAATTCATATAATCATAAATCATTACGATATTTTTCATACGATAGTGAAATTCATATAATTATAAATCATTATGATATTTTTCATACGATAGTGAAATTCATGAAATCATAAATCTCTTTGATAACATTTCAAACGGTTTTAGATATTTATTATTAATTTAAGATTTGGTACACTGTTAGCACATATCAAACATAACAAAGCAACCGTGCACACAAAAATCCCACAAGGCAGCCTGACTGTGGGTATACCAATTATAATACAAACAAAATTCTTTTGCTAATAACATTACATATAAATATACATAAAAAAGAAAAACAAAGTCCTAAGGCAAGATAAAAAGAACATATAGATATAAAACATACATATGTAGATCAATAGGTAGGAATATACAAAACAGCAGACCGACAACGGTCCTAACAAATACTACACAGTCGACAGCAACATTACTAGGCAAGTACAAGGATATCTATGTCGCAGTCAATTTAGATATTTTATGGTTTAAAAATTTCCAATTAAAATAAAAATTAAAAATAAAAACACCATTGAACTATTACACAGGAACAGCAGTATATGAAGAAGAAAAAAAAAACAATACCGAATAACAATAATTAAAAAAACCTATTAAATAATATAGTGTCCCTATACACTACTATTGTTGGGGTGAAACTCTTAGTTCTTTGTAAGTAAAAGATGTTATATTCTTTTACACTTTAATTACAATACGTTCACATATACAAGATACAATTCAAGGTCAAATACTATAACAATTCACGGAGGTAGCTATCAACGGCGTAACGATGAATGACGCGCCGCGTGCCTATTCACACACTATATACACACACAGACATGCTATCTCTTTCATTCACATATCTCACACTCCTCCACACTTAACCTCTGACATCCATCCCTTACACTGGCCTGCAGGGATAACCGATGTCCAGGATCGAGTGTCCAAGTGTTCCTCCATCCTGCCTCCAGGCAACCCTCCCGATAACCTGAAACAAGAGGAAACACAACTTAGCATCCGAGGAGTGAACTGGGGTGTCCGGGTCCAAACTCAAGCAATCCATAAGCTTCAGAGTCGAGACCCACAAGAACTATGAGAACAACTTTCTACCCCCCATCTGACCACTTTACACTTGTGGTTCTTAATTGGTTAACATGCCTTTTCCATGTGTAACTAGTACCCAGAACATTTACCAAGTAAATTGCCTTCCCAATTTTCCTAGTAATCTGTCCCAAAACCCATGTTGGTTTGTTTACTACCCTGTAGTCTTTTACCCAACATTTTTGACCTGTTTTCAATTCCTTCCTCTCTCTCCCTCCATAATAATAATGCTGCCTCTTTTGGCTTTTTAACAAGTTATGTCCAATAATATCCTCATGATCATTATTATCATTACAATTAAATTCAGGAATGAAAATGTCAAAATTTGTCCTTAGTTTTCTACCTAACATTAAAACTGATGGTTCAACCTTTGTTGAAACATGCGGAGAATTCCGATAATCAACTAAAAAATTATCAATTCTATTTTCATAATCACTCATAAATTTTATATTATTTATTAATAATTTTTTTAAAAACATTTTACACGTTTTCACCGTGTTTTCCGCTTGACCATTGGAAGAAGGTGAAAATATTGGTGACGTTACATGTTTTATACCATGTTCAACACAAAAACTCTGAAATTGATTTGACATAAAAGCACTACCATTATCCGATACTATCGTTTTGACACATCCAAATTGACAAAATAATTTTTTTAATGCTTTAATGGTGCAAAACGCATTAATATTCTTCATTTCTAAGCATTCAATCCATTTTGAATATGCATCACATACTACAAGAATTGATTTACCTGCAATTGGTCCAAAAAAATCAATATGTATTCTCGTCCAAACCGACTCTTCCTTAGGCCAGCTTGTCAATACATTTTTTGGTTCCGATGCGGCAACTTTTGAGCATTCAAAACATTCACTAACTAATTCTTCAATGTCTTTATCAATTTTCGGCCAATAAACATAACCTCTTGCAAGACCTTTTGTCTTCACAATACCAAGATGAGATCTATGTAACATACCTAAAATTTTATCTCTCAAGCTTGACGGAATAACTACTCTATGATTCCACAAAATGCACCCTTTTATAATCGATAACTCATTTCTCTTTATCCAGAAATGCCACAAATCACTGTCTTTGTTAACTTTATCCGGCCATTTTGATTGTAAACAATACATAATACGCACTAACACATCATCACAACTAGTTGACTCACTAATCTGCTCAATGTTTATACAAATTTGCTCACTGTCACATATTAAATTTAAATAATTATCTGTCAAGTTATCACAACTATTATCTGGTTCACTAACCGGTACTCTCGATAAATAATCAGAACAATTATCTTTAGACTTAATGTATTTAATTTCGTAATTAAAACCAGCCAAAATTAACCCGTATCTTTGCAATCTATTTGCTGCTAACGTCGGTATATTCTTTTTTTCACTAAGAATTCTCGTTAGCGGTTGGCTATCAACCAATAATGTGAATTTCCTACCGTACAGATACTGAAAAAACTGCTTTAATCCATATGTTATAGCTAACGCCTCAAGGTCGATAATAGCGTATTTTTGTTCTTCCTTAGACAGAGTGCGCGATACAAAAGCTATCGGTCTTTGTTGCTCTTTACCAATTAACAATGACGCCGCTAACCCTTTCAGTGACGCGTCTGTAACTAAAGTTAATGGTAAATTTTCGTCAAAATGTGCTAAAACATTCCCACTAGTTAAAACTTTTTTTAACTCATCGATTGCCTTCTTGCAATCGCTACTAAATTCCCAAACTGCATCTTTTTTTAATAACTCATATAACGGTTTCGCTATACTAGACATATTCGGAATAAAATTCCTATAGAAATTAATTAAACCTAAAAAACTTTTCAACTCATGAACATCCCCTGGATATGGAGTTAAAGTTATAGCCTCAACTTTACTTTTTAAAGGTTCCACCCCTTTTTCCGAAATCTTATGTCCTAAAAATTCTACATTATCCCTAAAAAATTCGCACTTTTCCGTATTTACAGTCAAATTACATTTTTTTAAACGTTTTAATAATCCCTCTAAGTTACTATCATGTTCCTCTAAAGTTCTTCCTGAAACCAAAATATCATCCAAAAATACCACAACTCCTTTTAAACCTAATAAACAAGCTGTTAAATTTTTAGCGAAAATTCCTGGGCTAGATGACAAACCGAAAACTAACCTATTATACCGAAATAAACCTAACGATGTGGAAATCGTTGTATATTTTTTACTGTTTTCATCCAACTCAAACTGAGTATAAGCATTTTTTAAATCGATCTTGCTAAAAAATTTACTTCCACTAATTTCCGACATTAACTCTTCGAATTTTGGTAACGGATATCTATCAACAATTAACTGTGGATTCACTGTTGTTTTATAATCCCCACAAATCCTGATTTCCCCCGATTTCTTTATAACAGGAACAATTGGAGAAGCAATGTCACTCGACGTCACTGCCGTGATTATGCCCTCTTTCTCCAATCTTCTAATTTCTTTTTCGACTTTTTCCCTGATCGAAAATGGAACTAACCTAGGTTTACAAAATTTAGGTATAAAATTCTCTTTAACAAACAACCTAACCTTTCCTTTGGAAAATCTTCCCAATTTTTCACTGAAAACATCCGGATATTTTTCCTTAATTTTAATAATATAATTATTTTTAAAATTTTCATCAACACTGGTCAGTAAAGTGTTAACACCTTCAAAGTAAATATTGAATTTCTGAATTACATTTCTGCCTATTATTACACTGTTGCCATTGTTTACTACAAAAAATTCAATCACTTGTTTGATATTGTTGTATGTTACTTCCATTATACACATACCAATACATTTTAAAATACTACCGTCGTATGATTTCAAAATACTTGTCGGTTTATTCAATTTATAATTTTTAAACTTCTTAAAATAAATATCTTTCGGAATTACACATACATTAGCACCTGTATCAATCATCGCGCGAATAATCTGACTACCAATACATATATTAATCATGAATGGATTTACAATTTCATTATTACCTTCCGTATTGCAAACAACATTTACGTTCGTATTATTTTCTCTAGTAAAAATACTATTTTTGCTTTTACCAAACTGATCGTTTTTACATGCTTTCGCAATATGACCCATTTTTCTACACTTATTACACTTAAAATTTTTAAATTTACAATCTTTAATTAAATGACTATCAGATAAACATGCAAAACATTTTAAATTCCTATTACTTACATGCGGTGATACTGATCTATTCCTTTTCTTATCAACTTCGTTGAAATTCCTTCTATGTGCACTATTTTTATTATACCTACTATTCTGTTTACTTGCGATTTCACAAATTTCTGATTTACAACTTTTTATCATATTTTTATTTTTTGATACCGATTCCAATACATTTGCATATTCGAGTATTTGAGAAAAACCCTTTTTCTCGTCCTCCAAATACAACTTTTCTTTTATTTGACTATTACACAAACCGATAATAAAAATATCTTTCAAAGATTCTTCCAGACGATCATTAAATTGACATTTAATACTACGCTCTTTTAATTTACAAGCAAACTCTTTTACTGATTCATGTTCAGACTGTTTCATACAATAAAATTTTTCTCTCTCAATATACGGAGAAACAGTTTCATTACAAAAATTATCCAAATGATCAAATAATTTCGACAATTTTTCTTCAGTAACTTTTCTTGGTACACACAAGTTCTGTAATAAAACAAAAGTTTTTTCAGACAAAGAGGTTAAAAATATTGCTCTCTTCCTTGATTCAGACATTTTTTCATCATCAGCTATGATGAATTGCTCAAAACGTACCCTGAACACACTCCACAAATCACTCTCGTGATTGAAAAGCGGTAGATTCCTTTGTTCCATATTACCGAAAAAAGAATACCTACAGACAAGAAAAGAAAAATACACTTATCTTAACTCGATCCTGTCCAGTCGCTTGAACCTGCACTACGGCCCAACCCTGTCCCTGCAGAAGTCGTCTCTGTCGAATCCTGGTCTTCCAGCTCTCTGGTCCTCTTCCGTTGCCTCTGCTCGACGCTCGTTCACAGCAAGCAGCCAATCCTCTTGTCCAATCCTTGTGGTCCCCTGGTCCTCTCTGATTCTCGTTCCCGTTGTCCTTCCTGGTCTTCCTTGGTCCCCTCTGGTCCCCTTGAAGTCCAGTCGAAGTCTCCCGAAGTCGTATCTCGAAGATCCCTGTCTTCTTCAGCTCCGATACTGCTTCCTCGAAGATCTTCTTTTCTCGTACACTACAGTGTCTATGAACACTTGTACGAACTTGTACCTCCAAATTTTTTTCCCAGTGAAAAAAAATATTGTCGCCTGTTTCGCCGAAAAATTTTTTCTTCTCGAAAAAATTCCCAATTTTCTGCGTAGATTTGTTCCAGACTGCGCCAGTATAGTGTCCCTATACACTACTATTGTTGGGGTGAAACTCTTAGTTCTTTGTAAGTAAAAGATGTTATATTCTTTTACACTTTAATTACAATACGTTCACATATACAAGATACAATTCAAGGTCAAATACTATAACAATTCACGGAGGTAGCTATCAACGGCGTAACGATGAATGACGCGCCGCGTGCCTATTCACACACTATATACACACACAGACATGCTATCTCTTTCATTCACATATCTCACAAATAATAAATTATAATACTAGTTGGAATAAAGAACTTCAAGAAGGCCTTCGACAAAGTGGACCATAGTATATTAATGGAAAAATTATCAGATAATGGAATTAAAGGCAGCCTACTCAGGTGGACAAAATCATACATTACAAATAGGCATCAGGTAGTTGTTCTCAACGGCCATTCCTCCAATAAAGTAAAAATAACATCTGGAGTACCTCAAGGTTCAATCCTTGGCCCACTACTCTTCACGATATTAATTAACGATATCAACTCATGTTTCATAAATAGTAATTTTTTAATATTTGCTGACGATTTAAAAATTTTCCTTAAAATTAAACATGTACACGATTGCACAGCTCTCCAGGACGACCTAAATAGATTAAACGATTACTGTCAGCGAAATAAACTATATCTTAATTTAGCTAAATGCAAGACTATCACATTTACAAAAAATAAAAATATTATCCAACATAATTACTACATCGACACTCATCCACTTGACAAAGTCAACAATATTCGGGATCTAGGAGTTGTGTTTGATAGCAAACTTCATTTTGACATCCATGTGGAAAACATAATCAACAAAGCATATAAAATGATGGGTTTTGTGATGAGATTGACTAAAGAATTCAAAAAAACCAGCTCATATTTAATATTATATAATACGTTAATCCGCTCACAACTCGAATACTGCTCTCAAATATGGAATCCACATTACAACATATACGCCGAAAAAATTGAAACAATTCAGAAAAAATACCTCAAGACTATGCAATACAGAACACAGAATCCCCGACTACCATACACTGACCTACTTAATAATTACAATCTATGCACACTAAAAGAGAGACGTACCCTATTTGACATGACAACACTACACAAAATAATCAATAGCACGTTTGACTGTCCAGCACTCGTTAGCTCAATTAACATACATGCACCACTCAGATGCCTAAGAAACAACTTGCTCTTCCTCCCGTCAACTTCAAACACAAATGCAGGATTTAGGAAACCAACCAACAGAATGTGCAATGAATACAACAAAACCTTTCCAGACACACACATCTTCTCCAAATCATACACAGCATTCAAACACGAAATAAAACACATTCAAAAATCATCACCACAACACGCGATGACATAATAATACACATACTCTATTGAGATATTAATCATCTGTCATAACATACTACACCATCTCTTTTATTGAATTATGGCTCCTTAATTTTAATTTTATTTTATGTATTTTTGTTTTATTTTTCTCTTTTTTATCATTATGTTAATGTATAACTCTTGTTTCTCTATTTCTCGCCTCAATATTTATTTCTCGCCTCAATACTTATTTCTGTATAATTATTTTCTTATCTATTTCATTTCGTTTATGTTAATTTAAATTGATTTTTTTTTTCTTCTTTACTTGTTTTGTCTTTTATTATTATTGTATTACTTTGTAAATTTTCACTTTCATATGTTTATATTGTGAATACTGTAAGGTTGCAGATAAACTTTGAATTCTATGTTACCATTAGTTATATGCATATTTTCTGTAACTGTTTGTATTCCTAAATGAATAAATAAATAAATAAATAAACAGTAGAAAAATATTAATTCAAAATAAATATTATAATATAATTGCAAGTGGTATAAATACCCACACAAAAATAAATGAAGAATAAAAGGAATAGAATCAGGAGACAAGAACAGAAAATAATTATTAATTTATAAATTAACTCAGAGAATACAAGCAGTCAACAAGCATAATTAATTTTGAAAAATAAATTAACAAACAAATAAGGAAAGAAGTTAGGACATAAAAATCAAAAATCATAGCAAATACTCTTGCACATTACATTGGTTTGTGAGTAGCCAAGATTTCATATGTCTGGGAAAAGTTTTTGCAATTGATTGCGTTTTCACCACGGATGAGATACGACCGGTTTCGTTGTTGACATCCGTTCTAAAGATGAAGCGGTCGCTTCGGAATCGGTCGTTTTAAATAACTCATTCGTAGTATAAAAACGGAAGTATCAAGTAACTCGTCCGTGGTATAAAACCGGACGTATCAAATAACTAATTTGGGGTATAAAAAGGGTCGTATCAAATAACTCATTCGTTTTTTAAACAAATTAAAATGTATATATTTTTTTTGAAAACTAAGTATTTAAATCGAACATTGATTGTATTTTGAATGAATTACAAAAGCACAAACGACATAATGCAATATAATAGAACCGTTGAATGTTTTTCATGGTTTGAATACACTTTTTTGGGATATTAATGGTTATTGTCACACCTCTATGTAATATTTCCATCAATGATGTTTTATTTTCAATTTTAACACTTGGCAATCAAATATAGATAAAATTAATACGAATACGTTATATTTGCATTCAGAAAATGTACATGACAGTTAAAAAATTCGTCAATTACCGAGCTGCGTTTTATTTGACGAGTCATTTATGTAGGTATATATTGACATAATATATTATGATATTTGCATTGAAACCGGGGGCCTAGACAACGTGTCATTTAAACTAAGCGTTATATCGCTAAGCGATAGTAAATGTATGAAATTGGTCGCTATGACAACACGTGACAGCCACAAATTTCATACATTTCTATCGCTTAGCGATATAACGCTTAGCTTTAATGGCATGTTGTCTAGGGGGGCAGAACTGATATTTACGTACTTTAATTTAATAACATTAAATATTATTTTTTAACCATCAAAAATGTAAAATAAATAATATATGGATTTTTTTTATTACAAATACTAAAAATTACATTATTTTAACTAAGAAATGTAATAAATAAATTGGGTTGGTTTGGACCACCTCACTAGGCCAAGCCTGTTCCGAGGTGGTAGACTAATTACATAATATTAATTACTAAAAATAATTTTAAGCGATATTTTTATTGACAAACATTTTTTTCAAAATCTCAATAGAGACGAAGTTGGGATATTGTAGAAGAACCAGGAACTCGAGGCACCTACAGGGCTTACGACCTGTCATCGGCTGGTTTACGTTATCACTTTATGCGCTTGCGCAACGTTCACCAATTATGCCTTCTTATTGAGTTCCCTTATCGATGTACTTTTTGAAAGTTCTATATATTTGAATAGTGTGTAACATTTCACCTGAAAATAATGCATTATTACTATTGCCATCTATGGAGTAACGGAGAAACCTTTTTGTAACGCCATCTATTGAGAGATTGAGAAATTAATTTTTATTTGTAAACAATGAAAGCAACAGTCCTTATAAATGAGATGACGGTGTCACACACAGATGTCACCCCTGAACTGCGCCAGAAATATTATTTCATTTTTGGCTTGTTCACCTACTTGTACCAATGTGTATGTAAATCGAATATTCTTTTTTAATATATATGCATATGCGTATATGCAATTAAAAAAGAATATTCGATTTTCATTTTAAGCTGTAATATAGAATGATTGTGTTGCCCATGATCCACTTATTGTGTCCTATGTTAGTAGTTTTGTCATGTATGTACATATGTATGTTGTTATGAATTGAGAATTTGCTGACAATAGTTGATCCCTTTGTTATATAACCATGTTTGTATTTTATGTATGTTGTTATGAATTGAGAATTTGCTGACAATAGTTGATCCCTTTGTTATATAACCATGTTTGTATTTTATGTATGTTGTTATGAATTGAGAATTTGCTGACAATAGTTGATCCCTTTGTTATATAACCATGTTTGTATTGTATGTATGTTGTTATGAATTGAGAATTTGCTGACAATAGTTGATCCCTTTGTTATATAACCATGTTTGTATTGTATGTATGTTGTTATGAATTGAGAATTTGCTGACAATAGTTGATCCCTTTGTTATATAACCATGTTTGTATTGTATGTATGTTGTTATGAATTGAGAATTTGCTGACAATAGTTGATCCCTTTGTTATATAACCATGTTTGTATTGTATGTATGTTGTTATGAATTGAGAATTTGCTGACAATAGTTGATCCCTTTGTTATATAACCATGTTTGTATTGTATGTATGTTGTTATGAATTGAGAATTTGCTGACAATAGTTGATCCCTTTGTTATATAACCATGTTTGTATTGTATGTATGTTGTTATGAATTGAGAATATGCTGACAATAGTTGATCCCTTTGTTATATAACCATGTTTGTATTGTATGTATGTTGTTATGAATTGAGAATTTGCTGACAATAGTTGATCCCTTTGTTATATAACCATGTTTTTATTGTATGTATGTTGTTATGAATTGAGAATTTGCTGACAATAGTTGATCCCTTTGTTATATAACCATGTTTGTATTGTATGTTGTCTTGTGTTATATCTTTTAAAATTAAATTTAGGATCTTTGGAGCAAAGTATTGATAATGTCGTTGTCCGTCCGGAGTGATTAGTTGATGTCGTGAGAATGTTGAGCAGTGATATGGTTTTTCTTATTAGTTTTAAAGTGAATTAGAGTGTGTTTAATATAGAGTCGTGCTGTATTTAGTACGTTAAAGTCTTTAAACAGTTGTATGGTCGAGAAATGGAAAGGTTTTTTAATGATCACTTTAATGAGAGCTTTCTGAGCCTTAAATAGAGAATCCATATTTGTTTTAGATGTACCTCCCCACCCAATCATTCCATGAGAGATAATCGATTGCACTATTGCATAGTATATAGTTAACAAAATTTTTGGTCCATTATGTTACTAATGTTTTTAAATAGGTATATAAGTTTTCTTATTTTTTTCTCAGTTGCATTTATATGTTCTGTCCATCTAACATATTATTATGTATATTTTTCAGAAGTTGATTCAGTTTAATGTGTACAATAGTACAATCCATTCCAACTGTCGATTTGATCAAGGTAATTTATTTCTCTTAACAAATCAACATAGTTTCATGCCAAGATACGCGTGATTTGTATGGCCAGGCCTCTATTTTTCATGGTTTTTCAACTTTGAAGTAAAAAAACACCAACTTCGAGGCTTCGCAGCATATATGTTATGCATATGGATGAACTCAGGATTTGGAATAGAAAATAAACATGTGTATGTGTCTCGTCGTCCTCCCCCCTTATAACTTTTGATCCGCTCAGTGCACAGAGCCCAAAACTATAGAAAGAAAATATAGATAGTTATAGGCCTACAAAACTTATATACTCAGAATTTTGAATTTTTGTTGGTCAAGGGTTATCAACTTTTGAATTTTTACTATATTTTTCTGTATACTTATCTCAGAAATCACAAAAGCTAGAACGCTGTCAATTTGTATTTAGACAAATACAATTTCAAATTTTTTTTAAATTCCAGGATTTCTCAAACATTTTTTTAAGAAAACCTTTAAAAAAATATCGAATAACACAGAAACTAATAATTAATAAGATTAACCCAACTAGAAAATTTAATTTTGTATAAAAAATATAAAAACAGCCTTTTTTTAACAATTTTTGTAAAAAAATATTTTAGTGACAATATATTTGATACAATTTGTATGTTACGAGGACTCTTAATAGTTTGATACTTAATCCCCAATCTTACATACCATCAGGTTTGTAAGGATGGAGATTAAGAACTGACCTCCATATTATCCTATCCACTATCCACTGCCCACTCTTGGACGAAGGTCTCCACCATTCGCTTCCATGATTACATTTTAATTGTAATTTGTCATTTATGCTATTTATTTCATATACTTACACACACTGCCTTCGGGCGATAATTTATTGCACGAAAGCATGTAAATGCGGAAAACAAAATACGTTTAGTAAAAAAAAACATCCCCCCTCAAGAGACGAACCCCGACCCCCATCCTCAGCCGTGGCAGGCTTTGTCTGGGTAATCCCTGGGGGATCGTAAAACGGCGGTGAAGGTGACAGTTAAACTTTTACTGCTGCAGAGGGGCTGGTAGGAGGGGTGACCCTTACCCTATCCTCACTCCCCCGCATTATCCACCACTCACAGAGCAATATATGTATCCTCTGATCTAGAAGTGACCTCAAGGTGAGGACAATACCTTCATGTATCTTCAAACGATACATATATTATATTCACAATACAATAATATTTATACCGCATTAATAATTTGTTTCTTGTATATTCCTTTACGTGTAGGAAGAATAGATTGAACAAACATTTCATACAATCCATTCTTATCTAGGCAACCATCCGTCGCTTTTTACTCCTCACTACCCCAAGTAGATATAGGCCCGGTATTACAGTCGGCCCTCAACTCATTGAGTTTGTTAAACTCAAGATTAATGTTAAGGGGAAATTGAATCCATTTCCGTATTACAGTGCAATATGACATGTCGGTTACTAAATCTTCAATTATAGACATATTTTACTTTTTCTGTGGTTAGGTATTATCTGTCAAATTTTAAATAACCTCAAATAATACGAACTACAAAATGGGACGCTACGACTTGAAATACTATTGTTTTACTATCCAACATGGTAAATTTAATTTTTTTCACCAAAATAATGCTTTTAAATTCCCATGTTCGTTTCAATATGGCTGTCAGTTTGTTGTGTTGTTTGGCGCCACCGTCGATACAACTAACGCCTCTAGTGATAGAACACTGAAATTACACTCGTTGCCTAACACCTCTAGTGATAGAAACTGAAACTACACGCGTTGCCTAGCAAATGACAGTTGACTCACCGTTAAGTACTTATAGTTAGAGAGTTATAAATTCGCAATTTTTAAGTAAGTATTTTTTATTGCAGATTATCAACTAGTATCACACTGAGTTTGTATTCTGAAAGTTTCATCACAATGTATCTGTGTGTGTGTGTGCTGTGTACTATGTGATTTGTGCTATGTACGGCGTGTGTATTTATTTTATCGATTATAGACTAAAAGTTTTCAAATTTTGCAAATTTGTATATCTAATATTCGCCTGGACACCATTACTGTTCACGTGGTGTGGTACCTGTAAATCGCCAACACGAGTACTAAGGGGTGGAGGAGCTCCCTGTGCATGATTGGTGGTCATGACCCACTCGGCGGTAGCCCATCATGATGATGAGACAGGTGCGGCCGACGCTGGCATGGAAATCGAAGAACTGAAAGTACTACGAGCTTGGCGAAGGCTCCCTGTGATAGTCTAGTGTACCGTGGCACTGTCGGGAGGGTAACCCTCGCCATGATTGACGGGCCTCCACGATTGTGGTTGGACTCTTAGTGGTAGTGGTATGAAATATGCATGATAGTAGTTTCTTGTTTCGTCCGACGAGCAGCCGCTTCGGGGATGAACAGAACTACTTAGTTCTATAACTGTCCCTATGGAGTGGGGTAGGCGACTGTGACTTTCCTCTAATGGACACAATAGATTTTGAAGGATATCTGATGGGTGCTTCTCAATTTTTTTCAAAGTGACCCCAGACTCTAAAAACTTAAAAAAATATATTTTTGTTTTAGAATTGCCAAAAAGGCACATCACTTTCATAAAATGGCATTAAAGAATTATCAAGTTTTCGTAATAAAATATTAAAACCAAAAATAATTTAACATGCCATGAAAATGCTGAATATTTTCCATGGAAAATTTGAATACTTTGTGGGGTAACTTGGTAGTATAGAGTATAGTGTTGGCCACAACCCACTCATTTTTCTTTTTTGTCAGCACGCTTTCTTAACTCTATTCTTGGTGAAATTATTTTTACAAATCATTTCGGCCAAATCGACAATTATGTAAACTCGAAATTTTTCAACAAAAGTTGTATGATACCTATTTTATTACACAGATCGCCGTGGGAGAGTTGGTTAGCCGTTTGGTTTCTGTGCGGGCGTCCAGGGTTCGATTCCCAGCAGAGGAGAAATAATCCAACTGTCGATTTGTTCAGGAGAACTTTGTTCTCTTAACATATCGACAATGTTTCAAGCCAGGATATGCGAGAATTGTATGCAAAGGTCTACTTTTTTCACGGCTTTTCCATCTTTGAAGTCAAAAAACACCAACTTAGAGGCTTCGCAGCATATATGTTCCATATACGGATTTACTCAGAATTCGGAGTAGAACATTTCGTGTGTCTAAGTGTGTGTGTGTGTGTGTGCGTGCGTGCGTGCGTGCGTGCGTGCGTGCGTGCGTGTGTGTGTGTGTGTGGGTGTCTGTGTGTGCGTGCGTGTGTGTGTGTGTGTCCCTTATAACTTTTGATCCGCTCAATTGACAGAGTTCAAAATTTCAAAATATATAAAAAGTAGCAGCCTACAAAACTTTTATACTCAAAATTTTGAATTTTCGTTTCAGTCAGGGGTTATCAACTTTTGAATTTTTACTTTATTTTTCCATATATCTCAGAAACCATAAAAGCTAGAACGCTGAAAATTGGTACGAATATAGAAAAATACAATATATTAAATTTAATTTAAAGACTTAATAGTTTGATACTTAATATCTAAACATACATACATACCATCATGCTGTTTTCATATTCTAGGTAGGAAAAAAGGACTGACCGCCATACTATCCTATCTTGACATACATACCTACATGTGTTGTATAGAAAACAAAATATCTTAAAATATTCAATAATTTGAATTATTGGGTTTATAGTTTGGTACTTATTCTTCAACTATACATACTATCGCTATCGACAGTTGGATCTTATGTGTTACATGCAACTAGTAAATATATATTAGTATGATTTTAACTATTTTTATATTGAAAACATGTAAAATATTATTGTTGCATCTAACCGAATAAAATTAAAAATTATTAACGCTCAGCTTTACTACTTTGTATGAAATACAAAATTGTTCAATTTTATCAAAATATCAAATAAATTAAGCTGGAAGCTCTAGCCGGGCAGTTTCAATATGTATTGTAAATGGTAATACTCAAATTCTGAAAAATTCAGAGCTTAAACTGGCCGAAAAGTTAAAAATTGATTGCAAAATTCCAATACAAACAGACAAGTGAAGTTAAAGAAAAGGGTGTAAAAAAGACCGTTTTTTACACTTAGGCAACGAGAATGTCAAAATAAATTAAATGATGTGAGATTTTTTACGTTCATTACATTAGTTATGTGCAATCTTAACTAGAACATCCTAAGAAATATTACCAATTTTGAATCCAGACGGAATGGAATTACTTTTTCAGATTATTTACTTCTCCTGTACCATACCCATGATGATTGATTCACTTCGATTTTTCTAATAATACCTACCTTACTCTAATATTATTATATTCTACTTTTCAATAGTAAATCACTTTAAATCTTCTTAATCCGATTTCCCCTATCAAGATTATTCCATGATTTTCGTATATGTTCTTATGTGACCGAATTTAATATAAGTATTTGATAAAATGTTTTAAATAAATTTAATGCTATATATAAACTCGACCTTTAATTCGTTTGTCGCTTTCATTTATTTTAGAGAAAATGTCAATTTGGATGTTGGCAAATGCCGTTTAGCAACAAGCCGCTAGTGTACAAATTAGTTATTTGTTACATACAAATAATTTAATAAATTTTACCTAAAATTACAGTGCTGGATTTTTTAACGATGTTCTTAGGGTTTGTCCTCTATCATTTTTTTTATTTCATCTGTTGTTTAAGAATCAAGAGGGAATTTTTATAAAATTAATATATTGGTACTACATCATTGCATATTAAAAGTACGATTGTTATCTTTCTCAACAAAGACTGCTCCCAATATAACATAGGGACTTGAGTTAGCAAATTGGAGAACAAAAACAATAGCTAACAACAAAACGTAGGGAAGAATCGATAGTATGGATGTGTACTGTTGTCGTGTGCCTTCCATTGTCAATATGTGTTTTAAGTATTTATTATTGATGTCAAACTTTTTTTTTAAAATCCATAATATACTAATATTATATAAATAAAAAAAATGGTAGCGTTAACAGAAAAAGCTTACGATGTAAATGCAGATATAATTTTTATTTTATTTTTCAAGAATCAAGTGAAGTTTTTTAAGATTATGTATTCAAGAATTATAAAGTTGGACGTTCGCAAACAAAAATGATTATAGAACTACCTAAATTATATTCTCTCAAGACAATGTAAGTATAATGTAAAAAATGCACTCCATTTATAATAAACGAAGCATTGTTGAAAATATTTTTGATTACTTCTTGGTGAAACTAATTTGAAATTTTACAAGAATTTTCTCATTAAGCGGTGAGTTTTTTTACGGGCGGTTCGGGAAAAAAATTCCAGACATAAACTTTGAATTCGAAAGATTTCAGGATAATTTTCTTAGGAAAATTTGTGTTAATGAGAAATTGCCGATACAACTTAGTCGCGGAAAATTCAACTTTCTTTATTTGGTATTAGTTTGGTATGTATCGTGAAAAATATAAAGGTTTCATTGTTTGAAAACTGCATTGGAATACTAAACTACTTTTACATTGCTGTAGGTACTCATTATAACTTGTAAATATCGAGATGGGTTCCCTCATCAGACTAGTTATATAGGTATTATAGTTATAGTATTATTTATATTTTTATGGTGTAAATGGTGGACTATTTGTGATACTCCATCAACTTTGCTAATTTAATCCCTATACATTTCCTTTCTTCAAAGGATCATTGACATGGTCATGGTATCCTTCCCTTTAATTTTATGTCTTTCACCCATAATGACCAATTTCATGACCATACTGACATTTTTATTGTATCTGAATATATATTCAAAGGGGAATTTTTAAAAAGATCACAGATACAGCCTCTTAGAACTTGGGTATGGCTGGAATGCACTGTTGTGGAAGTGATATCATACGGATGATTTTTATACGCCATTTTTGTGAATTCAAAATTATAATACGTATTTTTAACATTTATAGATTTTTTTATGTTTTGATATTTTTATCTCCATCTTAATCTCTAAGCGCGTCTATATTATCTTTGTAACTTCTGTATGGGAAATGATGTGATAATACATAATATATGTATCATCTTTATGTATAAAACAAAAATGTGTATATGTGATATGTTTCTCTTAATAAATAAATAAATATACACCCTTAAAAGCAGTTAAAGAGAAATTGGTCAAAAATCATGTTTTTATTAGGAATTGAACATGTGATAATAAGCGATAAGTGATAATGAAAATATTGATTTTTTCATAAACGATCTTGTGAATGTAGGTAGTTGAACTGTCGATTTTGAGGCATATAAACCGCAACGATCGTTTTTTCTGTATGTAATATTTCTACCGGCGAAACTACAGTTGTTAAATACAGTCGCGAAAGAAAAAAACTCCAAATGTGTCCATTTTTCTGACAGTATGTACAAAACATGGATGCCTATCCATACACCGGGGAACGAGATCTACATATTTAAACCGTTAAAAAATACGACATTTTGTGATATTTTGCACTAAAAGTTTAGTGACATATGATGGTGTATCCAACCAAAGTAAATCATTGTACAATTTTAATTAACACGAATCACTTTGTTAGAAACTCGTCATGGTTCAAACAAAGTGATTTGTTGAAGTATTTTTCATTCATTGCGGCAGACTAATGATCGTTCAAATTTTAAGTCGTTCGTTTGCACGTTAAAAGCAATAACCTAATGCATTCAGTTCTGACGTTTTAACCTTTTAATGTTTAATTTTGGTGGCTTTGTGGGAAACGAAAAATTGTAAATAAAAATTTGATGCCGTATTTCCCTCGGGAGCAGTATTCCTCTTGATTCGTAACGCATAGACCATAGACAGACACATCCCACGGGACAACCATATCCGACATTTGGTTATGTCTAACAAGACGAGTTTCTCTGAAAATTTTCAATCCGCTGATGTGAAATTTTATTCAAATATTTCAATCCTTTGGGAATCTGCAGTGCAACCGATCGCTCTTTTGTGAGGAAAATTTATGGACGTAAAAAATGTAAGAGTCAGAGATGGATAAAATATATAATATACCTGGTACAATCGTCTGAAATTGAAATGCTTTTCTTTGAATTTGTTTACGTACTCCTATAGTGGTCGTTACTTCAAGAATATTTTGGTGATGAGAAAAATATATTGACTGACTGATAGTTGGACTGCGGGCTCTTTTACACCTTTTTAAATAACTTCACATGTCTGTACCTTAGAATTTTGCAATCGATTATTAACTAATTTTCCGACAAGTTAGAGCTATGATACTTTCAGAATTTGTATGTATACTCTTCTTCTTAAACTTTCAGCTTGACTCATTTTTATTTTGATAAAATTGAACAATAATGATTAGTAAACTTATTGTTTTAAACCAGGAGTGTTTTTTTTTAAACAATTTCTCAGAGTTTGCAAATCACTTGATTGAAAATAATCATGCTTTCAATAATCAAACGGGCTATAAAATCTTGCATATAAATAAAGAGGGCTTAAGATTGGATTACTTGGAGGCATTAGAGATAAAAAAAAGCCTTAAATACAAAACAAAAAATAATTAATAATCAAGTACATTTAAACAATACTCCATTATTTAATATTTTTCCGTTGACAACCTCTGCTTTCAATAATGTAAGCTCCGCCCATCAACTTACCGATACATAATTTAGGCACACGGGTCACATTATGTACATAGTATCTAAGTTTAGTATAAGTTTGTCCGGACGAAGGAGCGGTTACGTCTCCGAAACTAGTTGACATATAAATATACTCAACGTGGTTAAAAACTAAGAGATTTTATTTAATTATATTAGTTAAAATGTGCCACAAAGCAATAGCAGCAAAGTATAAAGATAAGCTATATTATTGTTTGGTTTATTGATATGCGACAGTCGAAATGATAGATTATATCAAACAATTTATCGATAAATGATCGTGTTTTGCTGGATTTTACCAAAGATACTCGAGAGAAGACGTGTACTAAATATACCTACCTAATATCATTGTTATTGCTGTCATGTTCAATCGGAAGATTGCTATTGTTTCATACACTCTGTGTTCATTGTCTATTATTGTCCATGTCAATTGCTCATTGTTGTTAACTGCTGTCTAATGTCCCTTGTACGACTACTGACCACCCTCTGTCATCTTGGGATAATAGGCAAGACGTTGTCTGTTGCTATTTCACTTTTGTCCAATGAGACGAACTTCATTCTTAACTGATCGTTTGTAGTTTTTAATTAAATTCTCTATTTTTTTATTATAATTTATTTTGTTTCAACCACGGATGAGATATTTTATACGATCGGTTTCAAATGGCTTACTTATGTTTTAAATAAAGCATTCATGTTATAGTAAAAATATTAAGTTGAATGTAATTATTTAACATGTTTGATGTGCTTTTTTTAACACAAAGATAGTTCATTTTATAAATTAAATTAAAATTGTATTTTGTAATTAAACAAATAAAATTATTAAGGTGTGTCCTTAGATCATATATGATACAGATACATAGTCAGCGTAATGAAAGTATGACCACAAAAACTCAGGTAAAAACCGGAGTTTCACTCGCCCGGCTGTATACGTACACCTAGCGATACGCACACCTACATAGTACGTAGACAAACCGATCTACCGCCTCACACACACATGTAAAAAAAAACTTGCCTCACATTTGAATTCGAAATTTGTACTGCACGCGGCTTCTGTACCTTATAATTTTATGGATGTGCCACAAAGATAAATCTAAAAAAAATAATATATTTTTTTCTTGCTGGTAATCGAATCCAGGAACCCGGCAATTATCACTATGCTACGGATACTCTTATGTAACATTACACATTGCTATTGAGTGTTAGTTATTTTATGAATCAAAATATATAGGTACCTACAGTTTTATAATTTCAATACAATATAACTCAAAGCGCAAATCCAATTTTCTTCTTTCGGATTTGTTTTCTCTTTATTTCTTCTAACGTCTTTCACATCAAAATGAAATTGAATGGAATGAAACGAAACGAGAGTTTTGAATGATAAAATGATATGTATTGTGGTTAGGTAGGTAATAGGTACTTTCGATGTGACAATTTTTCAACATGGCTAAGACGACCATTCTGAAACTTCTGTTTTCTTTCCTTATCTTTCTGTCGCCTTTCCATACGCCATAGTGTGGACAGGCTATAATATAATGATACTTACACACTCATTCAATGCTGTGTCATATTATTTATTTAAGGCGTATCCACACCCAGTGACGAATGTTTTTGACGACGAATGACTTTGTCACAAGTGGATATATTTCATAAATTTCACATGCAACATGACACTTGAGTCTACAATCCGCATTTACTATTCCTCATTCTGTTTCCGGTTGGCTCTCTGATTGGTTGAGATCTCGTAGTATGGAATCAAATGAAATGTGAAATTTTATATTATATGCGAAAAATTAAAAGAATATATAAATTTAATTTATAATCCAATTCATAAAGCAACTCGCTCACGCAAGTCGCTATTATTATTATAAACAAACTTAAACCTAACCTCATAATGCAGAAAAGAAGAGCTGGTACTAGACGCTGCTTAACATGACGTATGACGCTTGAAGTTATTTGTATAACTTGAAAATATGCATTGTTTCAGCATTGCGTTTCATAAAGCACAGTCAACGTGTATGGTGAAGGTACGCTAAGATCTACGTATACATTTCAGACAATATGGCCAGAATGAAGTGACAGTCTCTCTTATACAGAATCCCCTATGCACGTAGCCTCATCTACCTGGATGACCATCGAAGGTATGCGACAGAATAGACCTCATCTCAGAAAGCATATTAGCTTTTATTTCACAAAAAGGAGAAAAAGAAGTAATTGTAGTTTTATTTATTTATTTATTTTGGGTACAAAATATCTTTGCTTGGGAGCTAAAACTATGAAGTTGCTTAAACAACCGTGTTATAGCTATCATGAAAAACTCGGAGGAATATTCCCAGAAATCGAGAAACTCGGTTGGTATTTTGATAGGCAGTCCGTACGTAGTCAATCGAGATCGCGATCATTGATTTTTATCACGGATCATGATGCAGGTTGACGATGTATAGGCTACTTTTTATGTTCATTGTGTTCATTCATTACTTACTTATCAGCCATGTACGATTCACTGCTGGATAAAGGTGTCTTCTAAATTTTTGCACTTAGTTCTATCTTAAGCTGTTTGAACTGTATACCCTTTTAGTGGTCATCTTCTTTTGTTGGTCCTGGGCCTCCACTTTAGGATTTTAGGTGACCACCTGACACTGTCATTATTTAATTCATTGACATTAGCTAAATCTATTTTCTTTTATGATTATATACCTACTAGTTTTCGGTAAATGTGGTAACACTTTCAACCCTTTCGTCTCCCAAAAGTATTATAATCGTCTACAACTCGTAGCCGTATACGTATCACTGCTGACAGTTGAAGAAGTTCGATACAAGACGAAATATACATATTTCGTGTTTTTTTAACGTTATTATATCGATCGATTAAAATGCGCCGTGCGCATTTAATACCCAAATCGTGTGGTGAAGCGGGGATCTGCTGGTTCATAGTTTTATTTATTAATTTGATATAATATATGTAGGTATTTTGTTTTATGATGTGATGTTTATACACTGCAGTTCGATAATTATGATACCTCGTATATAAGCCAAAAGGAAATAATACACTTACCTTGAAGTGGCTGGCAGATCCTTGGGCAGAGGGTACTCTTCTCCTGCGGTGTTATAGGTCGTTTTTTGATGATGATGAAGCGGTGGAGATGGCGAAGATTATGCAGTGAAGGTATCGGTTTTTAACAATTTTCAACGGTCACAATGACGCGAACAATGCATATATCGAATGACAAGCGGGAAGTCTGGTTTTAATGGTGTTTCCAACTCACAGGCGCGTATGTTAGTAATAAATTGAAGGTAATTCTTTACTTCTTCCGGCGATACACAAAAGCACCACAATCCATCGAAAGCAGTGCATTTTATTTTGTTTTATTTTAATACCAATTAAATGGTGCGAACACCGTGTTTAGAATTGGCGTGATATACCAACATTTGTGTTGTGATATACCTAGAGGTTATAGTGGGTGCCTTCCCTGAAGACCTCCGATACGAAAGAAGAAGTTCGCCACCAGATAGGTGCAATATTCCCTTCTCTCTGTAACTATGTTTTGTAGGTAATTGTTGACAATAGAGTTAACGTATTTAGAAACAAAAATATATGCCATTCCGAAGATTCGGTAATTAAACAACTTTTGTCTGATTGATTTTTGTTGATTTTTTATTGGGGACGACAAATTGCTTTGTGTGCAGTTAGTTCAAATGAATGTAATGTAATATTATATGTATGAAATAAAATATGTACAGATAATATGAACACACTGATCTAAAAGATCGCCTTTGTCGCTTGTGTCGCTGTCATTTGTATAAATAAGTCAACAAAAAGAATATTGAAATAGGATTATTTAATCTCACAAATCTAATGGTTCACACTAGTTATAGGTACATATATTATGAATTCTAAAAAATATCAAATTATATTCAGATTCCAGTTATAGCGATTGAACGCTTACGCTGAGGCAACTCGGTATTATCAGTTCTAAAAGAAATCAAATTTGATAGATTTAAAATCAATGCTATGTTTACCAACTTGGAAGATATGTGGGCAATGTTTCAGTGATTTTATAATGTTGTCAATTATGTGGATGGGTCAAAGTTGAAGGATAGTCTAGTTTGTACACCAGATTTTGTTTTTAAATATTGTAATCCCTCACAATATCTAATTATTTTTCAATAGTACACTCACTAGAGTTGTACTATTGACTGCCTAATATACACATCGATCAACGTCTTTGGCACAAATAGTCCTGTATGATTCCCGGACAAATGGCCGTAGCCGATTGGCCGTGGACAATTGACCGTACGCCCTTTTTACCGTATGAATAATTTATCGTGAGGACAATTTACCGTGGGGACAATTTACCTTGAGGACAATTGACCGTGAGGACAGTTGGCCGTGTGGACAGTTGGCCGTGAGGACAATTGGCCGTGAGGACAATTTTTTCTTTCTTTTTTCGTTTGAGTTAAATAAATTGCGTGAGTAAAAAAATGTTCGTTTATGGCGACGAACCGATTGCCTTATTTTTTTATTTCAAGATACTAGGAGAAATCCAATATGTCAACAGTGATTTAAATGAAATTTTATAAAATAAGCGGTAATTATGTAGTTCTAATTTGCTACATTTTGAGATATAAGAAGACGTCTGTTCTTAAACATCTTCTTGTTCTTTTTTTCATTTTTCGAGATGGATATCGATTTATACTAATAAGAATGTGTAGATTTAGAAACAATTTAAACTTCTTTGTTTTCTTTTGAAATTATGAGAAACCAATATGGCGGCCGTGATTTAAGGATGAGTTTTCAAAGTGAATGATTATGTTGGGTTTATCGAGTTTTAATTTGCTACAGAGCTTAAACGAAGCTAAAATAGAGCAGTACTTTTCTGGAGTGGATAGAACTGTCGGAAAAAAGAAATATCGCGATGCTGCAATACGTCTTCAACGTATTGTTAGTATCTATGGTAGATGGGAAAATTTAGATTATTTACTTTATATTTGTCCATAACTTTGTAGTCATTGGCAAATCCAAAAAGACTGGTAATTAGAAAGTACATTTCGTTAGTCCTCATAACATATGCACAGAGCACATTGTGAGTGCACAGGAATTTCCCTTTGAGCCAACAGTAATTGAGCATAATTATGTATTTGGAAGATGCAGTCACATGACATGTGAAACGTGGGAGGTACGTCAAGAAGGTAACTCTTTGCCTCTACTTTGATATTATAGCCAAGTCAAGAATAACTTGAAGTATTTTATGTCAGGATATGTTAACTACGTAGACTACTTTAAGATTCTCCAAAAATTTACATTAGTTAAGAGTTGAGTTTCATCGCAAGAGCAGAAAGAGTAGGTATATCTATTATATTTTTATTATGTTTTTGGTGAAACTAGATTCTTTTGATGATAACCTATTCATTAAAACAGTGAACAGTGATACTACATATTTTTTGTGTTATAGTAAATCAATTGAACTGACAAATTGTCAATACAGTTTAGTGTAAAAAATTATAACCAAATGTAATTTTTATAAACTAATAAATAATTACAAAAAAAATACTGTTTACTTCGACTTCACCCAGAAACTCACCCAGAAACGAGATCCGATCTCAACTGAGAGATGAATATTCTCTATATTACCATAATTTAAGAATGTTTATTATGAAATATTATTTCTTATTATTTTTTATTTACATAAATTATTTTTATTAAATAAATAAAAATAAATTGATAATCACAAGCCTAACTCTTAAAAATCACTGGAATAAAAGAACAATTCAAAAATAAAATATATAATAACCAAAGACCTTATAATAACCAATTTTGTTTGCGGATATTAAAAAAAAAAAATGAATTACATAGAATATGCCACGATGTGAACTCTTAAATAACAATAGTTAAAAACAATAAACAAAAATTAGGCCAAATCGTGAACAAAATAAAAAAATTAATACACAATAATAATTATTTGATAATGAGTATAATATATTATGTTGGTACCTATATAAAACAGTTCTACAGTATCCACTTAAATTATGTCTGAATTAAAATAACGTAACTAACATAAGTAAGTGAGCATTATAATATTCCTTTCTTTATCCAAAAAATAAATATTATAAAACTAGTACTAGTACAATAGTAATTGATATTGATTGCACGCCGCACTGTTTGGCTCTAAGCCAAATCACAACTTCACATAATATTATGTAGGTATGTTCATTGTTCATGTCTTCCTAAATATTGCACCATCGTTCTATCAAAACTAAACCACGATTGAAACTAATATTTCCTATTTTGATTTGACAACCAAATTTCATAATATCAAACGTAAAATTTTCCTACATCATTTTGTACTTGGTTCTCGGGCAACTAACAGGTACTGTGTCAAATATTAATTTAACAAACATACAATAACAAGTTGCCATATTCTGGAGCCTAAAAATATGTAAAAAAATGGTGTCTCCACCGGGAATCAAATCCGAGACCCTCGACTAATTAAATAATAAACAACAGGTTGTTGTCGGCGTGATATCTGACTGCTGAGCTAAAGAACCCAGGTTCGATTCCCGGTGGAGGCACAGTATTAATTGTGTTTTTAGTCGGGATCGGTGAGGCGTTAAATATCTCCAGAATATGGCAACTTGTTAATGGGCGCGTGTTAAATTACCAAATTTTTGACATTGTAAGTAGGTACCTGTTAATTAGCCGAGAAACGAAACAAAAAAACAATTCATACCATCATGCAAAATCCCACAATGTGAGGTAACCAGCGACAACTGTGCGGGTATGCATAACCATATAAAAGAAAAAACTACACACGCATATATCCCTACACACCAGTCTTGTCCCACCTAAAATTCACTGCATTCAAAATGGGTGATGAATTTTTGGAGTTTTTTTTTGCAAGCATTATATCTCATTAGAACTTATAGGAGAACTGAGAAATAAGGCACCTGCAAGGTTTTCGACCGATTTCGAGGTTTCGACCAGTTGGTTTATGAAATCATACGATATGCGATATAAAAAAAATAAACAAATTGAATTGTTTAAAATGTGCTAAAATGTTCGAGAGATTTCGTTGAATCATTTTTTAATGGGTGTTTTTTGATATTAACATTAACATTATTTCAATATAATTTGTACTTGTATTTTGTACTTATAAAATCTGTCCGTTTGTGAAATATGTACACACTGTTACTGAAATACGAAAAATAAAGTTTTTCTTTCTCAGAAATCTTCCCGGGTGTGCCCAGAATAAATCGCCAAGTTTCATTGTAAACTGATTGAGGGTGTAAGAGCACAAATATGACTTACAAAGATGGAGATGATACTAGAATCTGCAATTATCACCTATACAAAGGGTATGCGCACTGGTAAACGCAACCTTTCCCAGGTGCAAGACTTCCCTTTTTCATACCTATATTCAATAAGGAAGGAAATATAAAAAAAAACAGCCAATATAAATGAATTATATTTTGACGTTTCTATCAAATTAACAAGTATATCCCGAATGCGGTTTGGTCACTATAGACTCGATTCTCATTTGTCTAGATTAAACCTTCTTAAATTCTCCTTATTGCGATTGTGGCCTAGATCTAGAGAAATGGACCACGTATTCTTTGGATGCCCTATTAGAGATCAATACAATTTACACCGATCTTTTTGTGGAAAGATTAACGAGGTGCAGTTTCCACTAAAAATTCGACACCTTCTTGCAATTGCTTCCCCGATAATCTACAAAGAAATATTAAAATTAATTGAGAAAAACATGGTAGTTTTAAAGACGTTTTCTATTTTTTTTAAACTTTTTATATAAAATTCTCACGTCTTCAAATGGCACAAAAAGACCTTAAATGGACGTGTTACCTAAATTAAAATAATAATAATATATCTTAAACTATAAACTCTTATAAAATTAATTAGTCTTCGTATATTTTGGTCTGATGATAGTATTCAAATTTGTCCACGACTTCATTAAAACAAATATTCATTCGTTTCGGTTATGTTGTATCGTGTCGATCTATTTCTGAGTAGAGGAGAGGTATGTAGTGGTCTGGTGAAGTGGGTAGTAGGGGGGAGGGAGACGAGGGGCGGGGGGGGGGAGAATATCAAATTCGAATTAGGTAAGTTTCCATGATACTTTGCCACTGAGTGTAAGGCCCTCAGAGGTTGCTTACTCACTTGAAAAATTGTTGAGACATTTTACTAACGAAGCCTCTGGCCGCAGACTGCTGATGGCAGGGGAGGGAGGGGCAGGGGGCGGGGAAGGGAGGAGGGACTCCTCGAAAGCCCCTTTGCCATTTTTTGACTTTTCTTTTTAAGCCTTGCTCCTGTTACTGCATCATCTCATGGAATTTCGAGATACTCATTTAGAGGGAAATTTCGAAAGAAGTTCTCGACTTGGGACTTATGAATTTTGCACGGAAAAGTATTACTGGTATTACCTCGACTCGGCAGTATGAATATTCAGCCTATATATAAGAATAATTTTATACTTTTTAATACACTTTTTTTGCAAAAAATATGTCATCAAGTGTGTCTGTTTCTTCTTCTTCTTCTTTGAGTGCCGTGTCATTTCATTCTAATGCTAACTGTTACATGAGAGTAATCGTCTCAGTTTTGGATATATATTTATATTTGTCTTAATTAATTTATTCAAAATCTTATAATATACTAGATGTCTTAACTTTATTTACAAACTAACACTGTCATGATTATGTCTTCATAGTTATTAGGTACAATAATTATAGACAACGTGTAGTCAAATTGCTCTACTACCTACTAAACTAATTACACTGGTTGTAGTGTCTAGAACAAAATTTGTTTGAAGGTGTTTAATGCTTTTAGCACCACAACAAATTCAAGAGCTGTGTCAGAGAAAAGAGCTCTCTGGGGAGGTATCTCACACTCAAGTCGTCTGGATCACAGAGAATCAACTCCCTAAAGGAGTTGGAGAGAGTCAACAAAGTGGCTTACTATGACCGATGCTTTGGTGTGAGTCGTCCAATTAAGCGGAATGCACTGCCTCCGAATGTCTGCAATGCTCAAAGCACTGCGCACATTCAATGCAATGGCACATTCAACAAAGGTCTGAAGACTTTATTTCGTAGAGTAGTACAAAACTAAACTATCAACGCCCTTGGAATAATGATCTTGAATATATAAAAAACTCTATTATTATTAGTTATATCTATAATTAAAAGTAAACCACTTTTTGATTCTACATGAATTTTATTATGAGCGATAGGCCTATTTCGCCTTGTTAGGGCATTTACTAGCTATGCCCTAACAAAGCGAAATAGGCCTATCGCTCATAATAAAATTCATATAGAATCAAAAAGTGGTTTACTTTTAATCTAAAGTAATAAAGCAATCAAAATGTTAGTGTTTGTGTGTGTGTATGTGTGTGTGTGTGTGTGTTTGTCTCACGCCTTCTGAAAAACCAAGAGCATCTAAAAATCTAATTTATGTGCGAACGTGTACCTGTATACCTGATGCAGTGTCACGCTAAAAATAATGCGATAAAAATGCTGAATTTTAAAAATATTTCAATAATTATTTTTTTCATACAAAATTTTCCAAGTCGTATCTGTCAAAAAAGTATACATTTTGCACGCAAATATCTGTTAGTTTAAAAGTTAGAAGTACGTATTTACACGAAAAAAATATATTTTCAAGTATAACTTAGCGTTTGAGTGAAAAACATGGTGAATATTTTGTATAATTATAATGTTTAACTTATTTTTAATGTAAGCGTTTTGTACATGAACGCCGCCATTTTAATATCTTTTCATACAATATTTCATTTTCCTACCGAATGAATATGTTCTTGAAAATAATAAACCTTTGAATTAAATGTAATTATGAAATAATAAAATGAAACACAAGACATTACAGCAAGTTTTAAGACATATATTGTAAAAATGTGTTTATTATTAGTAAAGATATAGGCATAATAAAATTGCATAATTTGTAAATAATATTTGATTTTTCTGACAATTTTCATTTTTATGGCATCGAACAAACCAATGTATGTAGGTACCTACATATTCAAAAAATGTCTCAAACCATTTGATATTTTTTACGTATTGGAATGGTTACTATGGTAACGGAAAGATTCTGATATTCAAATAAAATTTGTTATGAATCGAATTTATTTAGAACATTGTTGTAGGTAGGTACCTACCTATTATTATTTACTTACAAATCAACAATATACTGATTTCCTATCGGAAAATTATTTTATTTATTTATTTATGAATGTATGAATGTATGCAAGCGATGTGCTCCTAAACCGTATGTCCGATTACAATGAAACTTTGGCGAATTGTCGAGCGTGTGCCCGAGGTGGTTTCTGGATTTAAACTTTTTTCTTATTCTTCTTCTTCTTCGTGTATTTGGTCATTTTACCAATGAAAGCGGAATATCCTGGGAAAAGAAGGTCCGACTGTCCCTCCATCTCTTCGCAGGTCTTCCAGGACGGTTTCTGGATTTAAAATTTTTTCTTCTTCTTCTTCATCGTGTATTTGGTCATTTTACCTATAAAGGTGGAGTATCCTGGGAAAAGAAGACGGTGCTTACATCTCTTCGCGGTTCTTCCAGGATGGTTTCTGGATTTAAACTTTTCTTACCCGAATGAAGGGACGGGATGTAATTGAAGGGAAGGGAGGCACTAAAGGGCCTGAAGGGACGGGAGGTATTAAAGGGCCTGAAGGGACGGGAGGTACTGAAGGGCCTGATGGGAAGGGACGTGATGAGGGATTGAAGGGA
This sequence comes from Molanna angustata, assembly GCA_963576475.1. NCBI lineage: Eukaryota > Metazoa > Arthropoda > Insecta > Trichoptera > Molannidae > Molanna > Molanna angustata. Next base: position 38,078,186 of record OY754973.1, on the reverse strand, counting down.
CGGGATGTACTGAAGGGCCTGATGGGACGGGAGGTACTGAAGGGTCTGAAGCGACGGCTCCTGGAGTCTAATTATTTTTCTTCTTAATTTTATGTAGACCTTTAAGGACAGTTTTAATACAAACTATTTCCTATAGATTAATCTTCTTCTTCTTTTATGAAGACCTTTTGCTCAGTTTTTATACAATCTATTTCCAACAGTCTAATTCTTTTTTTTATGTATTTTTTCTTATTTTATGTAGACCATTGGGATTTTTTAAACAAACTATTTCTTATAGTCTTATACTTATTCTTCTCTTTTTTATTTAGACTTTTGGGTTCGTTTTAAGTCTAATAGTCTATTGAGCAGAAATATTATTAACGATATGCACACTTGATGAAAATACATATGTAAAAACGAATGGGATGTGGGATGTGAAGATGTAACCTGCACTAGAATCTTTTCAATACTTTTGTTTAATCAAATTTAAACCATTTATATCATCCTATTTTAAATAATTTTTAACACCTACATAATATATTTGATTTCGTTGACAATATTTAAAGAAAGGGAGCTGTGGCCATTACTGAATTCTTCACAACGTTTATATTCAAATTATTTGCCATAGTTTAAGTCTTCTTCTTCTTCGTTAATGTAGACTTTTGTGTCAATTTTAAGTTCATCAGTCTAATTGTGCAAAAATATAATGCACACTTGATGAAAAAATATAAAACGAATGGGATGTGACCAACACTGGATCTTTTCAGTACATTTGTTTAATCAAATTTTAACCACATCCCAACATCCAAAATTACTAAATATTCAATAGGTAAGTACATATTACAATTTGTTTTCGATGATAATATTTAAAAATGGGGGTTGTGGCCAAACCAATCTCTTTACAATGTTGATAAACAGTCATATTTAAAACCATTTCGAATAGTGAAGAAATTGTATATTATACTTCATTCACACTTTATAGCAATATATAAAAAATAATGGGTTGTGGCCATCACTTGAACATTTTACAATCAAATTCAATCATATTTCAAACCACTTTTCATAGTCCGATTTTGCAAAATAATTGGGTGACAATATTATAAAAACGATTGCTTTTTCCTTCACAATTTTACATTCTTGGCCAACGGCGGGACATAAAAGCTAGTTATAAATATAACTTATAATGGAATTCTACAAAATAAAAACTTCGTCGATCATCTATTATTATTATATTTATAAAAGTATTGAAAACTTTTGAACAAAAGAATGAATAGGTATATTATGTCATCGTCTTCGTAACGAGAACATAATATTATATGTACAATGTATTTAAGCATATTATATATGCTTATTTATTTATTTATTTTTATTTATTAGGAAGCTTAACAGGTATACAATATTTTATGTTTAATTATAAATGTATATAAAAAATAAGCCAATTAGAAAGTCTCACTGAATTACATTATAATATATAGATTTTAAGTTGTGAGTTGGGTCAAGACTATTGTAATAGTTTAAACATCAATTCTGTTTGTATAATTATTATGTGCGTAATTTGGTGTATAGAAAAGGTGATTTTGGCGTTTTGTTCTCATTGGGCAGTTAAAAGAGATTTTTTTGAAGTACGTATTCAGTATCTACAAGGTTATTCAGTATTTATTTATCCTTGGGAAATGGTAAACGAAATCGGTCGAAGCAAGATTCGAATCTGTATTTTTCTGGATAACTAATAGTGATGAACAAAGGTCAAAATCTTGGTTGAGGTTTTGCGAGACTTGCAAGACCAAGAGCTAGACCGCATGTGTCACTGCAAGAACAAGATCAAGGCTAGGCTTTCAAGACCAAGTGTATTGAAACACATCAAGCAAGATAAAAGCGGTCTCGCTAAATTTTATAAATATACCTACTTATTTTTAATTAAGTAACAAATTAACTACGTACTATCAACATGAGAGTTTTTTTGCCATTTTTCATTATAATATCTGAATTTTTAATAAAAATAAAAATATTTTTTTTGTAAAAGTTACGAGACCAATACTAATATTGGGTATCAAGCCTCGATCGAGTGTGTATAACCAAGATCAAGACCGCATCTGTAAATGCAAGACCGTGACGCAAGGCAAAGACTAAGACCACCCCGGTTTTGGTCTTAATCTTGATTTTGCTCATCACTAGTTACTAATCCAGCTCGATAGCCGTTCTGCCACCGTCCCTTCTAAATTTATTTTTGTGTCTTGTTATAAGTGTTATTTTGAATGAGACATCTTCTACAACTAATGACTGCTATAAATAATACTTACATATTATATGCAGAGACTATGTATAATATTATTATAAATAAGTATGTATGGTAAACTTAAAGTGTGACCTACGTCGGTTGACCAACAACCGACCATCATGTTCCACAGGATGTCTTCACCACTTCCTTTAAGTAATAACACCTTGAGGCCGCATATAACATTCTTCAAATTCAGGATTAACCAATCAAATATCACGTAGATCGATAAAATTAATTTCAACATGAGAAATGAAATAAATAGTCAAAATAAAAATTACGATTAAAAATCTTTTAATCGTAATTTTTTTCTCAGTAATAAAGTCAGATTCATAAATCAGATATCAATTTGGGGTATTCAGGCCCAAACTTCTTGCTGCTTATCATCGAGAGAAGATCAAGGGAAGGCGAGGTGTGGGCAGAAGAGCTTGGACAGATACCCAGAGTATGGAGAATTGTTCCATACTTACCGACATAGAGAAGCATTTTCCTCGCTGATAAATCCGACGTTGGGGAGACCTAACACGTCCCATTTTATGTACCAGAGGTACAAGTAATATCCCGGCTCGACATTCGAGGAATGTGGAAAACCTGATTCATATGTCCAAGACTGAAAGAATTCATCATCAACGTTGGGATCTTATTAATTCGGGATAATAAACAAGACTTCTTGAGTTTTAACTGCACAAAAAGTTTTATTTTAACAAAAAACACATACATAATGCACAGTAAAACTACATGACAGGTCGCATACAACAGTAGCGCCATCTGGTGTTACATTCAGATATACATATAATATAATCCAATAGATCTGACACAACACAGACATAAATAAAAAATCTTAATATTTTAATGGTTCTTGGAGAAGTAAAAATTGGGTGGAGAAATTATTCAGAAAATCTACCATATGCTATTATTCTAACCTATAATGCCTGCAGAGTTAAAACGATTAACTACTTTGCTACAGTGGTCAAATATCAGAATATGAATAATATGTTTAGATTATTTTCCCGGCGTGAACGTGTTATGTAAACCACAGCGCGGCGCGGAGGTCTGACTTGGAGATTCTAAAAGGCATCATTAGTGGAATATCTGAGTGAAGAGTGTAGAATGGTCAGATCAAAGGAATACCTACCTGGAATATACATACATACATACATACATACATGGACACGGGAGATTGTGGAAGAGCCATTCCCAAGACGAGTACCGGAAGCCACTTTTCAACTCACTTCAACAACTTGTACGGCTGATTCGGCTTCAAGAATTTTATACTAGCACACAATACTTCTTATAACTTCACAAGTATACTCTTTACTTCAACTAAGTACCTACCTACATAACATTATTCAACTTTTTACACATCTTTGAAGTTTTAGTTGCACATAAGTTTATTGCTAACATTTATCTACAAAAAAGTTATTATTTAACAACTTAAGAATTATTACAAAAGGTGTTTATTTAAATCTAATATTTTTAATTTGCATATACCTACGCAAACATTGGATATTTACATTGTCAGGAGTGAATGATATTTTTTGACAAATTTTTAACATCTGATTAGAAACGAAGTTGGAATATTATAATAGAGCCTTGAGTTCCTGGTTCTTCTATAATGTTCCAACTTCCTCTCTATTGAGATGTTAAAAAATATTTATTTAAAACTAGTTGAGTGTAATACATGAGATCCAACTGTTGATAGCGATAGTATGTATAGTTGAAGAATAAGAATCAAATTATAAACCCATAAATCCAAATTATTGAAAATATTAACACATGTTGGTATGTATGTCAAGATAGAACAGTATGGAGGTCAGTACTCTTTTCCTACCCGGAATATGAAAACAGCATGATGGCTCTGTATGTATGTTTGGAGATTAAGTATCAAACTATTAAGTCTTCTTACATATTGTGTATAGGCGACTGCCATACAAATTGTATGAAGCAATGTCGTCACTAAATTCAATTTTTATATAAATTGTTAAAAAAAATTGAGATGTACTTCTACAATATTAATAATTTTTATAGAAAATTAAATTATCTAGTTGTGGTGTTTCGGCTTTTTTCGATATTTTTAAAAGATTTGGAAATATAGGCAGTTAAACTCATAAATTTATCATAAAAAAATATTTTTGTTAATAAAAAATGTTTGAGAAACCCTGGAATTTATTTGAAAAAAAAAATTGAGCTCTGTAAATTGAGCGGATCCAAAGTTATAAGGGGGGACACACAGAGACACACAGACACACAGACACACACACGCACACACAGACACACACACGCACAAACAGACACACACACACACACACACACAGAGATACACGAAATTATCTACTCCGAATTCTGAGTAAATCCGTGTATGGAACATATATGCTGCGAAGCCTCTAAATTGGTGTTTTTTGACTTCAAAGTTGGAAAAGCCTTGAAAAAAGTAGACCCTGCATACAATTCCTTCATACACGCATCTTGGATTTAAACTGCCTCTTCCTTCAATAGAATTTCATTCTCTTGAACGAATCGACAGTTGGATATAGTGCGTTGTACATACATAAGTATTTAACGAGTAATTCTTCTTCTTCTTCTTTTGAATAGACCTTCAGGTCTGTTTTTTAAGAGGCCTGCTCTTCCTGCGAAGTGGACCCCCAGCTATCCCTCCATCTTTTTGGCGGTCTACCGCGAGGGCGGGTTCCGTGAGGCTGATTGTGAAACACGATATGAGGAAGTCTGGTGCTGTCCATCCTTTGGACATGACCATACCAGTCCCTCCTCCGCTGCCTACTCCATCTGATGATATCGTCAACGATATCGTAACGAGTAATTGTTGTTTATAAAAAATTATAAACTGCCACAAAGTTTCTGTCAAATCTAATACAATTCCTCAAAAGCAAATTAACTTATTTATCCAATCATGGACGTCCACGCCGATCTGCTGAACGTACAACACTTTCCATCCCTATCCATAATACAGAATTTCTCAGCTCTTCGTTCGATCAGCAAGTTTATAGAATAGCCTTAGTCCGGATATGGCTTCGTCTAACTCACTTTGTATTTTCAAGAAAAAAACTTAAGGAGGAATATTTATCCTTGAACACCTGATCCCGATTTCCATAGAATAGTATTTATGTGTTATATATGTTTTCTTTTACTGTTATTCTTTTGCTGTTGTAGATACACAATGTTGTCATACTTCGTAATCTGGTTGGTTGGAAGAAATTGCCTAATGGGAATAAGCCTGCTAATGTACAATCATATTTGTTTATATTATGTACAGGAAGATGTATAAATAAATAAACAATTCAATATAAAAGGTAAAACATTTACATACTTGGTAAATTAAGAATTATTTTTTATTAATTGCAATCAAATTAGCACGAATTAGTTATTTTTTCTTTCGATTTCAAATAGACAGCACCTTTCTCAGGGCGTACGACAAAGATTTTCTTCGTCTTGAAATATTATAATTTTTACTAGTACATAGATGCTTGTGTCCTCTGTCTTATACGTATTTTCCGTGTTTACCTCGGATACATTACAATCAATGCAATTCTGTAATTTTTTGAACTAAAATAGGAACGTTATATTTTTTTAGAAACAAGGTCATTTAAACTTATTTTGTATTCTGTAACTGACGTCGTGCCTAAAACTAAAATCTACAAAATTAGTGCACCGTAGATAATAATTTGAACTCAAATTATCTATGGCGTAGACAACGCATGCGTACTGCGCACTGTTCGGCCATTTTTATTTATGTCATATCCTAACCTAACATATCAATTGATCTGCACTATATTCTTTGTTTTTTTTTCACAACACGTAAATTATCCATTTTTTTCCGTAGACCACTGATGTTTTCAACTTAAGTAAAATATCCCGGACTTATACTGTGAAAATAATTAGTACGCTTCCAATTAGGTGTGAACTAAAGTTAGGAACGTTTTGAAGTTGATTCAACTAAAAAGGAACGTTACTATTTCAGCGTTATATAGTATCAACTTGGACTAAGTGGAATAGGAACACACCGATTTTAGCAGGAAAGTTCTTAAAAAGTTATAGAACCGGACGAAATGCCAGTAAAGCGATTTTTGAGTTTATCTTATTTTAAGATAAAAAAATAAAATTAAATAATTTAAAATAAATTTAAAATTACCTTTGGCAAAAAGCCCGCCAGTGTACAATTATATGTAAAAAAGTTTCAATTAAATAAATATACTCGCATCAGCCCCCCTAGACAACATGCCATTAAAGCTAAGCGTTATATCGCTAAGCGATAGAAATGTATGAAATTTGTGGCTGTCACGTGTTGTCATAGCGACCAATTTCATACATTTACTATCGCTTAGCGATATAACGCTTAGCTTAAATGACACGTTGTCTAGGCCCCCAGATATTAAAGAAAAAAGCTTATTTTTGTCTGCGGAATATATCACAGATACAAATTCAAAATGATATTCTCTATTTACTGCTATAACTCTTTACTAAATAGTCTAAATATATATCCAAGGTGTGATTAAATTATAATATATTAGCTTCATTAAGCTCACTTACACTGTTTTACTATCACATATGACTTTGCACCATTCATTCTCAATCCATTCTATTATGTATGTTAAGTGAATAGTAACGTAATTTAATTAAATTGATACAAGATACATAAGTCAAGATACACCTTTGTATATTTAGTGATGAGCAAATGCATGACCATGACCGGTGTAGTTTTGTACTTGGTCCTCTATACTCGATCGAGTCTTGTTCGATCATACCCATTATACTGAGCATGATCATACTGAGTCGTGCATACCCATTCTTGGTCATGGTCTTGCAAATTTGACATTTTTTTTTTATTTATTTAAAACATTTTGAGCACATGCGCACAATGGTGGGCTTATTGCAATATTTTTCAACCAACCATGTTCATGTGGTTAAGCAAAATGTTTTTATGACACGTACCAATTTATTTGAATAAAAATTATAATAAAAATATAAATACATACAAAACAAAACAATAAAAAAAACGGATGGGACAGGTGACGGGGGGATAAGGATAGAATAATGAGACAAATTTAAGTGTTATGTGTAAGAGAATGATTCCGTAGATTCCTTTTGAAAGCGGGACGTATTAATGAAACTCAATGTTTCGATGGGATGTGATTCCAAAGACGGATTTTTCAATTGAAATTCGGTAATTATAATGAAATATGACAAAGAACACGATAGTATGTAGTTATTTATTTAGTTTTTGTATGTATATTTATTTTTTCGTTCCATCATCAATCATGAAGTAGAAAATTTTGAATGTTATATATACCTTAATACCTTCCTTTACGACCGGTAAGATAAAAATGATTTATTGTGTTATTTTTCATTTTTTCGACACTCTCGTACAATTTTTTTTTCAACGAAAGAAATGTCAAATAATGTACTTTTTACAATTATTTGTTTATTGAAATGACAGAAATACATATTTAACACGAGTAAAATATATTTTCAAGTAAAAAAATGAGTTTGAGTAAAAACATGGTGATTATTTCGCAAGATCATATTGCAAGACTTTTGTTCATCACAATGTATATTTCGTGAATTATTTGCGCACAATGTTACGCATGGAGTAGTGTATTGTACTCCTGCTATCAACAAAGTATAAACAAGTTAACGTCAAGAGTGCATTTGTGAATTATCCAAAGCTCAAATGTTATTACAGTTTGATGAGAAGTGAAACGTGTAATTTATTCATGTTGTTAAAGAGCTTCCGGTTTTGTTGATTGAATTGTTGTTGTATGTGTGTGTGTGTGTTGTTGGTCCATACATCCGGTGCTGGGGTAATGGCTTCACTTATAATAATCTGCGTGGTATACGTATTTACCTACCTCCCTATTCCTAGTTGATACCATCCCATCACAGAGGGATGCTGGATGATAGAGGGGTCAAGTAGATTACACGCCATGTTACTGATATATAGATATACATAGATACCTCAATTATAATACTACCACTTGCTAAATGCACATCGTTTCACTATCACAGTAGCAAAATGGTTTCATAGCATTAATAATAATTTGTTCACAAATCAACTGAGTAATAGAATATATCGTTTAATAATGCACAGATAAATTAATTAGGTCTAGATGCAGAACAAATATATCGTACGGCGAGAATTAAAGTGACTTAATACAAAATTTAGGCATATCGATTTAAATACATAAATTATCTTTAAATCCATATTTTACCACCTGAAAAAAAAATATATTTAGAAAAATTTAACAGAATAGGGACTATTTTTTAATTTTTGGATGGTAATATATGTTTTTTTAAGTCAATTTATGTATGGAAATCGATTTTCCTAAATTTTGGATTGAGTCACTTTAATTTTCACCGTGCGATATATTGACATAATATTATGAGAACGTCGATTTTGATAATGCATAAAAAGTATTATGTACCCATGCTGCATAGAAAGAAAAATGCTTTGCGCGAGTAATCGAGATAAATTAAGAATCGAAGAAGTCAGACACTACATAGTTGCTGACACCATGGGTCATGTGGCAAAATTAAAGGGAAATTATGCTAGATGAGCATTCGGATATGCGAGTACATTACCTTCTAAAGGGAAATACGACACATACGTGTACTTCATTGCTGAACCACTAGATTGACTAGATAGTATGTTATATTGCTTGTTGTATGTCAATCACGGAACACAATGATAACAGAAAAGAGTGAAGCTTACTCAGAGAGCGCCTCTTTGAATATTAAAAATTGCATTATTGAAACAGTCATTTACAATATTTCGTTATATGTTTTTTCACCATTATTATTTAATTTGTTTAACATGTTCTTATGAAAGGATGGTTAATGTGTAAAGCTTTAAGCAAACTGCGCGCATCAAGGAGATTTGTTTTTTTTGCCAATGCTAATTTTTTATATAAAATATGAAGATTAAAATACAGAACATGTTAAAGAAAAATACATATTTCACTGTGAAACGATATAAATTGTACTTAAACAAGTACACTTTGCAATATATGAAAAGAAAACTTTATACTTCTTGATGAATACATAATGGATGATGAATCAGGTCCAATGTCTTTTCAAACTGAATTACGGACGAATCTTGACATCTGCGTTATTTTATCACTATCAATTATAAATATACCTGTTAGTTTTCAGAAAAGCAAAACAAGAGTAATGGTGACTTTCACCAACGTCCCCTAACTCTTAGGTGCTACCTAAGAATTCTTATGTAGCACCTAACGTTAATTTTCATTTCACCACCTACATAAGAGTTACCTAAGACGCTAAGAGTCCCCTAATTCTGGGGAGCCGATTTCCGCCACCTAAACGAATACTTAAGAAACAACTGTCAAAATGACAGTCAGTATATAGCCATTTAGTAGCATAATATTGTAAATTGTGTTCGTAATTTTAATTTTTCGTCGATTTACACGCGTTTTGAAAATAAAAATGAATACGATTATAAATGCCGTAATGTTTCAAACTCTCATCGACGGTAAAATTTGGTTGCCGTTTTCTTTCGATTGGCATTTCCTAAAATACAAGACAAAATTGCTAAATAATGTCTTCAATATTTATGTATAACATTATTGCATTTTTAGGCATTGAATATACATATTATTAGTAAAAGCACAAGTAATAGTTACTTATTAACGAGAAAATAACTAAAATCAACTAAACGAAAACTGAATTATTTGGAAATGTTGAACGAAATCACAACGTAATTGACAGAAAGTGACAGTCATAGAAAAAACATGATGCAATATGATGCATTCCAAATACAAATGTTGCCACTGTATAAACAAAAAAAAAATGTTTTGAATTCCTAGCTAGGGAACAGATAAAATAGACTGGTGAAAACCAAACGATACGTTAGGGGCTACCTAAGCTTAGGTGATACCCAGCTATGTGACAGTTTAGGTAACATTGGTGAAAGTCACCATAAGAAAAACAATAGAAAACCTGGACCATTTCGTAATTTTCACCACATAGTTTAGTTTTCCTGTCCCGGAGGGTTGTAGAGCAAAGGGGAGATCAGAAAAAAGGTGGAGTGACAGCTGGACATCCAGATCACAAGAGGCAGTCTCCGACTGAAAAAACAGGCCTTCGGCCTAAAACCAGAGGAAGAAGAAGAAGTTTAGTCTTGTGAGTATTTCCATAGTCCATAGGTCATGATAATTATAATATATGGATCAAATTAAGGAGGATCTCATAATATCATAAGACTATCAATTCAGTGGTGCAATTTGCGATAATCTTATTACGTAGATAGGTATGTGGTTTGATTATTAACACAATTCTAGTGTACCTATATTCTAGGAAGGCGGTTTAGTGCGGAATGAGGGTGAGATTAGTTTCAATGCAGCAAATGGTCGATAGCAATAGCAGATTCGTGCAATGAAATTGATATCTTCACTACGAAATCAGGTCAGACTATATACTTCATGGTCTTTGGATAATTCCTTCACAGATTTGTGATTTAAAAAGTGGGCAGTAGGTACTCATGACTTTGCGTAATCTGTTATGGTCTTTATAATTATCTATTTTTAGAACATCCTGGAGAAACTGGGTGACGACCATATGCTCCACAATGGGAGAGGACATGGATTGATAATGATGATTTCATTCTTTTTATTATTAAATTTATATCGATATCGTAAGAGAATTACACAAGACGAAGAGATATCTTAACTAGTAATGTCACATGATCTTAAAACTTAGAAGTGTCAGAAGTCAAAAGCTACAAAGGCACATGAACCAAAATAAAACAAGATATAATTTTTATCGTAAAACATTTATAGCGAGTAATGATTAATATATAAGTCATAATTACGTACTTATGTATTAATAGGATATTTCTACATTAAATATTTTACCAAGAATTCAAGAAAGTTGCATATTAGTCACGAAAATATTCATAAGAAATACTTGTACCTATATCAAGTATTGTTTTTCTACTACAAATGAATGCATTTCTTAAAAGCTGTCTGGTGAATTTTATATCACCTCTCGTGTCGCCATATTTCATGTTACGAAATATAAAGAATTAATATTTTTGGACAGTATTCTAGAAAGGTAGAAGGGGATATGTTTATGGGCGAGTATTTCACAGGTTGAATGGCGCACAAGAGAAGTTCCAGACAGAAATAAAAGAAACTAGCAGAATTCCCGAGGCCTCAAATAATAAAGCGGAGAGCAGAGGAACAAAATGCCACTTGCCGGGGAAAAAAATATGCAGTTCAAAGTTTGCACGAGAAGCAATCATTTCTATTTCTATTGCTGCAAATGAAGTGTCATCCTTAATGGATCTTCTCTTAATGGATGAAATATGAGCGACAGATTAAAATTTTTTGAATACATTTTAATTGCACATTTTTTTTGTATGTTTCATCAATCAAAATATTTTGAATATTGTGTCTTTGATAGAAATTTTATTTTAAAATAACTATCTAATGGTACGATTTCAAATTGCAATTTTTGTAGAGCTTTTAATCTCGTTGGCCATGACTTATTGTTTTTTCTACAGTATTTATATAGGAAACACACACCATACCTTTTTGGGAGAACAACAATGATATGGGAGGACTAAAAACTGAAGAATGGCGTCTGAGGATAAACAGAATAACAGACAAATTTTGAAGAAGCCCAGATTTAAAAATAGTCAAATATTTATACCGCTGTTTTATGGTTCAAAACCATTCCAGGACCGCTTTTGGTTATTTATTGGCTCTGCTAAACGATGAAGTCTTTAGCTATTTACTAAAGGCCCCAAAACTCTGCTCTCCGCATTTCTGAAGGCAATTTAATATGTCCGTTTACACTGAAACCACGATCAAAGAAACCGCTTTATTGGCTCTATCCAATTCCTTTAAAGAATTGGTATTCTGTGATTCTGGTGATCACAATGTTTACGTCTATCTAATAATATTGTGCCTTGAAAACCATCAAGCACACTTTGAAATCTATTCGCCCTGGACACCTCAACCAGTGCAGCTCGTTTAGGAGAGGTGTGTTATGTGGCATCTCTTATGCGCCCCAAAGGTAATCCTCACAGCTGCGTAAAAAACCAATTGCAACGTATTTTGTTGACATTTGGGTAGACCAGCATATATAGCATTGCGATAATCCAACAGACACTTAAAATGCGTTTATAAAGTGTCTGCTCCATTTTTGGGCAAACTCCGGCGGATATCTTTACACTGTCTGAGATTGAAGAAACACGAGCTAATAGGTTTTGCGATCAGCAGGTCGAGCGATAGTTTGTTGTCCAAGTGAACGTTTAGGAATTTTACATTCTTTGATGTTTCAAGTGCTGCTCCATTAATGTTGATATTAGCATTATCAATTAGATGTTGTTGCCGCTATGAAGCTATCCGCATAAAATCTGTAAAGTTGACTTAGGAATACTTGTAAAATACCGTTATTCGTGAATTTTTGAGAAGAAGGACGCTAACATCCTCAGTAGACAAGCATATGAAGATCGAAAAAAACACAATAAAAAATGTGTCATTCAACAAGCGATAACATAACATCAATTGAAAGAAAAAAAGCTGTCAGATTAAACTTGAGAAAAAATCTCAGATATGTTGTGATAGTGTAAAGCTATGTGTCTGTTAACAACATAAAGCAATAAAAAACCTCACGACAAACTTGTCCCAGTAGAACGTTGATTATACTAAAGCAAGGCCCGACCCGACCAGAGCTATAGAAGTAGAAGGAGAGGTAGTGGGGGTATAGAACAAAAGATTGCAGACAGTTTGGGTGACAGGACCAAAGTTAACTTTGGATGAGAAAAGAATGTACTTACCTACCAAATAATATATTTTCCAGCCAAAGTGTAAGAAGTGAGTGACATCTGTCCACTAGAATCGCTATTAAGCGAAGTAGCGCCTCAGCCTTCTGAACTAACACATTGTAATAAAAATACATGTACATCTATACAAGAGAGAAATACAGGGACTGATCTTAAGTCTACAGCGCCCGAAGAACTAAATTTAAAAGGCGATAATCGGAATTTTTTGAAAATAAACATGTAGTTGTTATTCTAGTAAATTCACTTGAATTTCGCGCTACTTGGGGTGGTTAAATGCCATATTTGGGACGTGCATGTACATAAATAAAAATGTAAGTCTCTTTACACAAAAATGCTTGTACTCTGGTATAGGGTAATTGCGTCTTTTATTTATTGTAATTTTTTATATGTGATTGATTGTTTTAGTTGAATATGTTAATGAATTGTAAATAAATAAATAAAAAAGGATGATATTATCAAATATCGTATTTTTAACTTTGTGATACATTTTAACAAAAAATAACAAAAAATTTTAACTTTGTTTACACCACGTGAGAAATTTTTCTCACGTGGTTTAACAAAGTTAAATAATTTAGTTGAAAATTATGAATAAATCAGTTAAAATCAGGATAGATATCGTAAATTACTTCACTAGGTTAAATAACCTGTTCTGCAGTAGATGTAAAATTTACATATGATACGTACGTAGTTCTATATGTTATTGTCATTTTATTTTATTGTTTTTTTTTCTGTATAAAATGTATGTGTAATATGTTGTATATATTTTATAATAATAAACTGTGGAAACTATATATGTACATAGGTAGTTGCTTCGGAACAGACTCTGTCTAGTGAAGCAGTTATCTTCAATATATTTTTTTTATAATATTTTGACCTAAATAAATAAATGATATTTTTTAACATCTAAATATAGATAAAGTTGGAATATTATAGTAGAAACAGGAACTCAAGACACTTACAGGGCTTAAAACCTGTCATTGGCTGGTTCACGTTGCGCAAGCGCATAAAGTGATCACGTAAACCACCCGATGACAGGTCGTTAGCCCAGTAGGTGCCTTGTTTCCTAGTTTTTCTATAATATTCCAACTTCGTCTCTATTGAGATGTTAAATAGTTTGTCAAAAAAAATATTATTTGACTCTCGACAGGGAAAAAAAATCCAATGTTTGCGTTTATGCAATTAAAAAAATATTCGATTAAAATAAATGATGTTTGTCAGTGTCAATTTGTAGATTCGTGTTTCATTAGATTATTAATAACTAAATTGTCTTTTTGTTGATTTAGGTATGCCACTTTTTTTAGTTAAAATTAAAACGCGGTTATCTATATTTTTAGCTTTTTTAGGTCTAATGGTTGTGAATTATCTATCTGCATAACGAGCTACAGATAATAATGTACGAAAATGTTGATTTAATGTTAGGCATCTGTAGTTTTGCCTGTATAGTTTGTAATATATTTTGGGTTGAATGGAAACAGTTTGATAGTTTATTAACGAGGATACAGATATCCAAATAATATTTGTGTACTACATGTTTCGCTTTACACAACTGCATGATTTGAACCTATGTTGAGACCGGGCCTGGCGTAAACATAACAAAACTACTCTTCCCTTTGTCTCGAAGGAAAAAGTAGCTTTAGTAGGACAAGTGGAAAAGTTTATATTATTATTGTTGAAAGAACGATAAAAAGCAATATTTCTATGTTAGTACATAATATGATTTCCATGTTGGTACCTACCCACACACTATCATAATACAAATAATAGAGATTTGATACAAAAACACTATAAAACTTTTACCGGTTTTCATCTCGATGGTTTTCACAATCAAAACTAGTGTTAACAAAATTAATTTTATTTTATAGTTTTTCTTATATAATTGGAATATAAATCCAATGTTTCCCTTTTTTATTTATACCATACCATCAAGACCTTTACCTATTTGGAGTAGGCAGGGAGAACCGAACGCCAGACTCCTCTCTCTTGATATACAGTTCACGTCCATGCATCGTCACTTACACGCTCTTCTTTCCCTTTCTCTCCACTATATGTAAGTTGAAGGGAACATTTATCACCATGGAATATGTGGCTAAAGTATGCGATGCGATTAATATTTTACTTATTTAGTTTAACCTATTTAAAAGAACTTTTAAAAGGTTTATAACTTAATTCATGTAATATACCCATTGTACATATATGTACCAACTGTAAAACTGTTGGATTTGTCCAATTGTTCCTGAATATTTCTTCTATATCCTTCCGATATCTCCTTCCTTTCCTCCTTGCTATGGAAGGTGTTATTACATTTTCCAAAGTCAATAAAATTATTGCACCAAATTGTTCTAATACGATAGCTCCTGAACTGACGCATACATTTACATACATAGCTAGTATCTACCTACACCGAGACTCCACAAGCAGTTTAGTTCAACTGTCAAGAATTTATTTCTCTTAATATATCGACAAAGTATCATGCCAAGATACGCGAGATGTGTATGCCAGGTTTATATTTTTCAAGCCAAAATACACCAACTTAGAGGCTTCGCAGCATATATGTTCTTCTTCTTCTTTTGTTTCAATCCTGAAGATTGGTTGGCAGCATTAAATTGATGCATCTCCTCCTCCACTCCGCTCGATCTTCAGCGACTCTTTTCATCTCCGTGTAAGAGGTACACTGCATGTCACGGCACACCTGTTCTAAATACTCCTGGCGGGGACGCCCTCTGCCAGTTGTACCCTCAACCGTTCCCTCCAAGATGATAATATATGAAGGAGATCCTCGTGTCGCAACACATGGCCTATCCAATTTGCACGCCTTTTCGATATGGTGTATGACAGGTGCCTGGCTTCCTAAATTCTGCTGAGAACCTCATAATTTTTTATATGGTCCCTCCAAGATATGCCAAGTATTCGGCGATAGGTCCACATCTCGAAGCCCTCTAATCTTTTGCGTTCTCTTTCACCTATGCACCATGTCTCACAGCCATATAGCAAAATACTCCATACAAATGTCTTCACTAGATCCTTTCGGAGTTTAAGGTCCATGTTGTTGGACTCGAACATCTTGGATTTTTTGTTGAAGGCGAGTTTTGCCTGGTGAATGCGGCTGTCCACCTCTCTACTAGAACGGCAATCCCATGTGATTCTACCCCCAAGATAAACAAATTCTTTGACATTCTTGAGAGCTGCCTACAGTTAGTACCTTAGTTTTTTCCTTATTTATTTTCATGTTGTACTTTTCGTTTAGGACTAACTCTATAGATATAGTTATCAGAGCGATGTCGTCTGCAAATCTGATCATATCTACCTTTTGTCCATGGATTCTGATGCCTCTTCTATGTTCCATTACTTCTATTTTATATATATGTTCTATATATATATGAATTTACTCAGAATTTGGAGTAGAACATTTAGTGTGTCTGTATGTCTGCGTCCGTCCCCCTCTTATGATCCGCTCAATACATAGAGCCTAAAATTTCAGAAAATATGGAAAGTTATAGGCCTACAAATTTTTGTTTCGATCAGGGGTTATCAACTTTTGAATTTTTACTTATTTTTCCATATATATCAAAACCATAAAAGTTGCTGAAAATTGGTATACATATAGATAAATACAAAGTAACAATTTTGTTTAAGTCCCAGAGTTTCTCAAACATTTAAAAAAAAATTATGTTAAATTTATTTGTTTAACTGCCTATATTTCCAAAGTTTTTAATAATATTGAAAAAAGCCGAAATACCCTAACATCTCATTGCTAGGGTTTGTTGGAAGAAATTGACTTATTTATTTATTTATTTATATTGCTTCTCGGGCAACCAACAGGTACTATGTCAAATATTAATTTAACATGCACGCAATAACAAGTTGCCACATTCTGGAGACTTACGATATTAATCGTCTCACAGATCCATACTGAAAACACTATTAAAAACTGTGTCTCCACTGGGAATCGAACCCGGGACCTTTGGATCAGCAGTCAGATACCTAACCAACTGAGCCACGAAGGCCGACAATAATCCCACAATACAATAATATGGCAATAATCCCCTATTTGTGTGCTTGATTTATATGTAGATTAGATGGGTCGGTCGGGATGGGTATGAAGTTTAGATGGGTCGGTGGCAGAGTGGTTAGCGCGCTGGGCTAGTAATCCAGTGGTCGCGAGTTCGAATCCTGCCTCGACCGATTTCGTTCACCTAAGCACAAGCATTTATTTGCTTATTTTAGGGAACGTAGGAAGATGTATATGTACTTGCTTAACAAGGACATATTCATTTTTTTTATAAAAAAAAAAAATAATTAAATAAATGATTGTATGGGATCATTATGAAAAATCTTACAACTGTTAGATATGTGACCAACTGAGCTTCGAAGGTCGACAATATCTTTCTTTACGATGGTTTCAATTAAAAAATAAACGAGAAGCGGAAATACTTCTCGTGGCTACTTCTCACGAAACTTTGGATGCATTTTCGTGGAAACGGTTTTGTAGGATGGGGGAAACCCTTGAACAAATTACCGTGGATTGTTCAGAGCTGGACACACGGAAAGGATGATAATTACGTCGACCACCTGCTACCAGCTACAGTATCCCCTTGTACCGGGACCTACCTATCTTGGACTACTACAGTACCTACCTTGTCTCTTTTATTTCAGACCATTTAACGAACAAAGGGAACCAACCAGCTCCTACCACCACCAGCTTCAATAAGTAAATAAGCCGTCTGACCACGTCTTTATTTTTTTTTCTTTGAGTTACTCTTTTGACCGAAACAAATATATTGTACATATTACGCTGTACGACATGACAAAGTAAAAAAAGCATATTAAATAAAATTATATTTGAATGAATTGAAACAAAAAAAAATACTCCGCCTTCAAAAAAACAGTTTCCGGCAAATATCTCGAGAATTTTCACATCCACGCGACATTCTCAAATTATATTTAGCTGGCAACATGAAAAATATTTGAATTAGTTTTTATAATTGAGTTTTACCTTATAGCAGCGCCTTGTCGGCTACAACATGTATGGCTTCAGGATTCTCGAATGTTCCCGAAGATAGACGAAGATTAACGAACCATAGCGCACCGTCATTGATACGAGCTGATCGACAGATTTTTATTCATGTGTTGATCGTTCAATAGTGTAGAGTCGTGTTAAATCTTTATCTTTTAGTTCCGACCCACGACACGACCACGACCCACATAATTTAATTTATTTCGAATAAACCAGTGTTGATCATGTAAATTGTTCTTTGATTGAAACCCTTCATCACTATAAATTATGTATTGTCAATTATTTAATGAACAGACATAAGCAATATCATACTTGGAGGTATATGTTTTATATAAAATAGAATCACTAAGTTTAGTTTGTCGATCGACAATTCTTCATAGAACTCCATTGTACGTTGATATGTTATAAAAATATAAAAATACTTGGTAATACTTCTATTGTATTTATTAGATTATTGACGCGTTTCGTGCAAAGCACATCGTCAGAATAATGCTCTACAAGACTGAGACTAGTGGTTATATACAAAATTTACCTGACAGGTGTATAAAAATGTTGGTTTTTGAACGGTTGAAAAGAAGTTATATAATGCAAATGAATCTATACAAATATACGTTTTAATTTTAAAAATAATTGTATTAAAACGTAGATTTGTATAGATTCATTTGCATTTTATAACTTCTTTTCAACCGTTCAAAAACCAACATTTTTATACACCTGTCATGTAAATTTTGTATATAACCACTAGTCTCAGTCTTGTAGAGCATTATTCTGACGATGTGCTTTGCACGAAACGCGTCAATAATCTAATAAATACAATAGAAGTATTACCAAGTATTTTTATATTTTTATAACATATCAACGTAAAATAGAATCCTTTTGAACACGCACTTTTGCAATATAATCCTTCTGATAAAACTAATAAATAAACATATAGGTACCCCCAAATTGGTGACTCCCGGCATATATTCCCAAAACCTTGACAATACCAAGTTGTCTCGGCGAAAATATTCGGTGAAAATGGATTTCTACTTTATTAATACAAAAAAATGTAATATATAATGATATTTCCTGCGTCTATTATCTGACACAATTTGAATTTCGTAAACTGCCACCTAGCAGTGAGTTTCGGAAATTCAAATTGTGTCATAAAACTAACAAATTGTAATTGATTCCTCCATACATTTTTCGTAAGTTTATTATTTTTTAATAATTTTTCAAAGCCTTACCGCCAAAAGATTTTATTTTTCTAGTAATACATACGCGTTTATCTACCCATTAATATAAAAATTATTGCGATCGGCCAGGGACAGTACTTGTAAACAATTACCCAATAAACAAACAGAAAGATAAACAAATAAAGGAGGGAGATAGAGGTTGTGGAATGTGAGAGAGGATGGGGAATGTGAGAGAGGATGGGGAATGTGAGAGAGGATGGGGAATGTGAGGAGTGTCAATTGAGAGTTATTAGAGATGTATAACAGTTTAAAGTCTTTTCTTAAAATGTTGAATCGATTGTGACGTCGTAATATCATCACTTAAGGGGCTCCATAGTCTTGAGTCTTGATGATTGTAGGTACTTCAAAAGAGGAATTGAGAAATTCAGTAGAACGAATGGGAATAATTACATACAGGTACCATATGAATCGTATAGTATAAAAAACAGCAATCTGTTTTCGGAATGATTTCGAACAAATAAAAAAAAATGTTGTTTTTTAAATTGCTGCTGTCAGAAACTACCGTATACCCTTATTTTCACATGATTAAGAAACTTAATTATGAGAAAATAGGGGTAGGTATACGGTACTTTCTGACAACAGTAATTTAAAAAAAAAAACGATTTTTTTAATTTGCTAAAAATAAGTCCGAAAACAGATTGCTGTTTTAGATACTATACGACTCATTTATTTCACTATTATTGCCATTTAATAGTTTTATTGGAAATAAAAATTTCTAGTGTATTTT
The DNA here is from genome assembly GCA_963576475.1 of Molanna angustata. Lineage (NCBI taxonomy): Eukaryota > Metazoa > Arthropoda > Insecta > Trichoptera > Molannidae > Molanna > Molanna angustata. The sequence goes on along the minus strand of OY754973.1, from coordinate 38,058,134 downwards.
TCTGTCCATAAAATACCTACATACATATAAATATAACGTAACGATAATATAAATTCGTATATTTTTCATTTGAAAAGATGCGATGAAAATTTCATGTTCCAAACTTGACATAAATAATTTTAAAAAGATATCTCAAAGTGGTAGCCGAATGATATCATCCATTAAAATGTGGATGGAAAATGCAATAGGGATGCGTTTGCAAAATTTGGCAGAGATATTCATACGCTTGGCTTCCGTTCATACGTTAACCGCATCTAGTCTACATAATATTATAGGTATATAACATTGTTGACAAGAAATATGAATTTTCTTGCAAACAGAGCTGGATCAATGATTTTCATCCTCGGGTCAGCTAATTTCAAAAGTATTTATCTACAAAATATTTTTATAAACATTGCGTAAGTTCCTATTTAAGAGAGCGACTGCTGCCAACGTACCTATTTTTTCAATTTGAAATTGCAACACTACTACAAAACGAATCATTATGAAAAAAATAACCTAGTTAGTTTGGATATCAATAAAGAAAAATATACCTTAACTTTTTAATTATGTTCTGTATATATTCTTGTAGGAAAGTAATAAGCATATACCGATTATTGAAGGTATAGAGCAATATTTTTTTTTATAAATTTAAGAAGAACAAAATATCTGGAAAAATATGATGTGACGTTGCATTAATGCATCAGATTAAATAAATAAACAAAAAAAAACTTGAATTTCGTAATGGCGCTGAATGAAAAATAAATGTTTTTTAGGTTTATTTACTTAACCTGATGCATTAATGCAACGTCACATCATATTTTTAGGTTTATTTACTTAACCTGATGCATTAATGCAACGTCACATCATATTTTTAGGTTTATTTACTTAACCTGATGCATTAATGCAACGTCACATAATATTTTTAGGTTTATTTACTTAACCTGATGCATTAATGCAACGTCACATAATATTTTTAGGTTTATTTACTTAACCTGATGCATTAATGCAACGTCACATCATATTTTTCTGGGTATTTTTGTCTTCTTTAATTAAAAAAAATATATTGAACTGCGCCTTATAGTTTATTGAAAATATAAGATAAACGTTGAAAATCGGGGTATGCCATTATTTTTCTACAAGAATTTATACAGAACATCACCAAAAAGTTAAGGTATATTTATCTTTATTAATACCCAAACTATCTAAATTATTATTTTCAAAACGATTAGATTTGAAATAATGATGGCATATCAAATTGAAAAATAGGTACGTTGGCAGTAGTCCCCCCTTAAGACCAAAATACAAGGAATTTTGTCACAACAACGAGGAGTCAAAATATTTTACACTTCAATTGAATTTAAATAATTAGAACAACACTAGAAATAGCCACTATCCGCACAAGTGAAAAGTAAATAAGTTTAAAAAAAAATGTGAAAAAGTGTTCTTCGGATATTAAATTGGTAATTGATTTTTCACTAGCATTCAATAACTGTTATTCTCAAAATATTCTCAAATTTTCCTTAATTTTAATTTAGTTGAAAGTTAAATCATGTTTACAAATGTAAGTAGGTATATTATTATGAGTAACTAGGTACTTAACTATAATTGGCAATATAAAAATTATCATTGTATTTCAGTATATTTTTTTCTTGCTTGCTGTTGTATTGTATAAAAGAAATAAAATATCATAAGTTTATCCAAAATTTCTCTAGTGATTGTTTGTCTCACATTTTAAAAATCAGTCTAAATTCTCCCAAAAAATATTTCTATTACATAATTCCAGAAGTGCATATCGTAAAGGAATAAATCTTTTGTGTGCTTAAAGAGTTCATAAAATCAAAGTAAATCCCCGATATTTTTTTTTATCATTTCAAGTCAGCTTTGTGCTTAAATTGCAAAAATATTAACATATTTTGGGATTCTGATAGTTTCAAATCACGTATAAACCATTTTTAATGTACGCGATATTAACACTTACTAATACGTTACTTCGAAGTAATATGTCATATACGGTTTTAATATGTCATATTATTTATTTATATTTATATATACGGTCTCTGGGTCATTATAAAAAAAAGGTAAAAATAAAACTCTTATTAAACAACACAACAATTAAAAAGAAAAATATCACAATAATTCATTAAAACACAAAATCTATCACAAAAATCGAAATATTCATAATCTCCGCATCGACCTGATACTACAACAGGTACCTACAGAATATATTAAAAATATATACAAAAACAAAGCAAAGCGGACGATTTTAATATACAACAGATTTACCCGAATATGCTTGAGCAGTGTAAAATGTAAGTTGTTGTCAATAAAACCGCAAATAATTTTAAAAGTGTTAATTTCCATACAAAAACTCAAAAAATGGTCTATTACCGCGATATTTGCAAAAAAAAGTTCTTTTTAATTTTAAAGATCACACCTACCCGATGAGAAGTCGACGGGACTTTAGACTGCCTCAGACTAACCTGGCATGTCCAGAAAATAATGCGTATTTCAAAGGTTTTCAATTGTATAATGATTTGGCAAAATATGTGAAGGAAGCATCTGGTCTTGCCGCTTTTCGTCGCATAGGTATTGAATACACAAAGGAAAAGTTCTAATAAGATATTGTATGTATACTTTGTTTTATGTGTAGGTAGGTACATATTTTCTTGTTTTTATATAATTCATACTGTGTGAATTTGTTTCTTTTTTTCAACTTATAAATATTCTTTTTGTTTATACTTATAATAATAATAATAAATTAGGATGATTTTTATAGCGCCGTTTTTGTGATAACCTCACATCAAGAGCGCTTATACTAGCTGTTTATTTTTTACATCTTAATAAAATTTACATAGATATTTTCAGTCACTAGATTTAGTTTATATGCCCTCTTAAACCATAGTTACCCAAATCAAATATAAAATGACTAATTATATTCGAATGGCCATTGTGGTTTCTAACTGGTAGGATATCCATTATTTGTTTAAATCAACAATCTATTAATCAAGTCTCTCGAATCGCTAAGATATCCTAATAAATAGATAATTAAATAATTGTCTGTTAGCAAAGATGATTTCTCATTAATCTTCTGTCTTCCGTAGCTGTTTGATAATACCTAGTTGATATAATGTCCTAAATAAACAATCATAGGTTCATCTAGCAATCACGATAAGGAATATCTGGTTTTCCAGGTTTTCCTCGACTGTAAAATAACAGTTTCAACAACTCTTCATGTTGAGGTCTAGAGACAGCTTGATTCCTATGTTTACTTCATTTTTGCCTGCATAAAATTTCAATCAAATTAAATAAAATTGTTGTGCTCGATTATTGCATCTCACATTTATATCAACAGATTTCATAAGTTTAATTGTAGTGCGTAAAACGATATTATATCACGTATATTATAATACTAGTTGCATGTAACACATGAGATCCAACTGTCGATAGCGATAGTATGTATAGTTGAAGAATATGTACCAAACTATAAACCCATAGATACAAATTATTGAATATTTTCAGATATTTTGTTTTCTATACAACATATGTAGGTATGTATGTCAAGATAGGATAGTATGGAAGAAGATCCTTTTTCCTACCCAGAATATGCAAATTGCATGATGGTATGTATGTATGTTTGGAGATGAAGTAACAAACTATTAAGTCTTCTTACATATTGTGTATAGGCGACTGCCATACAAAATGTATGAAGCGATGTCGTCACTAAATTCAATTTTTAAAAAAATTGTTAAAAAAAAATTGAGATCTTCTACTACAATGTTAATATTTTTTATAGAAAATTAAATTATCTAGTTGGGGTGTTTCGGCTTTTTTCGATAATTGTAAAAGTTTTGGAAATATAGGCAGTTAAACTCATAAATTTATCATAAAAAAAATATTTTTCTTAATAAAAAATGTTTGAGAAACCCTGGAATTTTTTTGAAAAAACAAATTTGAGATTTTGTATTTGTCTATGTTTGTACCAATTTTCAGCGTTCTACCGTTTATGATTTCTGAGATAAATGGAAAAATAAAATAAAAATTCAAAAGTTGATAACCCCTGACTGAAACAAAAATTCAAAATTCCAAGTATAAAAGTTTTGTAGGCCTGTAACTGTTTATATATTCTGAAATTTTAGGCTCTGTAAATTGAGCGGATCAAAAGTTATAAGGGACGGACGGACACACAGACACACACACAGACACACACACACACACAGACACACACACACACAGACACACGAAATGTTCTACTCCGAATTCTGAGTAAATCCGTGTATGGAACATATATGCTGCGAAGCCTCTAAGTTGGTGTTTTTTGACTTCAAAGTTGGAAAATCCATGAAAAAAGTAGACCTCTCCATACAATTCTCGCGTATTCTGGCTTGATACATTGTCGATATGTTAAGAGAACAAAGTTCTCCTGAACAAATCGACAGTTGGACTAGCTATGTGTAGCAATGATCCAATTTGTCTGGTTCCCCTTTCTAAGGGTTACGAAGGTCAGATGGCAGTCGCTTCAATGTAATAACCAGACTCGCCAATTCCAGGATCATGGTTAAAGCGTACCCCGATAGAAACGGGATAAAAGCGCTAAGAGGAAAGAAGAAGAAGAAGTAGGGCTGATATGTAGAACTAGTTGCATGTAACACATGAGATCCAACTGTCGATAGCGATAGTATGTATAGTTGAAGAATATGTACCAAACTATAAACCCATAGATACAAATTATTGAATATTTTCAGATATTTTGTTTTCTATACAACATATGTAGGTATGTATGTCAAGATAGGATAGTATGGAAGAAGATCCTTTTTCCTACCCAGAATATGCAAATTGCATGATGGTATGTATGTATGTTTGGAGATGAAGTAACAAACTATTAAGTCTTCTTACATATTGTGTATAGGCGACTGCCATACAAAATGTATGAAGCGATGTCGTCACTAAATTCAATTTTTAAAAAAATTGTTAAAAAAAAATTGAGATCTTCTTCTACAATGTTAATATTTTTTTTAGAAAATTAAATTATCTAGTTGGGGTGTTTCGGCTTTTTTCGATAATTGTAAAAGTTTTGGAAATATAGGCAGTTAAACTCATAAATTTATCATAAAAAAAATATTTTTCTTAATAAAAAATGTTTGAGAAACCCTGGAATTTTTTTGAAAAAACAAATTTGAGATTTTGTATTTGTCTATGTTTGTACCAATTTTCAGCGTTCTACCGTTTATGGTTTCTGAGATATATGGAAAAATAAAATAAAAATTCAAAAGTTGATAACCCCTGACTGAAACAAAAATTCAAAATTCCGAGTATAAAAGTTTTGTAGGCCTGTAACTGTTTATATATTCTGAAATTTTAGGCTCTGTAAATTGAGCGTATCAAAAGTTATAAGGGGGGGACGGACACACAGACACACACACACACAGACACACAGACACACACACAGACACACAGACACACGAAATGTTCTACTCCGAATTCTGAGTAAATCCGTGTATGGAACATATATGCTGCGAAGCCTCTAAGTTGGTGTTTTTTGACTTCAAAGTTGGAAAATCCATGAAAAAAGTAGACCTCTCCATACAATTCTCGCGTATTCTGGCTTGATACATTGTCGATATGTTAAGAGAACAAAGTTCTCCTGAACAAATCGACAGTTGGAATATTGATTGCACTGATTTGAGTGTCTAAAGCGAATTGACTTTAATATTTGTCTAAATGTGTTTAATGCTTTGTACCATTTGCTATCACTAGTTGCATGTAACACATGAGATCCAACTGTCGATAGCGATAGTATGTATAGTTGAAGAATATGTACCAAACTATAAACCCATAGATACAAATTATTGAATATTTTCAGATATTTTGTTTTCTATACAACATATGTAGGTATGTATGTCAAGATAGGATAGTATGGAGGAAGATCCTTTTTCCTACCCAGAATATGCAAATTGCATGATGGTATGTATGTATGTTTGGAGATGAAGTAACAAACTATTAAGTCTTCTTACATATTGTGTATAGGCGACTGCCATACAAAATGTATGAAGCGATGTCGTCACTAAATTCAATTTTTAAAAAAATTGTTAAAAAAAAATTGAGATCTTCTACTACAATGTTTATATTTTTTATAGAAAATTAAATTATCTAGTTGGGGTGTTTCGGCTTTTTTCGATAATTGTAAAAGTTTTGGAAATATAGGCAGTTAAACTCATAAATTTATCATAAAAAAAATATTTTTCTTAATAAAAAATGTTTGAGAAACCCTGGAATTTTTTTGAAAAAACTAATTTGAGATTTTGTATTTGTCTATGTTTGTACCAATTTTCAGCGATCTAGCGTTTATGGTTTCTGAGATATATGGAAAAATAAAATAAAAATTCAAAAGTTGATAACCCCTGACTGAAACAAAAATTCAAAATTCCGAGTATAAAAGTTTTGTAGGCCTGTAACTGTTTATATATTCTGAAATTTTAGGCTCTGTAAATTGAGCGGATCAAAAGTTATAAGGGGGGGACGGACACACAGACACACACACACACAGACACACACACAGACACACACACAGACACACACACACACAGACACACGAAATGTTCTACTCCGAATTCTGAGTAAATCCGTGTATCGAACATATATGCTGCGAAGCCTCTAAGTTGGTGTTTTTTGACTTCAAAGTTGGAAAATCCATGAAAAAAGTAGACCTCTCCATACAATTCTCGCGTATTCTGGCTTGATACATTGTCGATATGTTAAGAGAACAAAGTTCTCCTGAACAAATCGACAGTTGGACAATGCATCCATAATCTGTGTCAACACTTGTACAAGTCTGTCCTGAGGAGGGAGCGGTCAGCTCCGAAAACCGGTTAGACACCAAGTATTCACAGTGGTTAAAACAAAAAATATATTTGTACCAAATTTCAATTTGCGAAAATATTTAAAATGTCCCACAAAGTTATAGCAACGTATGAAGAAATTGTGTCACCAGAATTTATATTTTAGGATACATTTTACAATCAGGTCATTTGTTTGTGCTTCAAATTCCCTGGAAGGCGAGAAGGACAAACATATCCATCCTAAAGGAGCTAAAGATAGAGGTCAGATTATCCGCCATATGCCTTAAGCGTGTCCTTTAGTTCTTTGGATACATCACCAGACGCAATGAGAATAGCCTTGAGAAGCTGGTTGTCGTGGGTGGGGTTGAAGGTAGAAGGGGAAGAGTGAGATACCCCACAAGATGGACGGATCAGATTAGGGCTGCCACTGGTGGATCAGTGGTTGGAGCAATGAGGACGGCGATGTGTCGGGAGAAATGGAGGGCAAAAATACACAACATCACGATGACAAGGAGAGAGGATGGTCACGACCCTCAACAAATGAGGAATACGACACTGATGATGATTTGAATCAAACAGCACTTACTATAAAAAGTTGAACAGATTCAACAAATAAGTTTACAATGATTAAGTGTAAATTGTTCTATGAAACCAAATAGAAAACTTCTCTAAAACATAAATAAAAGAAACCTATATTTATCGGAAAATAATTTGAGAAATCATGTCGGCTGAGCAGAGCACAAATTAGGTTATTTTGTATAGTAGGTATATATGCCAATAACCACCCCCCTCCACGGCGACAATTCTCTAGTTAATTGTCGAAAACTATGCCACCAGTACCCTTGAACCGATATGGAAATTCGTACCAAAAAATATGGTCAATTCATTTAACAGTCCAAAATGTGACTTCGCACAGAATAAAACTCTGCACCGATGAGTCGGTTACAAACCATACAAACAGGGTCACATACCTAATGTAAATAATCGTTATGTCGATTGGATTATTTGTATAATGTAAGATGTGAACTGTCAGGCGATGAATTTTCCTCCGTTGGATGTCATGACATCCTTTTGTAGTAAGAGACCCATTACAGATTAAACACTACACTGCCCAACTAATAATTCTAAAAACAAAGAGACATCAAGAAAATTAAAAGATTCACGGAGAAAATTCTCTTTAGAAAAGTGTTTTGTTGGCAGTTGCTTGGTATCCTCTCGGATACAAATTTAAAAAAGCAATTATATGATTTTATGTTTATGTTATATGTCATTTACAATCTCTTTAATATTTATATTAGTAGAATATTTTTTAAAAGATGCAAATACGCAAATATTGGATTTTTTTCCCTGTCGGGAGTCAATAATATTTTTTGATAATTTTTCAACATCTGAATAGAGATGCAGTTGGAATAATATTGATGAATGTTGCGCAAGCTCATAAAGTGATACATACATACATACATACATACCATCACGCCATGTCCCTCACGGGGTAGGCAGAGAGAACCGAACGCCACATTTTTCTATCTTGACACGCATTCATCGCCTCCTTAACATTCATACATCGTCTTATATCGTAGTAAAAATTCCTTATTTTCAAGCCAAAAGAATTTCAGTATTACAATATATAGAACTTTCAAAATTGAATTGATAGGGATCTCATTAAAAAGGCATAATTGATGAACGTTGCGCAAGCGCATAAAGTGATCACGTAAACCAGCCGATGACAGGTCGTAAGCCCTGTAGGTGCCTTGATTTCCCGGTTCTCCTACAATAAATATTCCAACTTCGTCTCTATTGAGATAATTAAAAATCTGTTAAACCAAACAGAGTATTCAGTGATGTATACGAGATGCCGAAAATTCGCTGGAATTTCAGAAAAATCGTGACATCGAGCTGTCAGTGTGATCTCGGTTACATCAAAGAGTATATAATACCTTACGGATAGGTTACATGGCGTTTGTGTTATTATGACAAAAAAAAAACATTTTAAACGTCAGTCTCTAAACCCATAGAATACTATCCATCTATTTTTTTCAAACGCAATAATGTGAAATGCTACGCCATTGACCTTAAGTTTGGCGTAGTATTTAGTTATGGTGCCTGCAACGCAATTGCTAACTTACGAATACTAAATACTCCAGTGAGGTAAGGAGTTAGTATTTAGCTGCCCAGGATTGTGCATTCGGATCTTTGAAAATGAAAATAACGGTATAAATAGAGAATTAATTTTGTGAATAATCTGAATTAAGAAATATTTCATGTAAGGTATTGTATAATTTGTAATCCGGGGCGTTATGTGGAGCGGAGTTAATGCCATCCAATTTAGCGAATGTACAATTTAGTGAGAGTCAAGGTATACGTAAATTAATATTAATTAATTACAAATTTACTCGATTCAACGAAATAAATTTCACCCCCTTTCTTCTTCCCGTTTATTAAAAACATGCTACAGAAAGGGAATGTAATTTCTGCTGGAATAGAATAAGCAAATTGTAGTGTAGGAATGCTGATAAAATACTTTGTAGGTACCAATAACAGCCAACATGTCCTATCTACTTTGTTAAAGCGATCTTCTTCATTAACTCAATTGTCATTCTAACGCTAAACATCGGTAGGTGTACGACCCCGGTTCAAATTTTATTAATTACTCAGCTTTGCCAACATAATACGAAATATTGTTAATCTTTTCAAGTATCAATTTAAATTCATCTTTGGTTTAAAACATATAAAAAGTTTCTTAATAATAATAATAAGACCGTTTTTATTTTTAAAACAAAAAAATGCAGAATGGTGCTTTAATCTCTAACAAAATTTTTTAACTCTATCAAGAGAGTGACAACGTAGTTATTTTGTTATAATATATTGTTTTAAATTTAAATAACTTTATATATAAATAATAAAAAAAAAAAAACAACACAGTGTTATAATTAAACAATATATATATATTGTTTTTAAACAGATCAACCGTTTTGGCTGGCAAATGTTTTTGAAACTGACGAAGAACACGTTATATATTTTACATCGAGACTAGACAAAAAAAGCACCACAGCTCATTTTGACCAATGTCAGATTTGCTGTCTAAATCAAGAAAAATTTAAGTCTAAAGCGAGAAATTTAAAAAATGATAAATAGTGTCAAAAATTATACAACTAGGAAAAAAATAACAATAATAAAGGTATATTAATGTAAATGTAAAAATAACAATAATAAAGGTATATAATGTATATGTAAAAATAACAATAATAAAGGTATATTAATGTAAATGTAAAAATAACAATAATAAAGGTATATTAATGTAAATGTAAAAATAACAATAATAAAGGTATATAATGTATATGTAAAAATAACAATAATAAAGGTATATTAATGTAAATGTAAAAATAACAATAATAAAGGTATATAATGTATATGTAAAAATAACAATAATAAAGGTATATTAATGTAAATGTAAAAATAACAATAATAAAGGTATATTAATGTAAATGTAAAAATAACAATAATAAAGGTATATAATGTATATGTAAAAATAACAATAATAAAGGTATATTAATGTAAATGTAAAAATAACAATAATAAAGGTATATAATGTATATGTAAAAATAACAATAATAAAGGTATATTAATGTAAATGTAAAAATAACAATAATAAAGGTATATTAATGTAAATGTAAAAATAATAATAAAGGTATATAATGTATATGTAAAAATAACAATAATAAAGGTATATTAATGTAAATGTAAAAATAACAATAATAAAGGTATATAATGTATATGTAAAAATAACAATAATAAAGGTATATTAATGTAAATGTAAAAATAACAATAATAAAGGTATATAATGTATATGTAAAAATAACAATAATAAAGGTATATAATGTATATGTAAAAATAACAATAATAAAGGTTCCGACCGCCGTGGCACAGTTGGGAAGCCGTTCGGTTTCTGTGCGGGCGTCCTGGGGTCGATTCCCAGCATAGGAGAAATTTATTTAAATTTATATGCAAATATTGCTTCTCTGGGCTGGAAACACTGGTTAGTTGGAAGAAATTGCCATACAGCAATAAACTCGCCACTTGCGCAGGGTGTAAGGAAGTGTTATTTATATAAAAAAAATTAAATAATATAATATATTTAAGACAGAGACAATGGAAGGGTACACATGCACATCCAGACCATTGTCACTCTCTTGCGCTTTGCTGTCAAGTATAGTTTTTGCTCTCCAATATGCTAGGGATAATCCCTGTGTTATATTGGGTGCAGTCTTAATTGCAGTCCCTGGGTAATAAGTTATTTGAAAAAATCTTTTCAAATGTGAACAAATTATTTACGTAATTGTATGATACCATTCTTAATACAAAGTATTATTATTTATGCTGAAAATTGTTTCATTTAGTGTCAACTTTGGTAGCACATATGATCTTCATCGAGAAGTTTCATAATATTAAAATTAATAAATCACAAGACCTTAATAAATCAAAGAAGGGATGGGTGTTACCCTTAAAATGTATGTAGTTTTAAAACAAAATTCGATGTTCCTAGATGTATGGTGTGTAGTATAGGCATAAAATATTTATGTATTTGTTATGTTATACATGATAAGTCCATTGGTTTTGTATATTTATAATTTTCGTCATTATTTCATATGCCCAAACTAACTTAGGTATATTAGTTATGTAATGCACTTATTGATCTTATAATTAAAATATCTCTTAGTATTTGCTAATTCTTATCTAATATTCTCGTTTCTAATCCTGTCTTATTTATTTTACCACATATTAATGTGACCCTATTATCAAAACTGCGCATTTTCTCTTTTTATGTATCTTATGGAAAGTAAAAATTATTCAATTGATTTGTTGGACTTGTTACATAAATTATTTATGTTGTGGACTATGGAAGAACGGTTGATATCCATGTTGGGTCTAAAGTATGAAAGAGGGAACTGTGCAAAGTCTTTAAAGTAGATTATTTCAAGTTACCCTCCTCCCTACACCCTTCCCTTCCCCTCCCTCCCCCTCCCGATGTAAGGAATGAATTAAATGGCTACTCATTTTGTTTTTACCCATTTTCCAAGACACCAATTCCACTGCCATTATCTCAGCTTGAAGGATTCATAATAATAATAAAACTCTAAAAAGAATTAACTAAACACTAATACAAATAGCAAATTGTACCTTGGTTCTTACTTAATTTACTTAACTAGGTATATAATATTTAACTTTAGTTAATGATGACCCAGTGAAAAAATATTAATGCTATAAAATATTTTTTTTGTCCTTGTTAAACAAGTACATATACATCTTCCTACGTTCCCATCATCCACATACATTCAATATTGTTGAGTATTGGTGATTTGGACGCGGATTTAGAAGGTTTAATAATAGCGATTCAGGATAGAGTAATAAAAACTAAAAATTACCAAAAATATATAATAAAAGACTTAAATGTAGTAGAAGATAGTTGTAGGAAATGTTTGGCTTTTCCGGAAACAATCGAGCATATAATATCGGGCTGTTCTTTTCTCGCGCAATCAGAATATATATTTTTTGACATAACCAAATAGCAAAAATAATACATCAAAATTTAGCTGTTAAATATAAATTAATTGACGCGATAAACATAAAACCATATTATGAATATGATCCGATTTAATTTTTAGAAAACAATAACATTTCGCTAAAACAATATTAACGATAAAACAATATTAACTGACCGGTCAATTCAACATAACAGACCCGATTTAATAATACATGATAAAATTAAAAAAATAACATATATTTGCGACGTGGCTATTCCAAATTCTAGTAATATTATAAAAACTTTTGATGAAAAAATTAGAAAATACACCGCTTTAGGTAACGAGATTAAAAGACTTTGGCATTCTCGTAAAATAATAATATTACCGTTCATTATTTCAGCCACTGGCATTATTCCAAAATCGTTAATTCGTAATTTAGAAATTATAGATTTATCGAAAAACTTAATAATAAAAATGCAAAAAACGGTAATAATATGAATACATTTAGAATCGTTAAAGATTTTTTAAACGTTAATATTCGGGAATCAGTAGGGTTGTTAGGTAGTATAGAGACCTCCTCAGAGCCTAATCCTTTGATATGTTAAGTATCTGGATGGGTGAACTATTCCCAATTGAAAGCTTGATGATGCGTTTGTTGCATTTTATTTTGCTCTTTTAAATAGTTTACAAATTTACGCATTGATCTGCTAATTCTTTTGAGGAAGTGTATAATGGTAATAATAGTAATTGAGTGTTATTATTTGTAGTGTTTTATTGTTATTAATATCATTAGGAAATCGGCCAGCGCCGTAAAAAAATAAATTGCATGCTTGCCTTTGACGGGAAGGAAAAGGAAGAAACAAGTAAATAATAAACAATATAAATCACATGTGATAAAATTGATACACTATAATTTACAGAATATATTATGCACTAAAGATGAATACAACAATATATTATGTTCTCAAATTTTTATATTTTGTTCCATAAAAATGTATTCATAGAGATGATTACGTAAAATACGAGCACCTACTTGTTTGATAGGTTCGATTCCTAGTAGATGCAAACGTTATTAAAATACTATTGCACACAATTTAAACATAACAAGATGGGGACGTAGCAAAAGAAGTTTCTGGCGAGACCACGTCGAACGCATGGAAGATAATAGAATAAATTGTCAAAATTGTTAAGAGAGACATTCCCAACAACACAAGACTACCCGTAAGACCTGCAAAGAGATGGAAAGACCCTCACAAACAGATCAAATGTTCTAATACACGATGAAGAAGAAGAAGAAGATTATACATAAATTTGGTATGGTAAAATAAAACCAATGTTTAAAAAAAAGAAGAAGAAGGATTCAAACTTTGCAATTAATTTGCCATTTGCAAATCGTGCGAGAATTAATTGAAGTGATTTCAGTTATGTTTGTATAGTCTTGTCTTAAACGTTTATCTGTCTCGATTGCTGAGAAACTGCGAGTTAAAGAACTATGGAAAGAACCATGCTGGGACTGTCACAATGAGATAAAATACGATTTGAAACGCTGAGAGGAAGATTAAAAGTATTAAAGTAAAAGTACTTAAGTGGCGACTCTAAGATCAAAATGGGCGGGACACTTAGTTAGATGCTTGGACGATAAGTGGACAAAGAGTGTGCTGACTTGGAGACCTCGTACGACAAAAAGAGGTGTGGGGCGACCGTAGCTGACGTGGAGGAATGATATGTTATGGTATGCTGGCACGTCCTTGATGCAAAATGCACAGCACAGGACTACGTGGAGTCAAATGGAGGAGGTCATCGTTCAGGAGTGGACGAAAATAGGCTGAATTGAAGAATATGATGGTTTTAAAGTGTACAAACGATATAACATAATCATATTAGGAAGGTACTAAGTATAGGTCGGTAGGTATGTAGTTTGTATTACGTAATAAAATTATAAAATTCCCTATGGGTTTGTGTCCCCGCTAGAAGGTAGCTAGTAGCGAGCAAGTAGGTAGGTAGGGAAAGGTGAACAAATATTGTCCCGACAAAACAAGAGATGGCGCCCAATTTGCATCCTAATTTCCCTGGCGATTTTTTTTTTCGAGGGCGGACCGAGCTCTGAGGACAAACGTCTTTATACGGAAAGACGTACCTACCTACCATTCTTTTCTGTGGCTTCCGACATGAATATTATATTTCTGAGACATGTGGACAGGGTGATTCGTTTATTTTATTATTTCATCGTGACAACACAGCTTTATAACTGTTTTAGATATCATCACATAACGTATGACGGTGAACTTACGTTAGAATAACACAGATGTCATACTCTAACAATGAGATGAATGAGTGAGCTATGTATATTCCTCTTGAAATTAAACTGACCTTATACAGGCATTTATCTAAATGTAATCTAAGGGTACCAGCAAATCAATGGCAATGATCTTTGAAAAGAGCGAAAGCAGAATACCGTGTCTAATAAAAGTAAAGAACGAATGGCTCGAGCAAGTAAACGAATATGTCTATCTGGGAAGCATGTTTCAACGGAATGGACAGCTTAATAAAGAAGCACGAAAGAGGATTATGACAGGAAACAGAGTAAATGGACCACTTAGACCAGTTATGAATGATTGCAACATATCAAAAGAAGCCAAAGTTGCCATAAATAACGCTAGTGCCGACCTTGACGAATGCAAGTGAAACTTGGGCATGGAAGAAGTCTGAATAAATGCAGTAGAAATGAGATCCTTAAGAAGAATCAGTAACAGAACGATGTATGACATGGTAAGAAATTAACACACAAGGAAATAATTTTAAATGAAGGAAGATGTATTATAAAATTAAAATGAACACATTGAGATGGTTTGGCCACATGGGGAGAATGAATGAGAAACGCCTGACGAAGAAAATATACATTGCGGACAGGAATGTAACGAAAAGTCAGGGTCGCTTAAAAAGAGATGGCACGACCATGTGAAGAATATTCTGAAAGGTGGAAATATTACAAGCGTGAACAATAGATGAACATGTATGAGACGATGTATTAATGTTGACGAGGCGATTGATGGCGTTCGGTTCTCTCTAGCTACCCCGAGAGGGACATGACGTGATGGTATGTATGTATCAATACTCTGAAAAAAAAAGTGTGCTAACAGGAGCTAATTTATTCCAATTAATAAAGCCACGGTCATAATAATATGTAAGTCGCTTGATTGAATTTTTCCAATTCTTTAAAATATTTATTATTCTGTAATCCAGAGGATAACCAATGTAAGATTTTGTTCACATGACTTCATATCATCAGCTACGCAGAAACGTTAACAACTTCAATCAGCTTCATATCATCAGCCACGCAGAAACGTTAACAACTTTAATCAGCTTCATATCATCAGCCACGCAGAAACGTTAACAACTTTAATCAGCTTCATATCATCAGCCACGCAAAGGTTAACAACTTTAATCAGCTTCATATTATCATCCACGCAGAAACGTGAAC
The DNA here is from genome assembly GCA_963576475.1 of Molanna angustata. Classification (NCBI taxonomy): domain Eukaryota; kingdom Metazoa; phylum Arthropoda; class Insecta; order Trichoptera; family Molannidae; genus Molanna; species Molanna angustata. The sequence continues at coordinate 38,042,313 of OY754973.1, read as the reverse complement.
AACTTTAATCAGCTTCATATCATCAGCCACGCAGAAACGTTAACAACTTTAATCAGCTTCATATCATCATCCACGCAGAAACGTTAACAACTTTAATCAGCTTCATATCATCAGCCACGCAAAGGTTAACAACTTTAATCAGCTTCATATTATCATCCACGCAGAAACGTGAACAACTTTAATCAGCTTCATATCATCAGCCACGCAGAAACGTTAACAACTTTAATCAGCTTCATATTATCATCCACGCAGAAACGTGAACAACTTTAATCAGCTTCATATCATCAGCCACGCAGAAACGTTAACAACTTTAATCAGCTTCATATCATCAGCCACGCAGAAACGTTAACAACTTTTGCAATATTGAAATGTGATAGGTAGGTACCTACTAAGGCAAACCAACGCATACAACATTAACAGTTTTCCTGCTTTAATTATTTCTTTAGTTATTAGAAAGTGTCTTGTTACTTCAAATAAATAAGATGTAGAAATGTGTACGTCTTTCTTGTACATTATATTTTGAAATTCATTTCTTTCACAATAAAAATTAAATATCTAATACGATGTTTTACAGAATATTTTGACACTTCTTACAAAACATTCTCGTATCGAATAAATGCCATAAAATAAACCGTCTTCTTAGCACTGTCTCAGTTTTGCATCAGGTCCGCTTCATTGTGGGCGCAAAGAGTGGAGGTCTGGTATTAGGCGCCTCCAACGGTCTGATGCACGATGCACGAGGATTATGTGAAAGTATGGTGTGGGAGTCCAGGCCACCTGTGTAACCTTTCCTTGCTCTTCTTTACAATCTCGTCTTAATGTACCTTCTTCTTCTTCCATGAATATTAACGTTATGAAACTACGTCAGAGTTACATTAGAAGCTTGTGTGAATATTTGCAAGAGGCCATAATAAGACTAGACCACGAGATTTCATATAGGTATGTCAAGGGTGTTCCAAGAATAATCTCTATAAAATTTACCGCCTCTAAGGTTCAATAGCAATTCCCGTTTATTTATTTATTTTACTTCATGTACAGTGATGTGTACAATACCTACTACCGAATATTTGAGTTCTTCTTTTGATGTAGGTATCTATAATCAACGAAACTAGAATATATTTTGTAATAGATGCCGATCGCCGTGTTACAGTCATTTGATTTCTGTGACTGGTCTGGGGTCGATTCCTGATAGAGGAAAATGTGATTTAAAATTGCTTCTCTGAACTAGAATTGCTGGTTAGTTATATGACATTGCCGATTGACTACTTGAGTGGTTGTGGCTAACGCTTACTCCTCACTAACAAGTCATTCTATAAAGTATTCAAATTTTGTATGGAAAATATTCAGCATTTTCATGAAATGACATTGTTACATTATTTTATATTTAAATAGGTATTTTACTATGAAAACTTGATACTTCTTCAATGTCATTTTATGCCTTTTTATTAATTTGAAAATAAAAATTTCAAATTCTATGTTTCCTGAGCTTGGGGCCACTTTGAAATATTTAATAGTTAAAAAAATTGAGAAACACAATTCAGACATCCTTCAAAATCTAATGAGGTCTAAGCGAGTATTAGATACAACTAGTTGCATGTAACACATGAGATCCAACTGTCGATAGCGATAGTATGTATAGTTGAAGAATATGTACCAAACTATTAACCCATAAATACAAATTATTGAATATTGTCAGATATTTTGTTTTCTATACCACATATGTAGGTATGTATGTCAAGATAGGATAGTATGGAGGAAGGTCCTTTTTTTCTACCCAGATTATGAAAATAGCATGATGGTTTGTATGTATGTTTGAAGATGAAGTATCAAACTATTAAGTCTTCTTACATATTGTGTATAGGCGACTGCCATACAAAATGTATGAAGCAATGTCGTCACTAAATTCAATTTTTAAAAAAATTGAGATCTTCTACTACAATGCAAATATTTTTTATAGAAAATTAAATTATCTAGTTGGGGTGTTTCGGCTTTTTTCGATAATTGTAAAAGTTTTGGAACAATAGCCAGTTAAACTCATAAATTTATGATAAAAAAAATACTTTTCTTAATAAAAAATGTTTGAGAAACCCTGGAATATTTTTGAAAAAACTAATTTGAGATTTTGTATTTGTCTATGTTTGTACCAATTTTCAGCGTTCTAACTTTTATGGTTTCTGAGATATATGGAAAAATAAAATAAAAATTCAAAAGTTGATAACCCCTGACTGAAACAAAAATTCAAAATTTTGAGTGAAAAAGTTTTGTAGGCCTATAACTGTGTATATATTCTGAAATTTTGGGCTCTGTAAATTGAGCGGATCAAAAGTTATAAGGGACACACACACACACACACACACACACACACACACACACACACACACACACACACACACACACACACACAGAGACACACACACAGACACACGAAATGTTCTACTCCGAATTCTGAGTAAATCCGTCTATGGAACATATATGCTGCGAAGCCTCTAAGTTGGTGTTTTTTGACTTCAAAGTTGGAAAAGCCGTGAAAAATGTAGACCTCAACATACAATTCTCGCGTATTCTGGCTTGAAACATTGTCGATATGTTAAGAGAACAAAGTTCTCCTGAACAAATCGACAGTTGGAAAATTTGCAAAATTAGAAAGGTATCGCGCCGTTTAAATAAACACGCCGTATGTAGCACACAGCACACACACACACACAGATACATTGTGATGAAACTTTCAGAATACAATCTCAGCATGATACTAGTTGATAATCTGCAATAAAAAAATAACCTTAAAAATTGCGAAATCATAACTCCCCACTATATCCCGTTGGGTTAGTGGGGAGTAAAAAACGCATTGTTTTAAATCTATGGTTTGTTGTCGATAGCTAATACGGCCTCATTTATACCATCACGACACGGAATATTCCACAGTGTGGGGTAACCAGAGACAGGTTTGCGGGTTTGCACCACCTTGTAAAAGGTATCACGACACATATCCCCACACACCAGGCTCGTCTCACATAGAGTCACAACATTCTGAATGGGTGGTGAACCTCATTGTTGAACTATTTCGATTACCCGGTTCTTACGGGACACCCAGAAACGACGATAATAAAAAGAGTAGAAGTACTATTGCTAGCCGGTGCCTCACAAGATAGTTAATATAAACTAACTATATTATCCTTGTTATAATTAATAACCTTGATATTATCGCCGTTACTGGTGTTGCTCTGCAGTATTCACAAATATCGTGCATTAAACACAAGGATACAAATAAAACACAAGAGGTTATGAAAATAAGTGAAACAGATTGCAATTGTTAGAAGATATTATCACGAGAGAGATCAGTTGCAGATATGTTTAGTGGTATGATCCTTGGAATCGTTCTTATAACCCTCGATGTAAGAACATTAGTTTACGGTTAGAAAGATGTTAGTCGGGCAGAAGTAACAAACGTCGACCTGGGGACCGCATTGTGCAAATATTTTATCTTGTTTCAGCGGACAAATGCTCGCCCATCGTTTCTCAATCAAAGGTTCGTGAGAAGAGTTTTGTAACCTGTAAATATTTTGTACTTCACCGTTGAACATCAATACTTCATTGTAGTATATTCTACTTTAAGTAATAGCAATGTGAAGAGATACATATATGTATTAATACAAAGAAAACGACTTATCAATCAATAGTATCAAATAGAATCAAGTTAATAATTCATCGAGTAGATTCGTCATAACTCGAGTAGATTCGTCAAGGTATTTTTTTTATTTGCGCTTTCTATAGAGTTCACTGAGTCCAGTATTTAATATAACGACATAGGCCCGGTATTTGAGTTGCCCTTGATCGTTGGTTTTAGTAATCCAAGTTGAAAGTTTAGGGGAGATTAAATTTCATTTGCGTATTACAGTGCAAAAGTATCTTTGCCAAGATACAAATGGCGTATTTTTTATGAAAATAGAGATTACTTGGCGTATTTTTTTATGAAAATAGAGATCAAATGTAATTTATAGATTGAGAAACACGTCGATATGAAGAATGCTTTGGGGCAATGTGACATATCTTCCAGTATTTGCCCATCTCTAGTGAGCTTACAGCTTCGGGGACGTTCTTTAGGGGTTGTTTCTTTTTTTGGGGGACTTTAGAACGTTGTGTCGTGAAGGGAGGGTGAAGTTGCTGCAGGAAGAAGAAGAAACAATCATATTTACCCATGGGATGGAAAGAAATATAATTTGTTGGTTTTGTTGTGTCGTCTCTAGGTAAATAATGTCTCTGAGAATCTCTTGTTTGCCTTAATTTGTGTCTTTGGGAATACTTGGAAATGTTTATCGCTGGAATGGCCCTACCAACAACAAACGCCTGTTGAAATATGCTTCTCCACACTTCTTCAAGGAAAAAAAAACATTCAGCAGCATTTGCGGTTTGAATTCACGATCGTTGTAAAAAATCATGAACGAAACGTTTTGTATGAAATCCTCTATTCGTTTTATTTCGTGAGAGCAAATTTTATTTACATACCAACGCATTATGAAAAAATCTATTCCCTTTTATGGTTTATTCCTATGCGCCAATAATGTATTCGATATGTATATTTTAATGTGCCTTGAAACTAAATACATATACTTATAATCATATGGCTTTAGATCATCTGGCTTACTTATAATCACCTGGCTTTTAAAGGATCAAAGATTGAGAGTTTGGCCATAGTGACATAAATATTGCACTTATTTCCACACCAAACTCAAAACAACATTACAATAACACTTGTTAATTTATTATTATATTTGGTTTTTATTATATTTCTATAAATAATGTCTTAATAGGTATGATGTGATTTCTCTAATGCCGTTCAATTTTACTTACTATACATTATGATAGTATTTTCGATAAGATTTTAGTAGTAGTTTTGAAGATGTTGAATTAAATATTGGCAAACTTAACTAAGATTGTTAATATAACAAGGATATTAAGGTGGTTTGGGAGTAAACTTAGACCTCAAAACTATAAGAGGTTGCTTTATAAATTCAGCACAACTTAGGAATACATACATAAACGCAATTTCCTTAGAGTATTATAATATGGTTTCAAACTATAAAATCAAGTAGGTATCTACACTTACCCATATATGTAGGATATACATATATCTATAATACTTGAAGTTCATCACATTTGGTCCAGTCGTTTAAGAGTTCAGTGACATACACACGTATTATAGAATTTTCCAACTGTCGATTTGTTCAAGAGTATTTATTTCTCTTAACATATCGACAAAGTATCAAGCCAAGAAACGCGAGATTTGTATGCAGGGTCTATATTTTCACGGTTTTTTCAACTTTGAAGTAAAAAAACACCAACTAAGAGGCTTCGCAGCAAATAAGTCCTATAAATATATGAATTTACTCAAAATTCGGAGTTGAAAATTTAGTGTGTCTCCTCCTTATAACTTCTGATCCGCTCAATGCACAGAGCCTAAAATTTCAGAAAATATAGAAAGTTATAGGCCTACAAATTTTTTTTACTCAGAATTTACAAATATTGTTTCAGTCTTCTTTTTTCTTCTTCTTCAGCCCTCTGTCTTCCACTGCTGGATATAGGCCTCTTCCATATTCTTCCACTTCCTTCTATCGGTTGCTGCTTGCAGCCAATTTCTACCCCCCACAGCGGCTATGTCGTCAGACCATCTTTTTTGAGGTCTTCCGACGCCTCCCTTACTTTCCCAAGGTCTCCATCTCAATATTTTAGGGGTCCATCTTGCGGGTTCCTGTCTAGCAATATGTCCCGCCCATTGCCATTTCAATGTAGCTATGCGATCCATGACGTCCGCTACTCTCATCTCTCGATCCATGAAGTCCGCTATTGTTTCAGTCAGGGGTTATCAACTTTTGAATTTTTATTTTATTTTACCATAATATATTATATCTCAAAAACCATAAAAGCTAGAACTCAGAAAATTGGTATAAATATAGACATATACAAAATCTCAATTTTTTTTTAAAAGTGCCAGATTTTATCAAACGTTTTTTACTAAGAAATACATTTTTTATGATAAATTTATATGTTTAAAAAATATTAACATTGTAGTATTGTATTGAATTTAGTGACATCGTTTCATACAATTTGTAAGGCATTAAACACTACACAATATCTCACTCAATAGTTTGATACCTACTTAATATACAAACATACATAATGCTGTTTTTATATTCTGGGAAGGAAAAACAGAATGATCTCCATACTGTCCTATCCTTAAAAACATACCTACATGTTTTATATAGAAAACAAAATATCTTAAAAAATTTATTTTATTTATTTATTTATTTATTTATTTAATACAATATACGGCGTAAGCCATTTACGTGTAACATAGAATAACATTTTTTTTAAATTAACAATATTATATATTAAAAAGAAAAAAAAACAGAATTAATAAGAAATTACATTTAAAAATTAAACAATACTGGTCGAATATATAAAAAAAATACAGAAACAACAATAAATTGACAACACAAGTTTTTACACAGAGAAATGAACACATGCATTAATTATAATAACATATTGTGTAATATTAATAGGATAATTACAAAAAACAAATAATAAAGAAAAGAAAGAAAACTGCAAGGTTAGCTATTGAATTTGAATTTTAGAAAGATAAATAATTTTTTTGAAAACCGGCAGGCTATCCCCGAAAATATCTGCATCAACACACAGCTCATTTCCCAGCCTATGCAATCTCGGTTTTGGAGAGTTAAATATATAGTTAGTGGAAGCGGCTCCCTCATGGAAAAGCACAGCTTGTCTAGTCCGTCTATTCGGAACATGAAAGTTGATTGCACTTACAAGCTCAATGCAGTCCGTTGCTCCGTTCACTAACTTGTGCAAAAATGAGACGTCCAATAACCTACGTCGATCGGCCAACGAATGTAAATGAAAGCCACGCATCAATTCGGGATAATCAATATTTTCTATGGAACGACCTAATTTATAATTTAAAAAGCGCAAGAACTTGCGCTGCACTCTTTCAATCGCTATGAAGTGAATAGCATAATAAGGTGACCATATCACTTTGTTGTACTCAAGTTGAGGTCTAACCAGTGATACATAAAGCGATCTGAACGACTGCAAACTTCGAAGGTCTGTTCCCAGACGCAATAAAAAGCCTAGGGTCCTCATCGCCTTTCCCACTATCTCTTCAATATGCATGTTTATTTATTTATTAAACAAATTTCGTTACATAGTATAATAAAAATAGATACAAAAAAAAAACATACACACATATTACACAAATCATATTACACATTACACCAAAAATCCCACAAGGCTTAGCCTGTATGTGGGTATACCTAAATAAAATTTACAAAGGAAGATGTTGGTTGCGCGTTACAATTAAACAGTTTTTAGACAACGCAAGTTGAAAAATCATAAGTACCTACCTAAATGGTGATAAAGAAAATTATACAAATTGCAAGTAAACAATATACTGATCACAAAAAAGCGTTAAATCATAAAATAGCAAAATCCATAAATAGCAAAATTCATAAATTAAAAGTAAACAGTTAATGATGATAGTAAAGTAAAATAAGTAAGTATGTACCCACTTATATTAGAACAAATCATAAAAAGCAATGAAGTAAAATACATAAAAGTAAACAGATATATGATGACACAAAAGTAAAATATAGATAATCAAAAGAGATAAACACATAGAAAAAGACAGAAGAGAGAAGAAATCATAAAAAGAAATCTTGAATGTTGTCATTGTTCTTAAGCCATGTCTTAAGATGACTCACATATTTTGAATGGCAATTTAAAGACTTGAGAGACAATGGCAACATATTGTATGATCTGGGAGCTATAAATACAGAATGTCTCTGTGTCGATCTCTTATTGCAATTAGGAACTTTGTAAATACTATTCAGACGGTCACTGGTACGATTTTGTGAATTTAACATGAAAATTTCTTTCTTTTTGTGAATAAACTTAAGACATTGTAGTATATACAGTTTCCTTAGATTAAATAATCCACTCTCTTTAAATAATTGTTTAGTGGGATATCTGGGAGGTTTGTTGTACATTTTTTTAATTATCATTCTTTGTACAATTTCTAATGGAGCAATATGACTGTCCAATACTCCTCCCCATGCAATCATGCCATAAGTCAACATAGATTGTACCAAACTGTAGTATGTCATGTTGAAAGAAAGACTACTACTAAAACCTATCCCCAGGTCCCTGATGTGATCGACAGTTCCAAGGTCCCTACCATCTATTCTGTAAATGAAAGAAATAATATTCTTCTTTTTCCTGTTGAAATTGATGACCTGGCATTTGTCTATATTTAAGTGCAGAGAGTTACGATAACACCATTCCGTTAATCTATCTAAACTATTTTGTAAAATGTGACAGTCTGCAAGACATTCCACTACTTTGTATATCTTCAGATCGTCGGCGAAAAGCAATACATTTACATCGAAAAATATTTTTACTATGTCATTTATGAAGATGTTGAAAAGAGTTGGTCCTAAGTGGGAACCCTGTGGGACACCACTTGTGGCACTTATAGGGAACGAGATGCAGTCTGAGATTTTAACATACAAAGTTCGGTTTCTTAAATAGCTTGATATCCACGATAGAAGGCTGCCTCTGACTCCATAACCTCGAAGTTTTTCAATAAGAATACTATGGGGTACTTTGTCAAAGGCCTTTGAGAAATCAGTATATATAGCATGTACCTGACGCCCCTCTGAAACCCCCTGTATTTTGTAATCAAGATACTCGAGCAAGTTGGTCTGTGTTGACCTCGTCGACATAAAACCGTGCTGTCTAGATGTTATGACAGCATTGATCGAAAGTGAGATCCGAGAAAGTACAATTGACTCGTACATTTTAGGTATTGATGACAAAATACATATGGGTCTGTAGTTGGTAATTAAAGAACAGTCACCCTTCTTAAATATGGGTGTGATAATTAATTGTGATTATCTCATGTGTTACATGCTACTAGTATATAATAATTCACTTGACAACAGACCTACAGTATCTGATATGATGCTTCTCTACAATATTCAAAACTACAAAATTGATTCTCCTGCTCTTTTAAATTATGTATGTTTCAACATCCCTACCTACACCCGTAGAACTAGACACACTCTTCTTTTCCACCTAACCACTCAACACACCAACTATGCTCAACATGCAACAATCTACATCATAATACATACATACAATAGGCATTTCCACACAACAGTTCGACATATTCTTACTTAGTGCCCCCACATTTAAAAAATATATCAGATTTAAAATTTCATTCTCATAATCTTACTCAACACTTAATATAATGCTCACATTTATAAATACAATTTCACACATCATTCACACAATATATCACCATAATACGTAACTATTCTTAACTTATCTTTATACTACAATAACTACAGTGACAACCTGTAATATTTACTCAAATCATCTTTATTTTATATAATTTATTATAATCCTTATGATGTCCTCATAAATAAATAACAGAGATATAAAGATTATCCTGAAATATTAACCACTAGTTATAGAAAGAATTTCAGTTAAATACATTAAAATAAAATGATTTTACCGTAGGTACACATTATCTTCTTGTGATCCCTGTTTTAGGTTAAAATTTCACGGAAGTATAATAATAATGAGGATTTATAGTTTGAATTCAAAATAGCTAAGTAAGCTTGTGCAGTTTAGTCTAGTGCAGCGAAATACAGGGGAACTGCAATCCTAATAATGGTCATTTTCTTATATGGCACCACTAAACTTTTGTTATAAATGGTTCTATAAAACATACATACCTACATCCTAGCAGAATTGAACATTTTTACCTTTACTTTCTGCGCTGGTCTTTGTTATTACTTATGGCAAATATACATACATACATACCATACATACATACATACATACCATCACGCCATGTCCCTCACGGGGTAGGCAGAGAGAACCGAACGCCACATTTTTCTATCTTGACACACATTCATCGCCTCATCAACATTCATACATCGTCTTATACATGTTCGTCTGTTGTTCATGCTTCTTACATTTCCCTCTTTCAAAATATCGTTTACATGGTCGTGCCATCCTTTTCTTGGGCGCCCGCGACCTCTTATTCCGTTCCTGTCAGCTTTGTATATTTTCTTCGTCAGGCGTTCTTCGTTCATTCTCCCCAAGTGGCCAAACCATCTCAATGTGTTAACTTTCATTCTGTTAATTACATCTTTCTTTATCTTACATTCTTTCCTTGTATCTTCATTCCGAACTCTATCATACATCGTTCTGTTACAAATGCTTCTAAGCGATCTCATTTCAACTGCATTTATTCTGTTTTCGTGCGACTTCTGCCATGTCCAGGTCTCACTTGCATACGTCAGGGTTGGCACTACGATTGCGTTATGAATGGCAACTTTAGCGTCTCTTGATATGTTGCGATCATTCATAACTGGTCTAAGTGCTCCATTCACTCTGTTTCCTGCCATAACTCTTCTTTCAATATCCTTATCAGGCCGTCCATTCCGTTGGAACATACTACCCAGATAGACATACTCGTCGACTTGTTGAAGCCATTCATTCTCTATTTTTATTTGACACACTGTTCTGCTTTCACTCTTTTCAAAGACCATTACCTTTGATTTGCTGGCATTCATTTTAAGTCCGTTTTCTATGCATCCTTCATATACCATACTTACAAGATACATACATTTGAATGATTTATTCAAGAAATGCATAAGGAGTTTTATCTTAATATTAAAAAATATCGTGTCACATTGTTCTTGCACGATAATCTCCGAATTTCATTGAAATTTTCTTAGTTTATGGTTGGTTCTATGAGACACACAAATTATTATGTGTGTCTCATAGAACCATCTGTGAGAACTGTGATTTGTGCCATTCTAGTGTATTATTATGTGTGTCTCATAGAACCATCTGTGAGAACTGTGATTTGTGCCATTCTAGTGTATTATTATGTGTGTCTCATAGAACCATCTGTGAGAACTGTGATTTGTGCCATTCTAGTGTATATGAGACACACAAATTATTATTTATACTTATTTTAAGAATTAGTTTATTTGCTAGTTGAACATTTACGGGTTAATTTGATTAGAGAAAAGACATTTAGGAATTTGGCAATAAACGCGTTTTTTGTTGAGTGATAATAGTTGGGCGATAGTAAAAGGACGAGGAAAATTAACAATGGAATCATTGAGATCAAATGCAGATCTATTTGGGCAACAAAATAAACATGGTCGGGCGACTCAACATCCAATGATAGGATAGTTAGGAACTCGATAAATTGCGCTGTTATCGAGATATTAAAAAAATATAAATGCATTTTTTCAACGATTTTTTTTAGATTTGTCATCCAAAAATATATATTTGTAACTACAAATTATGATTTCCCTAGATCCCCCAAGAATTTTTAATAGGAAAAAAGGATCGTAATTCATCTTAAAGTTGTGTAAATCTAGAGATCTAAAGATATACCACACGTATAAAAAAATGGTAAAATACATAAAATAAGGTCTAGTTATATAAAATGCGGCCTACATAAAAGGTGGTCTGTGATAGAATAACATCTGCTTGGGTCCACTAGTATTCTATATCAATTAACTATTTATACACTCAAATAAGAGAATCGACAATTGGTCCAAACAATATTATGAGAATTATAAATATATCAATTCATCTGTAGATCGTGGCTTTACTTAAAAACATGTGTAACCTATCAAAGGTTTATCCACATTCATTGTAATTAAATTAATAAATCCATTTGGACAAACCTACAGTTGAGTATCTGAAATTAGGTTTAAGCTGAGTAGTAAATGGTAAATGCATATATTGCGATTATTTGTCGCACGTGTCTGTGGATTTAATTGTCGCATTAAATAACAATAATAACACGCTGTGGCACTAATTACGGTATGTATGGTCACTGTTCACTGTTCATTATTAGGATTGTCATATTGCGTTCATTTTCAAAATATGCATTTGAATTGTATTTCCATACAAATGGTACAGCGAACAATATTAATCTAATAACAAAAGCCTTCAACCTTATTGTTAAAATTAGCGAGTAACTTGACTACTAGGTATTTTTTAATCAAACAAAAATGATTATGGTTCCTTATAATAAAACGACCGTTTCGGCTGACTAGGCCCTTATCAACTGGTTGATAATCAAAAGTCAGCCGAAACGGTCGTCCTATAATGTAGAACCATAATCATTTTTGTTTGATTAAAAATACGTTTATTTCTTTATTTATTTAATATTGCTCTTGGGCAACTAACAGGTACTATGTCAAATATTAATTTAAAACGCACCCAATAACAAATTGCCACATTCTACGATATTAATCGTTTCAGAGATCCAGACTGAAAACACAATTAAAAACTGTGTCTCCACCGGGAATCGAACCCAGGACCTTTGGCTCAGCAGTCAGATATCTAACCAACTGAGCCACGAAGGCCGACAATAGAGTTCTACACATGAAACACCGTCAGTATTGACAAATTAGCGAGTAACTTGACTACTGCCGCAAATTACAAGTTCGGTCGCAGTTTGAGTCACAGTTATGAAGGCAATAATTTTCATCTTATATTTTTTGCCACTTTCATCGCCTACTCGTGAATTTGATTAAGATAAAAACTTTCAGTTTACAGACTTTTTTTAATTATTAATTAATAAGTCGGCCTTCTCGGTTCAGTTGGTTATGTATTTCACTTCTAATCCAAAAGGTCCTGGATTCAATTCCCAGTGAAGACACAGTTTGTCGTCAGTCTGGATCTGTGAGACGATTAATATCATGTGGCAACTTGTTATTGGTTGCGTGTTAGATAATAAATATTGATATAGTACCTGTTGTATTCATTTATACAAAAAATAATGAAAATTTCATACCAAACATTAAACTTAACGAATTTTTATGATTGTATGATCGTGTATTGATTTAAGTATACATTTTTAAGTTTAAGACAAGATAAGAATTTATAAAGAGCGGATCATGAGCAGCCCTGCGTTCTACAAAGGGCCTCTTAGCGCCACTCCATGGCAAAGTGGTTAGTCGTTTCACTGCTAATCTGGCATCCTGGGTTGTGCAATATATTTGTTGGTAGATGATGTTCAAAAAATAAAAGAATAAAAGGTTTTTATAAATACCCCTCAATGCGTGCGTTTTGCAATATGTTTTTTCAGGATATTATTATCCTTATATAATTTACCACGTGTTATAAATATATTAAAATAAATAATATATAATACCAATATGATTTGAAGGTGAATACAAGTCTGTGAGGGGAGTAAGACTTGTAAGTATTTCAGTCTCAACTCTGGCTAAATTCAATTACATTGTAATTAAGTATTAATTCAATTATGAAGATGATAAATTACAAGCATATAATATTTCATGTTGGCTGGCTATACTTCCCTCGACTGGCTATAGGTAAGTACATACTATCTCCTCACTGACTAGAAATAATATAAACGAGCTCTGACGATTAATCTCGGTTAAGTTTCTCAGAAAATTGTTAAACTTTTGACAAACAGTATTTATGAATTTTCTGTTGTTTGGTAAATAGCAATGCAGGGCGCCAACCACACTGATTGACCAAGGGATAATTATTAAATATTACCATATTTAATTAGTTTGATAATTCAAAGACTTGGATGTTTTTATTTCGACGCGTTTAATGGATTTAATGGACCGTGGAGTCTAGATCTGTGAAACGATATAATGTGGCAACTTGTATCTGGGTGCATGCTTAGTTAATCTATGAAAGAGTACCTGTTAGATGGCCGAGAAGTAATATAAAATAAAATAAAATTTGGCAAACTGTGTTTGAATCACGAAAATTGGTATACATCATACATATATTAAAAATGCAAGCAATCATCATTTCATTTGACTCCTTATATTCTTTTGCCTGTGAAGTCACAATAAGAGTAGTGTACGTCTAACGCATGAACGTGAATGAGGCAAAAAATGTATCTCAATATACATAGAATATTGTGCCGTTGAGTTCTCTATGCCTAACGATTAAACGATATGTTGGTATTTATATACTTTGCTAACTTCTTTCTAAATTTATTTCTTAAAAACCATCTTGCCATCTTTAATTGATGACCCCTGCTTTCCAATTTCTGCCCCCTGCATTATTTTGCTGTTTAAATACATATATATTATTGTTGTATTAAACAATTATTGCAACGTTTTTATGTTTTTTTTGTAAAAGTATGAGTACCTTTTATTAAACAATTGATATGAGGTTTTATGCTGTTTTGTGAAAGTATCAGTACCTTTTTAATAAACAATTATTGTGACGTTTTTAAACTGTTTTGTGAAAGTATCAGTACCTTATTATTAAACAATTATTGTGAGTCTTTTATGCTGTTTTCTGAAAGTATCAGAACCTTTTTAATAAACAATTATTGTGACGTTTTTATGCTGTTTTGTGAAAGTATCAGTACCTATTTACTAAACAATTATTGTGACGTTTTTAAGCTGTTTTCTGAAAGTATCAGTACCTTTTTAATAAACAATTATTCTGAAGTTTTTATGCTGTTTTGTTAAAGTATCAGTACCTATTTACTAAACAATTATTGTGACGTTTTTATGCTGTTTTGTGAAAGTATCAGTACCTATTTACTGAACAATTATTGTGACGTTTTTATGCTGTTTTGTGAAAGTATCAGTACCTATTTACTAAACAATTATTGTGACGTTTTTATGCTGTTTTGTGAAAGTATCAGTACCTATTTACTAAACAATTATTGTGACGTTTTTATGCTGTTTTGTGAAAGTATCAGTACCTATTTACTAAACAATTATTGTGACGTTTTTATGCTGTTTTGTGAAAGTATCAGTACCGATTAACTAAACAATTATTGTGACGTTTTTATACTGTTTTGTGAAAGTATGTCGGCCTCCGTGGCTCAGTTGGTTGGGTATCTGACTGCTGATCCAAAGGTCCCGGGTTCGATTCCCGGTGGAGACACAGTTTTTAATTGTGTTTTCAGTCTGGATCTGTGAGACGATTAATATCGTAAGTCTCCAGAATGTGGCAACTTGTTATTGGGTGCGTGTCAAATTAATATTTGACATAGCACCTGTTAGTTGCCCGAGAAGCAATATTAAATAAATAAATAAAATAAATAAAGTATCAGTACCTTTTTATTAAACAATTATTGTGACGTTTTTAAGCTGTTTTGTGAAAGAATCAGTTCCTTTTACATACCTATTGTATTGTATTTCAAACGAGATAACGAGGCTGATCTATAAAGTTGATTAAATTTATTTCTTATCTTCTTCTTCTGGTGCCCTGTCAGGATGCCCCAACATTGGCGAATGTCGAATCCCTCTGTCTTATGCTGCCTAGAATGTCTGCTCCACAGTTCTGAAGCCCATCCGTTCCCACACTCTGATCTGTGTCCATTCTCTAATATAACAGTCCCTCGGCGACCTTCTAACTTATCATTCAGTATTAATCGAAGCAAGTGGTATTTTTCTCCTCTCAATATGTGATCTAGATATGCGATCTTGTGGACCTTTATTGTAGACAGGAGCAGCCTGGTTGTTCTGACTCGACTTAGACTTATGAGTTTGTAACCAGGGGGGCAAGTCTGGTCCGACCGGCGAAATCAAAACCCTAGTGATTACCCATATCATGGATATAATTATTATATGGAGTTCTATAATATCTTTAGATGTCATATAACTCCATATGATAATTATATCCATGATATGGGTGATCACTAGGGTTTTGATTTCACCGGTCGGACCAGACTTGCCCCCCTGGTCTGTCCAATGGATTTTAAGCATTATGTCATACAAAGTTTTGTATTTTTTTATTACAAACCAATATAATTGAGATCAACGATTGTAAAATTTATAATTACTCAACAGTAAGTAAAGCAACTAGGCATTTTTTATTATAATAGTGAACACTTCTTTGCATCCTGCGCAAGTGCCAAGTTTACTAGTGTTTCGCGTGAGAAATAATTTTTTAAATAAATTTCTCCTCTACTGGGAATCGAACACAGGACGCCCGCACTGCATTTTTCGTTTTATTTTCTGATTTTTCCTTTTTGTCTATCTATTTGAATAGTTTATTTAAAGCAGTGTTTGAGTAAAGAAGTGTGCTGAAGAAAACTATACATTTTCAAGCAAAATTTAAGTATAAATTTAATTTTAATTTTATTGAAAGTGGTCAAACAAAAGGTCATTACCCTATTTAAATTACTGGGATGGATCAAGTTTAAAAATGGGAAATACAAAAGTCTTGGGTTGGTTTTATAAACTTGGATTTGCTTATAATAATGACTCCAATGTTCAAACCAATTAAATATTATCAACAATAATATAATTAATTACGTATGACTTTATAACTTTTGAGATTAAATAGCAACTATCAAATTTGATATAATATTTTTTGGAGAAATCAGATATTACCAATTTTAATATTAATAAATGATAATCGATGATGATTTTTTTCCGAAACAGCATACTACATTGAGCTGTCTATATCGGGGTAAACCAGCTAATGAGAGGTTCTTAAAAAAATCAAATTCATTTTTCGTCCATATTATCAAAAATATATCAAAAATTTACTTGGTTTAATGAAAATCCCATTTTCATAAAATATCGTGATGCCGTTTAATACATTCACGAAGAAAAACATTTCAAAGCAAAAAATTAATTTGCTTTGTTTTTTTTCATTGTAGGTACTTCATATTATCAGATAAAATTTCTGCCATATAGACCTGGGGGGCAAGTCTGGTCCAACCGGCGAAATCAAAATCCTCGTGATATTAATTATCATATGGAGTTCATTATCTCTCGTAATATTAACAATAAACTATGAAAAATAGATTAGTTCATTGCTTAAGAATTTACTTAAGAATTTCTTGTTTCCAAACTCCCCTCCCCTTTACACACCCCTTATTCTAAATATTAATATTGTTTATTCAATTTTGAAGTAACATATTCAGTATAAATTTTGCCTCTGAAGATGCTAGTTGTATCTAGCGAAAGCGCTTAGGATCATTAAATATTGTACTCGTTGTGGATTAAAACGGTGTTTTATTTTTATTTTTATAAATAAATTTAATATTCACTTAATATTTGAATTAGTTTCATTCACATTTTCAACTTCTTTTAACACATCATAAATAAAATGGACTTATTTTTAAAATTTATTTATTTTTTACAAGCAAATAACTTTTTAAATTTTATTTAACTATTCATTTGCTTATCGAATTGTATAAATATTATCAATTGAGAAACGATCGAAGTGATAATCTGAAACAAAAGGAATGACGCTTTTCATTATAACTGTTCAATGGTGATGTGAAATAAATTTATATATAAATTGTGAAGAGTAATAATAGAAAAATACCTTCGTAACTAGCGGCCAATCGAATACAAATAATCCACATGTGAATTGAGGGTTGAGAAACTGAACTTGAAAAGCAAACTCCTTTAGCTGAAATAAATTATTAAAACGAATTAAAATTATATTCAATTAAAATATTTCTTTAAACATTAAATAAATTACTATATTTTATTTTTATTTTACACTAGTTTATATTGTAAGGAAGAGGTACTTAAAAAAACGAATAACTAGATAAAAGTAGATTGAAAATAAGTAGAAAACAAATACATGCTATCTTTTTATAAAATATAATAATTTATATAGATGTATATTTTACTATATATTATAATATACATGATTTTTTAAATAGCGTGTAGATTATTTAATACTTGTTATATTCATAATTCAACAAATGCATATCAGAATAAAATGACCAAAAACTTTGTTTTTTTTATGGTACTAATTTATTTATTTATTGTTTGATAGATAATCATAAAGTAATATATCATAGAACTGATTTATATAAGGCTACTCTGGGATAGGAATAGCCTAGTAGAGTAGCCTAAACCACAAATTAAAATATATTTAAAAATGTAGGTATACACTTATGACTTAAACTAAAACTTTTATCTTAATTATAGTATTACCTATACATTTTATTTACTATATATAAAGTTATATTGTACCTGCTTCTTATATTACTATACTTGTAAAAAATAATTTTTAATAAATAAAATAAAAATATAAAACAGACAATGTACATTGCTTTATTAGTGGACCAGTGAAAACTCCATGCATTATTCAATAGGGTAATTAATATTAATTACAAATTATTAATGTACTTACATTTTTTATTATTCTTTCATTTGTTGTTTGATTCATACATTTAAGGCAAACCTTTCCAGTTTCTTTGGCCTGAAATTAATATTAAAAATAAAATAACTGTCTCTTAAAAAAAAAACAAAGCATAGTTTAATTAAAAAATATATATAATTATTGATAAGGGAATTGGGTTGATAGGGGAACTCAATAAAAAGGCATAATTGGTGAACGTTGCGCAAGCGCATAAAGTGATCACGTATGCCAGCCGATGACAGGTCGTAAGCCTAGTAGGTGCCTTGAGTTTCTGGTTCTTCTATAATATTCCAACTTCGTCTCTATTGAGGTGTTGAAAAAACTGTCATAAATGTTAATTTATATTCGTATAAGTACCAAATATTTGTTAGCGGGATCAGAAATGCGGAGAGATAGAAGATTTGTTTTTAATTAAATTTAATATAAATTTAAAAAAAATTCCAACTTTTAGAATACTACTTAGATTATTAATTATTACATTTTTTTTGTAATCCACAAACTTTATAATGTATTGTTCATTTAATAACTAATGCACGATTTTATAACAAAGTTGTCTCTGGCCAATGTTCCTCCATTTGAAGTTACAAGAGTTATATAAGTACATAATAAATACAAATGTAGAAAAAATCTAAGAAGAATAATGTGGAGAGGACACTGAAGAAATTTAACTTATACACATATTTGAACAAAGTATTTGTCGTCTAAGATAAATCCTACTGTTGAAACAACTGTTGCAAATCCATGTTATAAAATAAAATGTTTTTTCCTTTTCTTTTTTGTTGAATGGACGGAAGAAGTCCCTGTGAGTTCCTGGTTCTTCTATAATATTCCAACTTCGTCTCTATTGAGATGTTAAAAATTTGTCAACAATATAATTATATCTCACCACTTTAGCTGATGATGCGCAGAACATAATCAAAAGTATCTTGTTGATTAGAAGAAATATTGTCCAATATAGACATAGCATTACTCCAACGAACATTTGCCAAGAAAATACTTCAGCAAGTTTGTATAAAGAAAACAACGATACGAGAGTAAACAATATGTCAACTCCAAATGCCACCATTATTGATACAGAAAAGCAACGATTCAGGATAACAACGGCTTCACAATTGTTTGCATATTCCTCTTTTAATATCTTAAAACATTTGATACTATCTATTTTGCTGCCATATTCAATTTCTTTAGAACCAGTATTCAATAATGCAATATCTCTCGGTCCATTTGTTGTTGAGAATTCTTCAGATAATACCACATCCTTTGAAATATTCTTTATTTTGGAATTGATAGCGGAAAATCTTTGGCCGATTATAAACACTCCGTGTGCGTATTGCACTGTTAGCAAAAACTGTTTGAAATTAACGAAAGCATCGACAAACAGCAAAGCTCCGTCGGTCATGGTGTAGAAATAATATGAAAAGATCCAGAAGAAAACGACAAACACGGCTATGAAACCCATACCGAGAATGCTCAACATGGAAAATATTTTCTTTCGTATCGTGTTCGTGTGACAGTCGATCTTGTTCAAGTTTTCGTCCATTGACCTGTTGAGATCTTCTAACTTCCTCAATGAATGTTTGTTGAAGAAATGAGACAGGGTGACAAATATTGACAGGATATTGGTGGTGTATAGGTTGACAGCCAGGGCTTTGAGTAATATTCCAAAGATCCATTCCGGAGGACCGATCTTGCATTTGTTGGTATTCACGACCAACTTCACCAGACCAACTGACGGCATTAAGAGGCTGAGAATAAAGAAGAAGAGTGTAGAAGTCGATACAGCATCAGGCTCTGAAGGATCGTTGAAAGGAACCAATCCAACAATTCTCAATGTATAATAAATATGTCGGCCTTCCATCATCGATGAAAGTGAAATCATCTCGGGATTAGTTTCACGTTTGTCCGATTAAGTCGAGCGAAAAGAATCAACTGTTTTACTAGCCAAAATGTCAGAGTTTAATACAATTATTAGGTATGAATATAAGAGACAATTAGCTAATGTTGTGTGTTTTGTGAGACGGCGATACCTGACAAAAATTCACCAATAGACCAAATGTATGTAAGTGCTACATATAACTCAAAAAGGTGGAATTATTTCGTTTACAATCCAATTTTTTATTTTGATATCAAATTAAATTATCTTAATCTAAAATGATATAATCACACTTAATATCTTAATATATTTATTTATTTCAATTTAAATTCTAAGACAAGGCTTGGTATGATTTCAATGAATAAGCTATTTGGAAAAAAAGTAATTTAAATTTATTTATTTGTAGTTTGCCATCCGTCCCGACGTAAGTCTGATCGCTTCAAAACAAAAGTCACTCGTGGATTATCAATAAATTAAATTCTTTGAAATATTATAAGTTATTCAAGGAGTATTATTTATTCATCAAAAATATTCAATGAGTTTTCTTTCGCGAGTACGAAATACAGTCATCGTCACAAGAGGTTAAACTTATTCGTAAAAATATAACTCAAAAAATAATTGAAGTACTTCTAGCTCAGAATAGTATAAATACAATTTCTTTAAGACAGTTTCAACTCTTACATTATATTTAAAGATACTTTAACATTTGACAAGCTTTATACTGAACAGAAGATAAAAATATTCGTTATTTTCAATATTTAATTCAGCGACAAAGAACGTCAAATTATTATCATTCCGTTTTCTCTCTTTTGCGTCCTTATAATTTAATTACATAATAATAATACTACTCACATCAAGCCGAGTAGACAGACATGTCTCAAAGTTATATTCTGAAAAGTCAAAATAATTTAACTTTACTACTTTTATTTCATTCCTTTACATACCCCCCGAGGTAAAAAAGTGTCACGTTTTAATTTTTGTCTCAAAGTAAAAATACGAAATTGAAAATGACACAATAATTATTATTGTCGCAGAGTAATGTTTTTTTGACAAAGTTTGGTCATACAACCGAGAATTACATAATGTCTCAGCATTATTATGAGTGTTAACGAATGTAATCTATTAGCTAAATGTATTTGGTATTTTTTACTGAATGAGTGTCAGGTTGCTAAAACTAATTAATTAATTATTTCATACGAAGGATATTAAAATATAAAAATGTACCTTTGGGCATCCTAATGTTTATGAAAGAAATTAAAGCAATGCACCCAATGTAAAATAATTTTTCGAACTAAGGGACTTTGTAGAAATTCATTTTTAAAAAATCAAAATAAGACAGACTTAAAATAAACTCGAATTAATAATGTTTTCTCATAATCAGAAACCACCTATTACTATCTTAAAATAACAACTGTGGAAGAGATGGAGGTAGTGGATTGGGAGGAGAGTGGGTGAAATTTACAAAGTTTTATTTTTAATTTTTAAAAATATCTGATCCTCAGAGCCTATTCCTTAGAATTATTCCCAATTGAAAGCTTGATCATTGCGTTTGTTGTATTTTATTTTTGATAATATATTTTTTTTCGCATTTCGCACTCCCTAAGTGTCCATGTTTCCACACCATACAGGAACATCGGGAATATCAGAGCTCTGATGAGTTATATGCCATGCAGTTGTTTATTTATTCACTATTTTTATTAAGTTTACAAGAGAAGCATTAAACCAATTCAAATTTAAATAAACCCACGAAATAGAAAAAATATGTAAAAATGCACTGTTCTTTATTTCAAAGATGTATCTTATGAGGGCACCGGGTGAAAGATGTTGAAAATTTACCAATAAGTCTCTTAATATTCGGCATGCTGTCTCAACATGAAATCCGTTGATCACTTGATTAAAAAATAAACATATTATCAAAATTAACAATCACTACGATTATAATTATGTATATATGAACATAGAAGTGCATAGCAAACTATGTAGTAACAGAACCAGTTAGCGGAAAGATATAAATAATGGAGTATTATTTAAATGTAATTGATTGATAAAATAATTATATGATTTAAATTATGTTTTAAATAATTTGTTAATTTCGTTTGTCATGATAAATGTTCATTACCGTTAATTGTATGGTGCGATATTAATTATATAATTTAAATTTAATTTTGAATTAATATAATTTTAAAATGAGCATTGCAACACACAACAGTAAATATTTAATCGACAAATTTTTATCATGTCAATGGAAACTAAAGATTATTATTGGAGAATCAGGAACTCAAGGCACTTACAGGGCTTAGGTGCCTTGAGTTTCCGGTTCTCCTAAAATATTACATCTTCTCTATTGAGATGTCAAAAACTTGTCATAAAATATCATCTAGCAACATTGTAAATATTTACTTAGTGATGGACTTTTCTAATTTAGTTTCATTTGGACCTTGACAATACCGAGTCACCTCGGCTTCTTCTTCTTCGTAAAGTAGACTTAGGTGGTCTGTTTTTTCAGAAACTGTTCCTCATGGGATGACGATATCCTTCCATCTATTCCGGGTAGACGGTGACTAGAGGGTATTTCATCTGCTGTTATATACACAAATCTACCACTAAAGATAAATCGAATTTTGTGCGAAAATACGTTTTTAATTTTATTTGTTTATTTTAAACGGATTACCAATATGCCAATATGCCAACAATATGCCAATCCAATATGCCAACACAGAAACAGAAGAATTATCAATTTTTATTCCTTGATTATATGCAGCTGTAATTTTGTGGTTCAAATTAACTAAAACTACAACTTTTTTGTTTAAGTAGGTACACCATTTTTTAGTATTTAATGTTAACCGGTTTCAGAGCTGACCCGCTCCCTCATCCAAACAAACTTATACCAAACTTATTATATAAGCATTATGTATATAATCAATAAAGGATTTAGTTGTTATTTGAGAGATGTGAATTTCTTGTCTTTACTCGGCTTTAGTGGGGATCTGACCCGTACCATTTTGTTTTGATGGTTTTTATGTCCCCCTAGTATTGGTACAGAGGTACCTGAAGGAAGGTTAGGGATGAAGGAGGGTCCAATCCGTGGTTTAACCTCAACCATACTTAACCTCCACTAGCATTAGTGGTCAACATGGGCCACACTCAAAGAGGATTTCAAATAACGTATATTGGCCAAGTCTTTACAGTAGTAAGTAGAGCTTACAAATATTCGAATTTTCTTACGCGTAAAAATTCAATAACAGTATACGAGTGTATATCTTTCATCATTCGTCGATAGTTCTTTCTGCATTATGGTGTCGAAATTGCTAATTTAAAGTGTTTATTGATCTATGGATTTGCATTAATATCACTACCTACCTGAAAAAGTAAGAAAATTTATCATAAAAAATACAATATTTGAAAAAATTAAAAAAAGTGAAAAAATATCGCTTCCATAAGAGTAAATTTCGACAAATACATTTGGAAAGAACACAAATAACTAAGTGTATTTTTACTCCTCACTACCACTACAAGGAAATATAGTGGGGAGTTATGAATTCGCATTTTTTTTATTGCAGATTATCCACTATCATGAATATCTGTGTGACTGTTGTGTACTAAACCTCCTCTATTACTGAACCTCCACGCGGTGCCCCCTGGTAACAGAAATTCTCTGGCCAATCCTTCCACCACAGCAACGCAACAATGCGTTGCTGACACGAAAGAAGAAGAAGACTGTTGTGTACTATGTGCTATGTACCTACAACATATTTGTTCTACTTTATCGACTACCTATATACTAAATTACTCATTCGATTATTTTCAAATTTTTCTCGCGTTGATGGATTTCTGATCAGTGCTTCTCAATTTTAACTCTCAATTATTTCAATGTGACCCCAAGCGTTGGCTATATATAACCCACTGGAAATGGGCGGGACACATAGCCAGAAGCTCGGACGAGAAGTGGACAAAGAGAGTGCTGACTTGGAGACCTCGTATGACAAAGAGAGGTGTGGGGCGGCCGCAGCTGCGGTGGAGGGACGATATAACAAGATATGCTGGCACATCCTGGATGCAAACTGCACAGGACAGGACGACGTGGAGTCAAATGGAGGAGGACTTCGTTCAGGAGTGGACGGAAATAGGCTGAAGAAGAAGAAGAAGAAGAACCCACTCGTTGGCTATATATGTATAACCCACTTGTTTTATCATAAAACTGTAAACGAATATCATTCGAATATTTGATGAAATACTTAGTCAAATATTGAATGTTTCAAAAATGAATAAATAATTCGAATACCGAACATTCGAATATTCGATTTGGAAGCCCCTAAATACTTTATACTAAGTTGAGAAAAATCAAAGTTTGATAAAGAAACTCAGTTCCTGTTGGGGCTAAGTCTTCCCCTAAATACGTCACATAGCTTTAAATATTAAATTTAACGTTTCTGGCGGATCTGAGTTTATTATAGATACCTTAATAATTTATTATTAAAACGGTTCTTTGAATTGTCGTTTTGCAAGTCAATTTCAATGTCAAATAATATTTTTACACATCGCAAGCAAATTCCATTATTTTTAATGAGATTATGTATTTAAAAAATAACAAAATTTAAATATAAAAACAGTTGTGTTTAGTAAATTATGACAACGGATAACATAACATAACAATAATCATTATGGTGGGAATAGAAAACATTACAGGCATAATAACAGTCTTATAATAAACGTGCTGTAAAAGTTACTCGACCGTTAAACACCCGTGTAGGCAAAAAAGTTACCAATTAACACTGTGTAGCATCAGTTGTTTAACGACTGTGTATCTCTCATACAAATTTTACAAAACGCTTGCACGCCTGCATAATAGTTTAGCGGTGCTTAAGACAACTGTCATCTATCGTAAATCAAATTTCATTTTTATCTGCATGCTTATATTAATTATTCATTCATTCATTCATACCATCACGGCATATCCCACAATGTGGGGTAACCAGCGAAAGGTGTGCGGGTGTGCATTGCCTTATAAAAGGGAGCACAACATATCTGTGTATACCCACACACCAGTCTCGTCTCACCTAAATAGGCACTATATTCAGAATGGGTGGTGAACCTCATTGCTGAACTATGTGAGATGTTATTGTTGCCTGTTGTATTTTCGATTACCCGGCTCTTATTAATTATATATTGGAATAATATGACGAAACCTCATCATAAATAATTATATTCTTGATAGTTGTGCATTTTAGGAGCGAAAAGTTGTCAAAAAATAAGCTCCTTTATTATATTACATATCTACAATGATGTTTGCTTGGGTATTCGTATGATTAAATAATTTTTTTTTTTTCATATTCCTATTTTAAAATGTGAAAAACATATTTTATTTTATTTATTTATTTTATTTATTTTGGATATCCAACAGTAAAGTAGAGCATAATGATATTAAAGACAATGAAAAAAAAACAAGTAAATGTAGACTACAGTACATAATAATAGGACATCATATCAAATAATTTTAAAAGCTTAACATACAATTTACGAAAAATGAGAAAATACAAAATTATAGGAACACACCAGAAACATACAAGGGATAGTACAGAGAGGATTATATTCTAGAATCATAACATGGGATTCTAACTTACTTAAGGATCAACGAAGAAGGTGTTGCAACCATTATGGTGACACATACATAATTCATTCATGCATATACTAGAGAGTGGAATTTTGAGTTATGTTATCAGTGCAAAGTTGGCGCTTTATCGCAATTTTGAATGAGTGTAGAGATTGGGTATGAAAAAAATCAATGTTATTGAGCAGGTTGTTAAAATTGGAGGTGGCCCGGTTAGTAAAGAAATTTTTCCTAAGATTAGTTTTAGAGTGTGAAATAGAAAAAGTAGGTTTTGATCTGACATTGCGGTTTGGAATGTGAAGTGAGATGTTTTCTAATAAATTTGGACAATCAATAATGTTATGAAATAGTTTAAACAAAAATAGTGAGTCTGCAGTTATTCGTCTAGATGATAGTGATGGTAAATTAAATTTTGATTCAGCTAAGTACACGTTATTTATATGATTATGCGGGCCCATTAGTTCCCGACAGCCAGATTTATAGATGAGGTGTTTGAGGAAGCGTTTTTGTACACTATCCAGTACAAAAACGCTTCCTCGCTATTTATGTACTTAAGATACATCGGGTTCCAAATATGCGATCCGTACTCCAAATGACTTCTTACCATAGATGTATATAGAATTTTGAGGCATTCAATATTTGAAAAAGGTTTACAGTTCCTGATGATGAAGCCCAACATTTTATTCGCTTTTTTACTTATATTATTCATGTGATTGTCAAATGACAGTTTACTATCCATAATAATTCCTAGGTCTTTCACCGATTCTTTTCTAGGTATAGGGGAATTATTAAGTGTATAGGTAAAGAAGATTTTATTCTTTTTTTTTGTAAACGTGATAATTTGACATTTTTGTGGATTTAAGTTAAGAGAATTTATTTTACAGTATGTTTGAAGATGCTCTAGATCCTGTTGAAATTTACGGCAGTCTTGAACACTATTTATTTTTGTATAGAGCTTCATGTCATCTGCATATATTATTACTTTGACAAATTTGAAACAAGAGGTGATGTCGTTTACATATATATTAAAAAGGATAGGGGCCAGCAGTGTGCCCTGTGGAATGCCGCATGGAGTGGTAATCCAATTAGATGTATAGCCACCGGTCACAACTGCCTGAGATCTATTGCGGATATATGAAGTGAGCCATCTTAGAAGATCTCCATGGAAGCCAAATTTTTTTAATTTTTGAATTAAGATATGATGATTCAACAGATCAAACGCCTTGCTGTAATCCGTGTACACAGCATCGACTTGGATATTTTTATCAATTGCGTCTGTCACAAAGTTAGTGAATTCCAGCAAATTGCTGGTGGTGGATCGACCCGGAATAAAACCATGTTGATCAGTGGAGATATTGCGTTTAACAAAGGGAATTATTTGATCATAAACAATTTTTTCAAAGACTTTACTTATTATATTGGTTTTAGATATGGGTCGGTAATTTTTTACATCAGAGCGGTTGCCAGATTTAAAAATTGGAGAAATAAAAGTAGTCTTCCATTTATTCGGCATAATTCCACTGTTGAATGATAGCTGGAATAGGTACTTCAAAGGGTATGCAAGTATTTCGGCACACTCTTTTAAAATAATTGTTGGTATTGAATCTGGTCCCGGACCTTTCTGAATATTGAGACTTTTTAAATATGTAAAAATTTTGTTTATATCAAATGAGATTGAACACATTCCTTCCGATATATTTTCATGATATGTGTCTTGGAGTGAATTTAATTGCAAGGCGGGGGGTGGGTGGTCGAAGATGGAGGAAAAGTATTTGAGGAACACATCACAAATTTTTTCACCATTATTTGCTTTAAGGTCATTGAAGAATACTTCTGTAGGAATGGTGTTAATATTTTCCTTTTTCGAGTTAATATAAGTCCAGAAGCTTTTTGGATTTTTAGTTATATTTGATTGCGTTTTTTCAATGTAGTTTTTAAAGCATTCTTTATTTATTGTTTGGTGTCTTTTCCTTAAAGTAGAAAATGAGTTATAGTCACCCGGTCTTTGGTGTTTTTTATATTTTTTGAAATATTTATGTTTTTCCTTGGTTATTCTAATTAACGCTGGTGAAAACCAGGGTGGGTAGGTGGATGAGCCGGGTTGTTTAGTGGGAATGTGGATATCTACTATTATTTGCATTATTTCATAAAATTTCTCAACTGCTAGCTCGATATCCAGGCCGAGGAATAGTTGATTCCAGTTTATCTGTGTTAAGTCATTTTTAAAGCTGGTATAGTTACATTTGTTAAATAGATATATTTTTTTTTATTTTCAGATAGAGGGGGAGGGTAGGTGAGGAGAAATTCGATTATAACTGATTTATGAAAAACATCTTCAGGTATCAACGGATTATGGCATGATTTGACAGTAATATTTGAGTAATTTGAGAAAATTAAGTCAAGTGAACGGCCCATAGCATTTTTTATTCCATTAAATTGTTTCAAGTCATTAAAATCAGCTGTGTCAATAAGCAGGGAGCTTGCTGCTGAGGAAAAATTTGTAGGTATAAAGTATGCAGCATCAGAAGAGTTTTGCCAGAGTATATCCGGTAGGTTGAAATCTCCCGTAATAAGGAAGAGATCATTGGGGTGATTCGTCATATGTAATGTGCATTTTTCGAGAAAGTTTTCTAAGTTAGAATTGAAGGCAGAATTTTTTGGAAGATATAAGCAACATATGTATAGAAATTTGGATGTATTAGAATTTGGTTTAATGGAAATCTTCACCCAAAGACTTTCAGTTGATGATCCTACGTCGAACAGTTGGGGGTTAAGGTTTTTTCTGATAGAAATAAGCACACCCCCGCCCATTTTTCCGTAGCATCGGTCTCTACGAAATATTTCATATCTGTTGTCCATTAGCTCATTGTTAAATGTATTGTCATTTAACCAACTTTCATTCAATAAAATGATGTCGTATTCTTCAGATAATACATTCTGATAAAGTAAATGAGTTTTCGTTCGAAGACCTCGTACATTTTGGAGATAAATGTTCAAAGTCATTTGAAATTTTCGAAAAATTTGATAGAATGACTAGTAGTTAATGAATCAAATAAGACGATGGTTAGATTAGTGAGAGAAACGAGGTCCGAGATTAGTATAAACAAGGTGAGATATTTTGAAGGCAGACTAAGGGAAAAATAAATAGGAAAATATGTAACCAACGTTGCACTGATAAGACTACAAAGCATAATAGTGAGACACATGAGTATAAGATAGGGCGTTATGTACACCTTTGAGTATAATCCTTATATGTAAGTTAGTAAAATTGATATTGGATAATCCCATGTATGAGTATGTTAGGTATAAAGAAATAAACAAAAAAATATGCAATATAAATGAAATAAACAGCAGGACCAGATGTTTCAGCAGATTTTTTGTAGGTCTATTTCGTTTCGGATTAAAATCGGAGGTGAGGTATCTGATTTGCGTCCGAAGATTTTGGCATTTTTCACCCATGTATATAAGAACGCCTTTCCTTTGGCAGCAACCTTTGCTTTGTGTAGCAGATTTTTGTTTGCTTGTGTTAGATGTTCGTTGCAGTATATTTTTTGAGTAGTATTTTGATCTTGCGGGCCAAGGAATGTGGAGTTTATAAGGTTTCTGTTTCTCTTGATTAAGGCTAAAAAATCCTCCTCTCTTCTACGCGACAAGAACTTAACAACGATTGAGGTATTCGGGGATTTACTTTCCTTGCTGTGTCGCAATCGTGTACAGAAGTCAATTTCATTCTCCGATAAATCAAATTTAATAACTGAACTATTTTTTTTGACAATATCCAAGGTATTTTCTTCTCTCTTTAAGGGAATCCCCTTTATTTCGACATTTTTCTGTCTGGCCCATTGTTCACGCGTATTTTCCCTATCATAAAGGTAGGATATTTCTTTTTTAAGTTCTGAATTTTCTATTGACAGTGTATCTAGTGATTTTAACTTATTTTCCATTAATGAGAATTTATTTTCGAATTCCTCTATTTTATTTGCATAAAATTCCATTCCATTTATATATTCCTTAATATCTGTTCGAAGGCTAAATATTTCATCTTCGAAAGATGCCAGTTTTATTGATATCATGGCAACATATGAAATATTGATATCATGGCAACATGATAACATATGAAAATATCAACCACTAGAAACGTCAAATTCAGAACGGCGGATGGCGGCTGGCAGATCTGCGCATGCGCGGGTGCGAAATTACATGTTGTCGGATTATTTTTTTGTACTGTACGTCTGTTGCAACTATCCAGTCGTTATATATCGTTTTTTGTAAGATCTAAGTAAAAATCTCAGAAATTACAGCAATAAGGTTATCAATCCAATTCATAATTAATGTCGCCATGTTTTGTTGAAGCTGGTGTGTGGGAATACACTCACGCGACCTGTTTACTTTTATAGGGGACACCCGCACACTTGACTTTAGTTACTCCATATTGCGGGATAGTATGAATGAATTAATGAATAAAAAATATGCATTGTTGTTTATAATGATTATATTTGGTTTTGAGAAAATAACATATTTAAATTTATAAGTAAATTGCTCAAATACCCCAAGGTAGTAGCAACATAAAACTTTTTATAGTATGACGTACGTTAAAAACATTATTAAATAATAAAGTAAGAACATAAAAGTACATTGTGAATTCACAATAAAGAATTTTATAGATGAAATGTGATGATAATAAACGAGTGTGTGTTGTCGCCAATGCTATACTCCTCACTAACAAGTCACTCCACAAAGTATTTAAAATTTGTATGGAACTTCTTAGATTTTTTCTGTAATTGAACGATGTATGACAGGGTCAGAAATGAGGTGATAAGGAAAGAATGTAAGATAAAGAAATATGTCATCAATAGAGTGAAAGTCGGACACCTCTCCCAAACTATTTACATTGGCCCTCGAAGATGTCTTCAAAACTCTGGATTGGTCTAAGAAAGGTATAAATATAAACGGCGAGTATCTCAGCAATCTACGGTTCGCAGATGATATTGTCATATTTGCCAAGGATGAGGAGGAATTGAAAACTATGCTGACAGAAATAAATTCAGCCTGTGTGAACATTGGATTGAAGATGAACATCTCCAAGACCAAAATGATGAGTAACGCAGAAGAGTCCTTCCCCATCATAATAGATGGAGTGCAAATTGAAAGAGTAGACAGATACATATATCTAGGCCATACCGTGATGCTTGCCAAAGAAAATCAAGAGGCAGAAATAGAGAGAAGACGTGGCCTTGCCTGGGCAGCTTTTGGAAAATTATCATACATTCTGAAATCCCGTAAATACTCTCATTATTTGAAAAAGAAGCTATTTGATGCATGTATTCTCCCAGTGCTTACTTATGGAATGGAAACATCGGTCCTAACAAAAAGAATAATGCACAAGCTGTTAGTGACACAGAGAGCTATGGAGAGAAAGTTGCTGGGTATTTCAATAAGGGACAGAATTCAGAATGTCATGATAAGACAAAGAACCAAAGTAGCCGATGTAGCGGAAAGGGTCGCTGGCCTTAAGTGGAGCTGGGCTGGGCATATTGCCAGATGCCAGGATTCACGATGGACCAAAAAGATCTTAGAATGGCGACCGAGAACAAGCCGAAGAGGTGTTGGCAGACCCCAGGCAAGGTGGTCTGATGACATCAAGAAATGTGCCGGAGGGAGATGGATGCAGTGTGCCCAAGACAGGGAGTTGTGGAGGATCAAAGGGGAGGCCAAGAATCCAAGAATGGATGAAAACTGGCTGAAGAAGAAGAAGAGTGAAAGTGAACACATTGAGATGGTTTGGCCATATGGGGAGAAGGAATGAGGAACGCCTGAAGAAGAAAATAATAAACATTGCAGACAGGTATGGAATGAGAGGTCGGGACCGCCCAAAGAAGGGATGGCACGTCCATGTGAACGGTATTTTAAAAGATGGAAATGTTAGAAGCGTGAACAAAAGACGAGAATGTATAAGACGATATATAAATGTTGACAAGGCGATGAATGTGTGTCAAGATAGAAATAAGTGGCGCTCGGTACTCTCTGCCTTCCCGTGAGGGACATGGCTTGATGGTATGTATGTATACATATACTTTAGAGCATTTTCATGAAATAAGTTTGTAAAATTATTTTTGATTTAAATATTTTATTACGTTACTTGACAATTCTTCATAAAAGTGTTAAACGATCATTATGACTGTCCTGGGGGGGCAAGTCTGGTTCGACCGGCGAAATTAAAACCCCAGTGATTACCCATATCATGGATATAATTATCGTATGGAGTTCTATGACATCTAAAGATATTGTAGAACTCCATATAATAATTAGGTATATCCATGATATGGGTAAACAAGGAGGGTTTTGATTTCGCATATATACACTCACATTCAAAATGAACACTTGCGTGGCTATAGCCTGAAGTTAAATATAAGTGTATTTGGTCAGAATCCATATAAACACTTCCTAAGTAGTGGTGGATGGTTGGAACAGGCTGCCTCAGGATCTGGTTGTTGCTGAGAACGTTAACTCGTTTAAGAACGGACTATATGTATTACAGTGACACTGTGGACTCATTCAAGCACATCAGCTTTATGCTGCCTGCTTGTCACATCAATAATAATAATAATAAAAAATAATAATAAGTTTTTAGAGTTTGGGATCTAAGGAAAATTTGAAAATTGAAATTGAGAAGTACTTTTCAAATATCCTTCAAAATCTAATGAGGTCAAAGCGAGTATTAGGTATACATAATACATATTTGCTAAATTTGAAAAGAATCCATAGAACATGATACTAGTTGATAATTTGCAATAACAAAAAATTACTTTAAAAATTGGGAATTGATAACTCCCCTTGGGTTAGTGAGGAGTTCAAAGAGTGAGTATATGTCGGTGTGTATAATAATAATCTTCTATATATATTCCTTTCCATAATGTTCAAAATAATATAGTGTAGAATATATTCTCCCTCAAAGCAACTAACTTAATTCACTTGATGCATTTTATCATACGTGCACTTGAAAAGCTTTTAAAATTTCTTATATTTTTGTCAATATCATTTTGTCTTTATCTCCTGTATATGCTAACTTTTCCTTCGTTCAGCTATAAAGGAGAATAAAAACAATGGCATATGCAGAAGTACCTCTAAGTACACTAGAGAAAATCCTCGTGATCTATAAATTCGTGAATGATAAATTATAGACGTAGGTACATACATTATATATGTTATGGAACTCTTTTAGGATTCATGCCACGGGATCCAGTAGCGAACTGTGATATGACTTATCCTACTACTGGGATCAATTATTAATTTTTGTGACAAGTCATATCACACATGGCTCATACTAGACCCTTACGTCTTTAATGAATAAAGCATAAAAAAATCACCAAAATATTTTGGTATAATAGATTCATCGACATCCATGCCTTTTTAAGCATGTATATGTTTTATCAACCACTTAAAAATATTAACTTTATATACCTATATATAATTCCTGAAATCGCGAACGATTAATTAAATTTCTTTTAATTGCATATACGCAAACATTGGATTTTTTTCCCTCTCGCGAGTCAAATAATGATATTTTTATTGAAAAACTTTTTAACATCTCAATAAAGACGAAAACCAGACGATGACAGGTCGTAAGCCCTGTAGGAGCTTTGAGTTCCCGGTTCTTCTATAACATCCCAACTTCGTCTCTATTGAGATGTTAAAAAGATTGTCACTAAAAATGATTAATTACTTAATAACAATTTTAAGATGATAATGAAGATGTAATATTTAGTTGTGAAAGAATTTGTGTAGCTTAAAACAAAAAAATCATATGAACTAGTCAGTTCACATTACAGTTGAACACCTCACATTTTACTATGAAATTTTATTAAACTAAAATATAAGAACTCTTTTGAAATTGTCCATATTTATGATAGTTTTGGATGAAAATTATAAAGACGTCCTATTTCTTATCTTTACTACTATGTAAAATGACGAATATTCTTAATGGGTAGCATATTGAAACAAAAAGAACTTGGGGGCTTTTGGTCTCTGTACAGCCCAAAATACATAATATGTTTCATCTAATTTATATTGAAATTATTTTATTTTTATTTTACATTACTTCTCGGGCAACTAATAGTTACTATGCGAATCTAAGGTCCCGGGAATCGAACCCGGGACCTTAGGATCAGCAGTCAGATCCTAACCAACTAAGCCACAAAGGCCGACAGGTCATGTTTATTTATTTATTTAATATTGCTTCTCGGGCAACTAACAGGTACTATGTCAAATATTATTTTAACACGCACCCAATAACAAGTTGCCACATTCTGGAGACTTGCGATATTAATCGTCTCACAGATCCAGACTGAAAACACAATTAAAAACTGTGTCTCCACCGGGAATCGAACCCGGGATCTTTGGCTCAGCAGTCAGAGTTCTAACCAACTGTGCCACGAAGGCCGACAGTAAAAACAATTCTGATTCTCTGTTTTTTTCCTGTAATATTCAACATAAAATCGCAGAAAATTGACTATCTAACGAATAGCGAATTGAATATATTCTTTTATGTAACGTCGTCGGTAGAATATTCTGTAAAGAGATGGGAAGACATTTGCAAAGATGGGAAACCAAAAGCTGAGTAAGCAAACCTAAATGTATTTATGTGTATGTATATATATGTAACTATAACCTCTCCCTCAGAATTCAATACTACAATAAACCATTAGTTTTATGGTTTCCGTCTAAAAAACACCAAGACAATAAAAGCATCGAACCTACTTTGGCATTTGCAAGGAACCATTCCAAGAAATGGAAAGTAATATTCCTTTGCTCTGTCTGTTGGTTTGTCCACTCGGGGAAATTGGATTAGGTATACTAAAGAACATGAATCATTCTTGACAAATGAATATTAATATTTTTTTTCAAAGGCTAAATGGCAATGATAGTTTATTATTTATTATACGCATCCACAAGAAAAACGTAATACACGAAGCTTATTTTATTGCAGTGATACTGATACCAAAAAATATCTGATGTTTGAAGTTTAATAAATGGTTATCTATTTGAATTGTATGTCCAGGGGATGGAGGTTTCGAGGGAACTACGTAATTTCTAATAATCTTCCGTATAATTATCAAGCAAAAAAAATCAAGCTTTATACTGACTTAAACTATTCATAGGTACTTGATATTAATTAATAAAGCAATTTTCCACCAGTACTCAAGGTTCATAGTATTATCCAATCGTTCTCCTTTTACAGAAAAAATCAGCCTTTACACTATGATGTAAATCTGACAATCGGTGGCTTTTGGTCTATAACTTCTCTGTCTTGGTCTACTTGTTTATTTTAATTAATTATTTTTTTATTTAAACTTTTCAGTCTAGTAAAATAATTTTAAACATTCAATACTAATCCAACGAAACCGGAAACTATAATCTGAACCGCAGATTTTCATAACCAAGTAGGGATGTGATGAAACCTCAAATTCGTACTATTTTTTTTTTAATTTTTATAGTTGTATATACGCAAACATTGGATTTTTTCGCTGTTGGGAGTCAATGATATTATGTGACAAATTTTTAACGTCTCAATAGAGACGAAGTTGGAATATTATAGAATAACCAGAAACTCAATGCATCTACAGGGCGTACAACCTGTCATCGGCTGGTTTACGCGATCACTTCATGATGCGCTTGCGCAAATTCCACCGATTATGCCTTTTTATTGAGATCCCTATATCAATCCAATTTTTGAAAGTCACCATCAAAATTAACACCGTCGCCATCTATGAAGTGACGAAGTAACTTTTTTGGAGAAATCAAAGCATAAACCAATAAATAAATACGTTTTGTGTTTTGAAAATTTGTAGTAAATGATGAAAAAAAATACTATTTATCAAATGCGTGTTTTTACAGTCGTTTGTCTATGTAATGACACATAAAATCGCTTTGTTGATAGTATGCCACCTTACTTTAGTACGATTCCACGACTGTGAAAGAAATTTCCATCACAATGCATTCCACCTCCCTCTATGATATTGGTATCATAATATCCACGGTGAAAATTTGATGGCGTCGCATCGGCAAACGT
Source organism: Molanna angustata (assembly GCA_963576475.1). NCBI lineage: Eukaryota > Metazoa > Arthropoda > Insecta > Trichoptera > Molannidae > Molanna > Molanna angustata. Next base: position 38,006,532 of record OY754973.1, on the reverse strand, counting down.
CGGCGTCGGCGTCCCTTTGTAATGGGGGGGCCGTTAAATGAACAGAAAAGACATCCGGCAGAAGAGGAAATGAGTGAAATATTGCAACATTGATTGGACCCTTCTTCTTTACATTATTTCACGGTTTGATAGTTCCACGGGACATATCTTGGTCCACTGACAATAGATAATACGGAATAACATACAAGTCAATATGTCCACCAAGAGGAAGCTCATACAAATGAAAATGTTAATGTGGAAAATAATGAGTTTATAATTAAAAGTAAAACACTTTTTTGAATCTACTTGAATTTATTTTACGCGATAGTTCTATTTCACCTTGTTAGGGCATTTATTTTATGTAGTTTCTCGGGCAACTAACACGTGCTATGTCAAATAATTATTTGACACGCACCCAATAACAAGTTGCCACATTCTGGATACTTACGATATTTATCTTATTATTATTAGCTCGTAATTCATCAAGATTATTTATAAGCTCACTATCACATAAAATAAATTCAATCAGAATCAAAAAAGTGTTTTACTTTTAATTATAGACATCATTTATAATGGAATTCTACAAAATAAAAGCTTCGTCGATTATTTATTATTGGAAAGTTATTTTTTTAAATTTAATATATACATTAAGTACATGTTATGAAAAAAAACAACTGATTTCTTTCCTAATTCAAGCTGGAAGTTTGTGTTTAGGAAAGCAGCAGCTCTTGGTTTACAAAATGATAATACTTAACTAAAATAAATAATGAATTAACAATTATAAAAAAACAATAATTTCCAAACCAAAAGCAATACAAAAAGAATTAAAATTTCAAATCAATAAAAAAATATATATATAAATAAATAAAAACATTATCAAAACCATAACACAAAAAAAAACACATACAAAAATAAAAATGAACTACAAACTGAAGATGGATGTAATATTAGAAAGTGTTTCAAATTGTTTTTAGTTTCTTTTTGAATTCTTCGTAATTGATTTCTGTTCTGATATTTCTGGATAAGTTATTAAATAATTGTATGGCTACTATACTAGTTGCATGCAACACATGAGATCCAACTCTTGATAGTGATAGTATGTATAATTGAAGAATAAGAATCAAACTATAAACCCATAAATCCAAATTATTGAAAATTTTAACACATACATATGTATGTCAAGTATGTATGTCAAGATATGACAGTATGAAGGTCAGTCCTTTTCTCCTATCCGGAATATGAAAACAGCATGATGGTTCTGTATGTATGTTTGGAGATTAAGTATCAAACTATTAAGTCTTCTTATATTTTGTGTATAGGCGACTGTCATACAAATTGTATGAAGCGATGTCGTCACTAATTTCAATTATTATAAAAATTGTTAAAAAAAATTGAGATGTACTTCTATAATATTAATATTTTTTATAGAAAATTAAATTATCTAGTTAGGTGTTTCGGCTTTTTTCGATATTTAAAAAAAATGGAAATATAGGTAGTTAAACTCATAAATTTATCATAAAAAATATTTTTCTGAATAAAAAATGAGAAACCCTGGAATTTAAAAAAAAAACAATTTGAGAGTTCGTAGTCATTTTGATTCGCAATCGGTGCATTGAGATTTGCTGCTACCTCATATGCTTTTTTAATCGAACGATCAACATTCATTGTTTACATGTGGCCGAGCCATCTTGCTTTCATTCTCAGTCTGTTTCGCATGGATCCATCGAATTCTTTCTAAGCAAACATTTCAAATCTACCAGACTTTTTGCCTTTAATTTTATGTAATCTGCTTTCATTAGATTACTTATAGCCGAATCTTCCAATTCCAAACCAATTCTCATTCTTTAGCGCTCTCAATATATAGTTTAAAGTCTCAGCACAGCGTTGAAAACACATGATTTATTTCTTTTCGACTATTTTATTGAACTTATTTTTTATTATTTTCCCGAATCCGGAGCATTGCCATTATGTACCTTCGTTAATTGTCTTCGTTAATCCGTGGTATGACTAGGACATTCTATTTTATTTGTATTGCTTTCTTCGTTCGATTGATGGTCGGGTACCTTAAACCTAACGGTTTTTTTATATTTTTCTTTATTGTAGAGTAGGTAGTTTATTTTTAATCGTAGATTTCAGTCGATGATTGTTTATAATTTATAATTATTTAGTTTTGACTATGTGACAGACGTCTGTCATTGGAGCATTGGAGATCCTATGTGTTTATATTATGTTTTTGATTTGTATGTGTATATGCCAGTGTCCTGTTGGTGTCTTCATAAATAAATAAATAGATTTTCTTCGTTAGGTGTTCTTCATTCATTCTTCCCATGTGGCCAAACAATCTCAATCACTATTAATAACGTCTTTCTTCATCTTACAGTCTTTCCTTGTGTTCTCATTACTTTGTCTTACATCGTTCATTTCAAATTCTTCTTCAAGATCTCATTTCAATTGCGTTTATTTTGCTTTTTTGCAACTTCTGCCGTGTCCATGTAACACAACGATTGCGTTATAAACGGCAACTGTGGATGTTACCTTCCGTTGGCTTCCTTTGATAATATGTTGCGATCATTCATAACTTGTCTGCTCCATTCACTCTGTTCGATATCCATATCAGGCCATCCATTCCGTTGAAAGAACAAAGTTATCTAGTTTTAAAAGAGTTATTTATTAATCTAGTTAAACATCCCAAATGATAGCAGACCATTTTAATAATATATTATACGATGGAGGATATTGGATATGAATTCACAAACTCCTTTCAATGAAAGAGTATGTAAAGTTAATAATATTTTATCTGTTTCTAGCAGAAAGTATCCCGATTTACCTGAGAAATTGAGGCTTATTGAAATCCCTTTCGAGATTGTTCTTTGTATTTTAAGTTATCTTATGATATATTGCTATAATATATTGATATCATTCCAATGACATAAATCCAAATCTATCTATATTTATAAAAATGAATGGTTGTGAGTAATGTTGTGTGTATGTATTTACGGTATGCGTTCCTTAACCGTTGAAGGGACGATGATTGAACTTGCGACCAATTGATTAGAAATCGAATGAGCCACCGACTATCATTTGTACCATCCAAGAAAGAATCTTGACGTTTGAAAGGCTGTGTTTCTCGAACAAAGATTTTTTTTTAACAAAAAAAAAATAAATATGTCCTTGTTAAACAAGTAAATATACATCTTCCTACGTTCCCTAAAATAAGCAAATAAATGCTTGTGCTTAGGTGTAAAATATTATATATGGTATTTATTTATTTAGTATTTATTTATATTTAAATTAAAATACTATGTTGATATAGAAAAATGATTAATTCATAAAAAGAGAACAATACAATGTACATTTTTTGTTTGGAAAAAATATAATAAGAATTTGCTAGTTATTCTAGATTGGACAAATAGCGTAATGTCAACAGCTTGTAAAATGATCTTTATTGTAATATATTCTTCTTTTCGATATAAAAATACAAGATTGGTATTTATTGATCTCTCCACGATATTATTAGAGATATTCTCTTCTAGATAGAGAGAGAACATTTCACGTTCTCTCGAGAGAAATCGGTCGAGGCAGGATTCGATCTCGCGACCACTGGATTACTAACCGCTCTGCCACCGACCCATCTAAAGTTAAAATACTTTAAATGTAGTAAAAATATAGTTAAAATACTTTGATTTCATAAAATTGTTCAATACTTCAAATGTTCAAGACTCCCACGTATCGCTCTCCAGGAGAACCCAGCTGGAAGAAGACCACCAGGAAGACCTCCAAAGAGATGGCGAGACAGTTGGCAGTCCACATCGCAGGAGACAGAATAGCGGTACAAACAGATCTTCGGATCTATGAAAAGGAAGAAGAAGAAGAAGAAGAAGTTCAATACTTTTGGTTGTTTCATAGAAATCTAATGCCGTAGAACGACGCTTTTTGAACAATTTTATGAAATCAATGTATTTTAATTGTACTATTACTGATACTTTTGTTAAAACAACCCATCGTTAGTGATGTTGCATCGTTAGTGATGTTAACATCAGACATACCTCATAATAATATTTGCGTATTTTTTTGTAATTGTGAGTAGAAGATTTTATATACGAGCACGCCTAAAAAAGCAACTTTAAGAATGTGTGGTGAAACACACATGCTAAAATATTTGTGGTAAGTAATGATATAGTATTTGGCCTGTTGTATTTTCGATTATCCGAATCTTAACGGGACACCAGAAAATAGTGAAAATATAAAAGAGTAAAAACACATATTTAATACGACCCATTGTATAGAAACGGTGTGAAAAGTTTGTAATATTGTTATAAAAGAATGAAAATATTATGGTTTTCAAAAACCTAGAATATAAGTTTTTCTGTTTTTCACTAGCCACTTAATATCTGTTGTAAACTATTCTATCTTGTTATAGTTTAACTTTGAAAAGTTAAACTATAATAGCAAAGTCCACTTATTTTATGGGCAGCTATCAAATAAGGTACGAAGCCAACAAGATAATACACAAACCGTTGTCCCTTTCTATCTGATGTCTGTTGACCGGACGCAGAAAGAGAATGCTATAGACGTCATCAGATTAGTGAAATCGTGTTGGCTATTATGTAAATTATCTTTCTCTGTTACAAAGTTTCCTCTACCTGTTCTATATATATATACCTGTTTTATTCTGTTCTATATTATGTAGTAACCTTATTACCCCCGAGTGCAATAAACAATCATAAACTTTGAGGTTATGACTGGGGTGACCATTACATTATATATGATACTAGCGGACCCCACAAAAGTTGTCCTGCACGAACGTTGGCTTGTCTGCTATTAACTGGTTTAAAAAACACAAAAATGGATGTGGATTTTGTGGATTAAAAGGTAGCAAGACACATTACATTGAGATGACTTTGATATACCTATTGTCATAATACAACTTAAAACAGAATACACTTGTAAAAAACTATATAGCTTTATACAATAATAATAAAAATTATACATATAACTTAATAATTAAATATAATATTAAAAATATGAAAACAAATACCGCAGACAGCGTTGACAAAACATCAAATTTTATTGGCATAATCAACATGCAAAATATTATGACATATCGAAAAGCAATGTTGCCACAATTCAAAGCATATTCCGAAAATATTTAAAACGATTGATATTTTTATAATATTTCTTTTTGTGAATCTAATCCATCCAGGGACTCACATAAACACACAAAAAGTTTCATCAAAATCGGTTCGGCCGTCTAGGAGGAGTTCAGTGACATACACACGTTCTGAAGAATTATATATATATATAAAAATAATCAGGTACTACAACAATATAACAATTTGATGGTTTTGTTTTCATTTATTTAATTTTTCGTAGATATACCAGAATTAAAATATTTGACTATACTGCTAGAAGCCTTTTATAATAAACTAGTGAACACCCGGCAATCTTCGTATTGCCTGTATAATTAAAAATTGTCCTCCATAACCACCCGTCGCTTCAGACTCTTCAATACCTCCCATCCCTTCAGTACTTCCCGTCCCTTCAGTACCTTCCGTCCCTTCAGTACCTCCCGTCCCTTCAGTACCTCCCTCAGTTACTCCCGTTCCTTCAGTTACTCTCGTCCCTTCAGTTACTCCCGTCCCTTCAGTTACTCCCGTCCCTTCAGTTACTCCCATCCCTTCAGTTACTCCCGTCCCTTCAGTTACTCCCGTCCCTTCAGTTACTCCCGTCCCTTCAGTTACTCCCGTCCCTTCAGTTACTCCCGTCCCTTCAGTTACTCCCGTCCCTTCAGTTACTCCCGTCCCTTCAGTTACTCCCGTCCCTTCAGTGCCTCCCGTCCCTTCAGTGTCAGCCGTCCCTTCAGTGCCTCCCGTCCCTTCAGTGTCAGCCGTCCCTTCAGTGCCTCCCGTCCCTTCAGTGCCTCCCGTCCCTTCAGTGCCTCCCGTCCCTTCAGTGCCTCCCGTCCCTTCAGTGCCTCCCGTCCCTTCAGTGCCTCCCGTCCCTTCAGTGCCTCCCGTCCCTTCAGTGCCTCCCGTCCCTTCAGTGCCTCCCGTCCCTTCAGTGCCTCCCGTCCCTTCAGTGCCTCCCGTCCCTTCAGTGCCTCCCGTCCCTTCAGTGCCTCCCGTCCCTTCAGTGCCTCCCGTCCCTTCAGTGCCTCCCGTCCCTTCAGTGCCTCCCGTCCCTTCAGTGCCTCCCGTCCCTTCAGTGCCTCCCGTCCCTTCAGTGCCTCCCGTCCCTTCAGTGCCTCCCGTCCCTTCAGTGCCTCCCGTCCCTTCAGTGCCTCCCGTCCCTTCAGTGCCTCCCGTCCCTTCAGTGCCTCCCGTCCCTTCAGTGCCTCCCGTCCCTTCAGTGCCTCCCGTCCCTTCAGTGCCTCCCGTCCCTTCAGTGCCTCCCGTCCCTTCAGTGCCTCCCGTCCCTTCAGTGCCTCCCGTCCCTTCAGTGCCTCCCGTCCCTTCAGTGCCTCCCGTCCCTTCAGTGCCTCCCGTCCCTTCAGTGCCTCCCGTCCCTTCAGTGCCTCCCGTCCCTTCAGTGCCTCCCGTCCCTTCAGTGCCTCCCGTCCCTTCAGTGCCTCCCGTCCCTTCAGTGCCTCCCGTCCCTTCAGTGCCTCCCGTCCCTTCAGACCCACCCGTCCCTTCAGTGCCTCCCGTCCCTTCAGTGCCTCCCGTCCCTTCAGACCCACCAGTACCTCCCTTCCCTTCAGTAGGTTAAGAAAAAGTTTAATTCCCGACACAATACTGGGAAGACCTACGAAGAGATGAAAGGACAGTTGGACCTTCTTTTTCCAAGATTCTCCAACTTCATTGGTAAAATGAACAAATACACGATAAATAAGAAGAAGAAGAAAAAAGTTTGAATCCAGAAACCGTCCTGGAAAACCTGCGAAGAGATGGAAGGACAGTTGCATCTTATTCTTCCACAATACTCCACCTTCATAGGTAAAATGACCAAATACACAATGAAGAAGAAGAAGAAGAAAAAAGTTTAAATCCAAAAAATGTCCTGGAAGACCTGCGAAGAGATGGAAGGACAGTTGAAGCTTCTTCTCCCAGAGTATTAGGTCATTTTACCTTCATAGGTAAAATGACCTAATACCTGAAGAAGAAGAAGAAGAAGATTTTTTTTAATTCAGAAACCATCCCGAGCATACCCTCGACAATTCGCCAAAGTTTCATTGCAATCGGATGAACGGTTCCCAGGATAGTCCACTTCATAGGTAAAATGACCTAATACCCGATGAAGAAGAAGAAGAAGATTTTTTTTTAATCCAGAAACTATCCCGGGCATACGCTCGACAATTCATCAAAGTTTCATTGCAATCGGATGAACGGTTCCCAGGATAATCCACCTTCATAGGTAAAATGAATGTGGATGAAGAAGAAGAAGAAGAAGAAAATTTTTGATCCAGAAACCATCCCTGGTATACTCTCGACAGTTCACCAAAATTTCATCGCAATCGGATGAGCGGTTTAGGAGCGCATTCAACACATACATACATACATACATAGATACATACAAACATTCAAATTTATAATATAGATATACAATATAAACAGGTGGGCGGTGGCCAACGAGTCAATCCACGAAGTATTCAAATTATGTATAAAAAATGATCAGCATTTTCAAGAAATGAGTTTGTTTAATTATTTTTTTTAATAATTTATTATAAAAACTTCATATTTCCTCAATGCCATTTTATGAATGTGATGTGACTTTTAGCAATTTGAAAATAAAAATATCAAATTTTAATTTTCCTGAGCTTGGGGTAACTGAAATATTTGACAGTGAAAAATGAGATGCACTAATAATAATAATAATGAACACTTCCTTGCACCCTGCGCAAGTTGCGAGTTTATTGCCGTATGGCAATTTCTTCCAACTAATCAGTGTTTCCAGCCCAGAGAAGCAATATTTGCGTGAGAAATGAATTTAAATAAATTTCTCCTCTGCTGGGAATCGAACCCAGGACGCCCGCACAGAAACCGAACGGCTTACCAACTATGCCATGGCGGTCGACTAATGATATCCTTTTAAATGTAATGGGGTCTAAGCAAGTATAAGATATACAAATTTGCATAATTAAAAATAATTGAATAAGTACTTTGGTCTATAATCGATAAAGAGAATAAACACGCCGTACATAGTACCTACATATTACACATAAAACACACAGATACATTGTGATGAAACTTTCACAATACAATATCAGCATGATACTAATTGATTAACATAAATCTCCGACCGCCTTGGCAATGTGGTAATTCTATAGATGACTATTCCGGCATCCTGGGTTCAATTCCCAGCAGAGGAAAATTTATTGAATTATTTTTTGCATCTTCGGTTTAGAAACATCGGTGGGTTAAAAGAAATAATCGTATAAAATTTGTTACTTGTACATGGTCCAATAAAGTTTTTGTTGAATATTGTCTTAAACGATCCACCAAGTTACATTCATACTTTGTTAAAGCTAATTTACAGGTTTCATAGCAACTGCTTTTTCCTCAAGAAGAAACAGAAGCTGTTATCCGTTTTGAAGTTAGAAGTATTCAAATTGATCGTATGAAATAGTTCCTTCTTTATTTCAACACAGTGAATTATTATAATTAATAAAAAATATTTTTTATACTCCTATTTTGTTGCATTTGATGGAAAGTTGGTCACACTAAACTTATTGCAATCCTAGGGGTAAGCCGAGATGTGGAAATATGTATGTGTTATGGTTAGGCTAATTACACTTTCTTTACAGCTTTAGATAATACCTAACAAAATATTGTGCATTTATGTACCTATATTAGATAATACTGTACCAACACAATGCAATGGATTAGCTTAATAAAAACATACTGAAGGGTTTTTATAATTGGATTATAGATATAACATATATTTTTCATTGTTGAATGCCATACAATACCTACATTGCGATATAATATAAGAACAAACTAAAATACAAATATATGTTTATTTATTTATTTACTAGCTTTTATGTCCCGCCGTTGGCCAAGAATGTAAATTAGTGAAGGAATAAGCAATCGTTTATATACCTACATAATATTGTCACACATAATTTTTTTTAACCGTAGTATGAATAGTAGTTTGAAATTTAATTGAGTTTAAGCGGTGTAAAATCTTAAAGTGATGGCCACAATCCATTTGCTTTTACATATATATAAGCATATACAATTTCTGCACGCATGGACTTTGGGAAATGATTTTAAATATGACTTATTATAAAAAGACAACGTCGTAAAGAGTTTGGATTTGACCACAACCCCTATTTTTATATATTGTCATCGAACGCAAATAATGTGTTTTAAATATTTATTAATTTTGGATGATGGGAAATGGTTTAAAAATTGATTAAACAAAAGTACTGAAAATATTCTAGTGTTGGTCCCATCCCATTCGTTTTTATATTTTTCGTCAAGTGTGCATACCTATAGATTATTATATTTTTGCACAATAAAACTGATCTACATTACAGAAGAAGACTTAAATAGTTTTTAATTTGAATATAAACGTTGTGAAGATCCAGCAATGGCCACAACCCCGATTTTTTTATATATTGTCATCAAAATGAAATGTGTAGTTATTGAAAATTAAGCAATATATGATGATATAATAAATGGTGTAAATTTGATTGAACAAAAGTAATGAGAAGATTCTAGTGTTGGTCACATCCCATTCGTTTTTATGTATTTTCATCAAGTATGCATGTTGTTTATAATATTTCGTTACAATAGACTATTAGACATAAAACTTATCCAAAAGACTAAATAAAAAAAGAAGTAGAAGTATAAAACTATAACAAATAGTTTGTAATAAAAACGGACCCAATGGTCTACTTAGAAGATGAAATAGAAGAATTACACATTAGGAAATGTATTATATAAAAAACTGACCAAAATGTCTTCATAAAAGAAGAAGAAGATGAATTGAACTATAGGAAATATTTTATATAAAATTCACCCAACATCTACATAAAATAAGAAAACGAAGAATTAGACTAAAGGATAGTTTGTTTAAAAATAGTTTGTTTAAAAACTAACCAAAAGGTCTACACAAAGGAAGAAGAAGACGAATTAGACTATAGGAAATAGTTTATATAAAAACTCACCCAAGGTCTACATAAATTAAGAAAAAGAAAAATTAGACTATAGGAAATAGTTTATTTATGAACTGTCCCAAATGACTTCACAAAAGAAGAGGAAGAAGATTTAAACCCCAAGAAATAGTTTGTAGAAAAAATCACCCAAAGGTCTACATAGAAAAAAGAAGAATTTCACTATAGGAAATAGTTTGTAGGTATATTGAATGTGTATTGTAGTTAACCTAAAATAGTTTAATAATTTTCCTATACAAAATCAGTATATTGTTGGTTTTTAAGTAGTAAGTATTAGGTATGTAGGTACCTACCTACAATGATGTTCTAAATTAATTCGAATTCGATTTATATCAAATTTTATTTGAATATCAGAATGTGTCCGTTACCATAGTAACCATGTTCCAACATGTGAAAAATATCAAATGTTATGGAGACATTTTTTGAATATGTAGGTACCTACGTTGGTTTGTTCGATGCCTTAAAAATGAAAATTGTCAGAAAAATCAAATATTTTTAACAAATTATGCAATTTTATTACGCCTATATCTTTACTAATAATTAACAGACTTTTACAATATATGTCTTAAAACTTGCTGTAATGTCTTGTGTTTCATTTTATTATTTCATAATTACATTTATTTCAAAGGTATATTATTTTAAAGAACATATTCATTCGGCGGGGTTATAAGTACATTTGTACAAAACGCTTACTTTAAAAATAAGTTAAACATTATAATTAGACAAAATATTCACCATGTTTTTCACTTAAAAGCTAAGTTATACTTGAAAATATATTTTTTTCGTGTAAATACGTACTTCTAACTTTTAAACTAACAGATATTTGCGTGCAAAATGTACACTTTTTTGACAGATATGACTTGGAAAATTTTGTATGAAAAAATAATTATTGAAATATCTTTAAAATTCAGCATTTTAATCGCATTATTTTTAGCGTGACACTGCATCAGGTATACTGGTACACGTTCGCACATAAATTAGATTTTTAGATGCTCTTGGTTTTTCAAAAGGCGTGAGACAAACACACACACACACACACACACACACACACACACACACACACACACACACACACACACACACACACACACACACACACACTAACATATTGATTGCTTTATTACTTTAGATATACATATATATTCTCGGGCAATTAACAGGCCGTATATTAAACTATATAATTTCTTCAATATATGTACATTCTCAGCTGAGATAGATATATTCAACGCGAAATATTATAGACATGATGTTCTGAAGGTGATGCGCAACGAATATGCCTCGATCCTGTCCTCCTAGTCTCTCTTCTCTCCTTTTTTATTTGTTTTTATAGCATGTTGATGGAATGATTTTTTGCGCCATAACTCTGTATAAATAATATTGTATCATTAAAATGTAAATGAGCTGTAGCTTTTAAAAGAAAATAAATAAATAAATATTCGTCTTCTTTTCAATCCACGACAGTTAGCCTTACATACACATTCTCTCCATCTTTATTTTTATATATTACTTATTTACTTCCGATGGCCGGAACTAACTTCAGTAGAGATCAAACAAACCTCTTGAACAATGGATTTCTAAGGTTTTCAGTCAGCAGCTGCGGATTCCCAGTCATCACAAACATTCAGATCTCGGATGACATTGTCCATCAATATCTGCCTTGGTCTTCCCAGTGGTCTCTTGCCCACAGGGTTATTTTGTAGGATGCGTTTTGTGCCTCATTCATCTCCGGATTTGACGACATGTCTAATCCATGATCTCACTTGTGATTAAGCGTTGTCCTGTAAAAGCGCGGAATTTCCTCATTACTTCTTGTTCTCCAGGTATCTACCTGACGCAATTCCGGATCTTGGACCTAATATTTTCCGCAATATCCCGTTTTCGAATGGTAGCAAACTTTGTTGATTCTTGAGTGTCATGCACCAGGATTCGGAACCATACAGGATTACCGGTTGAATAAGGTTATTACATATGAGTTTCATTCGTTGCGATATGGACTTTGGAGATAGGAATGTTTCCACTGGAGCTGCTACTCATGTGCCACTCTAAATTCGGGACATTATTTCAACGCTCATCTCATTGGTGTTCGTGAGAATGCTGCCCAGATACATGAACTTATCCACTTTTTCTATCCTATCCCCACTGACAACCACATTATTGTAGGGTGGTATAATAAATTTTGGAAAGGTATGTGGTGTTATGTGTTGATTTTAAGTCCCATTGTAGCAGCCTGAGTTTTAATGGCGGAGTACATCCTCCAAGTCTCGGTGTTCATTTTCTACTAAGGCTATATCGTCACATACCCAAGAAATGTGTGTTTATTTTTATTAGGATAAGTTTTCAAATGATGATTTCGGTAGTTCAATTTTTTCCCGAAAATTATTTTTATCTTTGATCTTTTACACTTGATACCTCACTTAAACATTTTCTCATACTTGGTATCTCATCTTCATCTTTGAGTCTTGCCCCCTATTTCATTATATCGCCCTGTTATCCACTTAACTCTGCAACAAACAAAAAAAAATATCAGACGGAGATTGATCGTTTAATTTTTTATAACGTCAAGTGAAACAATGAAAGGGAATGAATGGAATTGTTCTTCAAGCGGTGGTCCACAGTGAGCTTTCTTGATTAAAAGAAAATCCGTGATGTTATTATGGCGCGGCGTCGTCGTGTGGTGCCTTTAAAGAAACTTCACACAGTTATAGGTTGCAATTTCTTTTCTTTTTTAAACCTTTCGACATTTTGATAAAATTGAATAATGTTGTATTTTATAAAAAGTAAACAAAGCTATGCGTTTCCGGCTAAGCATTAATAAGAAATTTATTTAGTTAGATGCAACAATAATATTAAACTGTTTATAAATATCTACTCACTGCATAAAACTAGGAGTATGTCAATGTATTTCTTTTGACAATATTTTTTTTAGATTAACTTGTTTTATAGCAAAATTATTGCAGGACTACTCTTGACACATTCTAAATGCATTATTATTTAATTTTATTTATTTATAATACACATTTTTTCCTTATATTATCTAGTAACAAAAAATTAAATAAATATAAATATATTCAAAATACATTAAATTAAATAATAGCTACCATATATTATACTATTGTCATAAACTGCCTCACTAGGTAAAAGCTGTTCTGAGACAGTATATGTATATATGTTTTATTAGTTTTCAATTTTGATTGATAGCTATGGGAGTATTTTCAGAGTTCAGGTGATTAATTTAGATTTAATATAGTCTCTGCCCTTTTTTTAATTCAAATTTTAATGTCTCGTTTAAATTTTTTCAAGTAACAAGTGTTGTAGGTAGTTCGTTTGACTCTAAAATATAGGAAGTTTTTGTGTCCGAAAGTTGTCTTGAGTCTAGTTGGTCTAGATGATTGCGTAGAGTCAAGTTTGTCTATGTTTTTATGTATGTATGTACAAACGTTCTTTGCGTGTAATTGTGGTACGTCTAGTTTATCAAAGTCATTAAAAAATACGTCGGATGGAGTGCGGAATGGACCTATATAGAAATTTTTTAATACATATTTTTGTAGTTTTATCGGTTTTATTCATTATTTTGTCTTAATCTTATAAATGTATAAATCTGTTCACGATCATTATCTAATCTTAATATTTATTTACACTAAATCATAAAAAATAGTTAAGATCGGAGATATTGATAATAGTTTAATGGAAAGAATGCAATATAAAGAAGGATATTATAAGTAAAATGAGAATGATTGCCCCGAAATAGTTTGGGCTTATTGAATGAATGAAAGGTGAACATAATAAATACAAATGTGAACAGCAGGGGCCGCTTCAGAAAGTGATGGGATGACGACATGAACAATCGAATAGCATGTATGAGATGATGCATGGATATAAAGGAAACAAGATATTTGTGTAAAATATAGGGGTATGGCGCTCGGTTCTCTCTGCTTACTCCGTCAGGGAAATTGCGTGATGGTATGAATGAATGTAATTGCAGAAAGAGTGGGAAGGCTGAAGTGGCAATAGGCAGGTCATGTGGCAAGACAGAGAGATGATAGATGGACCCCCAAAATTTTGAATTGGAGACCCTATCATAATAGAAGAGGTGTAGGGAGACCACAGAGGAGATGGACTGACGATATTGTCCAACTGGTGGGACATGGGTGGAAGCAGAGCGCCCAGGATAGAGAGAAGTGGAAAACTCAGGAAGAGGCCTTTATCCAACAGTAGAATGAAAGGGGCTGAAGAAGAAGAAGATGTATGTATGTATAAAATAAAAGAATGAAAATAAACAAACAACTGATACAAAATAAAAGAAGGAAAAAAAATGTTGAAACTAGTCATGCACATTTATTTTATCTTATTAATTATTAGAATAGGTAAAAACTTGTAATATAATAATTTGTGTACTTGTAAAATAATAATTTCATTTCTTTTTTTGTGATAAATGAAAACTTAATACTTCCTTACAATAACTTTGAAGCATCTAATCTTTATTTATTTACCTAGACTAAATCCCTTGACACTCGTATGAATAAATTTCTATGCTTCACACATTAATGTATGAAACATTTTATGACAAAATACCTACATTTTTATTATTATTGAATCTTCTTAACATTTTATGGCTCCTATGGTAGCTACGTGTAATGTGAGGATGGGGTAAACAGAGATACCTACCTATCTTCTATGGCGGTATTTACTTCTTTACTATTATGGAATAGTAGAGAGTCATGATTTCACAATTTTAAGGCATAATTCAACATCGATTTCTCAACGAGGGTTTATTTTATTTTTGTATTACTTCTCGGGAAATTTACAGGAACTTTTTCAAATATTAATTAAATAGGCACCCAAATAACAAGTTGCCACGTTCTGGAGACTCACATATACAGACTGAAAACATTTAAAAACTGGGCCTCCACAGGGAATCTAAATTAACCAAATATCCAATAAACTGAGGCACGAAGGCTAATAATGTAGGGAATCATTCAAGAGTGTATACTTTAAGCTTTGTAAGGATGCTTTTGGGCATAATAAGCGTAAAGGGCATCAACTTCGTGCTAATTCTTTTCCATAGACATCCGTCGATTTTGTCTATCAAAATTATCAAAATGCTCTAACATTCTGGAAAATTAAGTTTTTTTTGTATTATTGTTTAAATAATGTACACTGTAGAAATTTACTCCATAAAAATGCATTCAGGGATTTATGCTATTACTACTAATTGAGGTCAAACATAAACGCCCAAAGGTACATTATTTATAGTAAGACCCAAGGATTAAAAGGACGATGCTAGCCAACAGTATCCTGGGATTGATTGAAGAGACACAGCACGATATATCTAAATATGTAAATCTCAAGTTTCACTGAAGATGGTCACTGGATGACCAATACTAATTGTGTCATGAAATAACATTGGAAATTATAATTACATGGTTTATTTTATCTAAACAAATTCTAACAATTATCCTTTTAGAAATAAAATAGAAATAAAAAAATATTTAATTAATAAATTAATTAATAATTAGTATTTTTCCACAATATTTTTTATAACTAGTTGAATGTAACACATGAGATCCAACTGTCGATAGCGATAGTATGTATAGTTGAAGAAAAAATACAAATACAAATTATTGAATATTTTAAGATATTTTGTTTTCTATACAACACATGTAGGTATGTATGTCAAGATAGGATAGTATAGAGATCAGTCCATTTTTCCTACCCGGAATATGAAAACAGCATGATGGTATGTATGTATGTTTAGAGATTAAGTATCAAACTATTAAGTCTTCTTAGATATTGTGTATAGGCGACTGCCATACAAATTGTATGAAGCGATGTCGTCACTAAATTAATTTTTTATAAAAACTGTTAAAAAAATAGAGATATACTATTACAATGTTCATATTTTTTATCGAAAATTAAATTATCTAATTGGGGTGTTTCGTTTTTTTTCGATATTTTTAAAAACTTTAGAAATATAGGCAGTTAAACACATAAATTTGTCATAAAAAATATTTTTCTTAATAAAAAATGTTTGAGAAACCCTGGAATTTTTTTGAATAAAAAATTTGAGATTTTGTATTTGTCTATGTTCATACCAAGTTTCAGCGTTCTAGCTTTTATGGTTTATAACTATTTATATATCCTGAAATTTTGGGCTCTGTAAATTGAGCCAATCAAAAGTTATAAGGGACGGATGGACACACACACAGCCACACACACAGACAGACACACACACACACAGACACACACACACACAGACACACGAAATGTTATACTCCGAATTCTGAGTAAATGGAACATATATGCTTCGAAGCCTCTAAGTCAGTCTAAGTTGGTGTTTTTTGACTTCAAAGTTGGAAAAGCCGTGAAAAAAGTAGACCGTGCATACAATTCTCGTGTATCCTGGCTTGAAACATTGTCGATATGTTAAGAGAACAAAGTTCTCCTGAACAAATCGACAGTTGGATAACGATCGAACGTTTTCGCCAAGGTTACTTGGCATTGTCAAGGTCTAAAAGAAACTAAACAAAATTAATACTTCACTCAGCATTTACAACGTTGCCACATGTGTGAGCGGAGTTACAAGTCACCTTGGTGAAAACGTTCGGTCGTTATTATAAAAAATATAGTGTTAACACAAAAACTCTAGAATCATTAAATAAATATACTTTATCACAATGGTCGCAGTGCGGGGACTACGAAAGTCCTACTCCTATTTATATTAATAAAACGTTGGCCTTCATGGCTCTGTAGGTATGTAAGATATATGAGACAGTTTTTAATATTGGAGACAGTTTTTATAGTGGAGACAGTTTCTATAGTGGAGACAGTTTTTATAGTGGAGACAATTTTTAATTTTTCAGTATGTATCTGTGAGACGATATTCTTAGTCTTCAAAATATAACATCTAGTTTTCGGGTATCTGTTTGTTGCTCAAGAGACATTAAGTACATTAAAAAAACATATACTAATAGCGGAGGATTAAGTGTTGGTTACAACCCATTCGTTTAATATTATTATTATTGAATGTGTGTAGTAATACATACGTAGAAGAGATGTGGATCGGATATGTGAAGAAGAGAGGGGGGAGAGGATATATACGATCAGATTTAATGTACCTTTCCTGAAAATCCCGCGTTAAATATTCAGAAAAGTTTTACATTTTTCGGTACATGGAAAATTTACGCGGTGTAAATATGAGCAAAATGGTAGTTTCTAAATATTTTATGTGACATTTCACTGAAAACTGAGAAAACCTTTGAAAATTGTAAAGCTTCGGCATATATACACACACATACACATATATAATAAATACAGACATTCATATTTACATGCATAAATATATATAACAGAAGCCTGCCATCTTATTAGGCTCACTGAAAGTTAGTAAAAATATTTGAGAAAAATATTCGTGAGATTGCAGTAAATAAGCATTTTGAGAAACATATTCATGGGTGTGTGAAATCGTTGAATAAGGCTTATACGGCAACTTTACAGTTGAGCAGAAAAAAAATCTTTTATTCTTATTACTTTCTTTTAAAAATAATGAAAAAACACATGCAACTCACGCGGATTTGTGTTTTAGATCTTTTCAAATGTAATATTATAAGAATTATTGAAAGTTTTTTTGCTCTATTTAAATGTAACCAATACTGACTTAGGCGGTGTTAGACCTTATGCGACTAAATGCAGTAAATTAGCACTTTGTGAAATATTCATGGGAGTGCCAAAGACAGTGAATTAGCAATTTTCTTAATTGACGAACGAAATGAAAAATATATAGAGGTCAAAAGCAGAGTAGATTTTCCTGCTTGTCAGATGCATAAGTCAAGATTTTTGATGTAATTGATCATTCCATCGACGATAAACGTGTATAATAAGATGAAGACGCATTTAGCAAACAACAAAATCATTATTTACTCAAAAACTGTCCTCAAAAAGCTATTTAAACAGAATCATCTGCAAGACAAATTTATAACATTGTCTCTCACAACACAACTGATTAACGTAAATAAAATAATGAAAATTCGTGGTATGGCTCCTACTTACCTCTCCGAACTGTGCATTCCGCTTTCAATAAATGACAGACAATCATCACTTCGTTCTGCTTCTTCATCCATGATTGGGAAATTAGTTAAAACTAGTTGCATTTAACACATGAGATCCAACTGTCGATAGCGATAGTATGTATAGTTGAAGAATAAAAATCAAACTTTAAACCCATAAATCCCAATTATTGAAAATTTTTACACATGTTGGTATGTATGTCAAGATAGGACAGTATGGAGGTCAGTCCTCTTTTCCTACCTGGAATATGAAAACAGCATGATGGTTCTGTATGTATGTTTGGATATTAAGATCCTATCAAACTATTAAGCCTTCTTACATATTGTGTATAGGCGACTGCCATACAAATTGTATGAAGCAATGTCGTCACTAAATTCAATTTTTATAAAAATTGTTAAAAAATTGAGATGTACAAATACAATGTTAATATTTTTTATAGAAAATTAAATTATCTAGTTGGGGTGTTTCGGCTTTTTCGATATTTTTAAAAAGTTTGGAAATATAGGCAGTTAAACTCATAAATTTATCATAAAAGAAATATTTTTCTTAATAAAAAATGTTTGAGAAACCCTGGAATTTTTTTTAAAAAATTAATTTGAGATTTTGTATTTGTCTATGTTTATACCAATTTTCAGCATTCTAGCTTTTATGGTTTCTGAGATATATGGAAAAATAAACCAAAATTTCAAAAGTTGATAATGAGTATAAAAGTTTTGTAGACCTATAACTATTTATATATTCTGAAAATTTGAATCGACAGTTGGATAAACGGGGTGCACACAACTAATTTCGGTGATCGTGCATTTGCTGTGGCAGGACCAAATGCATGGAATAAGCTCCCACACACCCTCAGACAAACCGAAAATATATCTTCGTTCAGAAAAAAACTCAAAACGCACCTTTTTCGCAAATCTTACCAGAGCGAAAATGATACAACGTAATCAATTTTTTAGCGCCCTTGAGGTGATATATTCACAAAAACGGCGCTATATAAATTATCCAAATTTATTATTATTATTAAAACAGTATATGTCCAAGAACACTTCCTTGATGAACTTCAAATGTCACTAATTTGTCACTCATTGTTTCATTTGTTGTATTAAATCCTTCGGATTAATTGCTTTCAAAAACAAATAAAGAAATGTACTAATTAACTGAATTTGCCATTCCCACGGATATGTTTCTCAATGAACTCTACTATTTTTTAAGTGTGTCTAATAATATGACAATGGTCTGTATATAATATGTTTGTAGAGCAGTTCTCGCAATGAAATAAATTCTAAGGTGTTGTATCTTTCGCTATAAATCCTTCATACATTATCCCCTTTATTTTAGCTCAGTTTCATTTTTTGGCCGTTTATATTCACGTATGAAAGGTGTAGAAATTTGTTTCAATGCCTGACGTGTTATGTTGTTTCATTTTTATTTTATTTTATTTTTGTACAAAAACAATTTGAAATGAAATGTACCACGTATGATGCACATAAGTGATTTCAGTACGTGCTTCTCATGAGATAGAGATGTGTTAAAATGACATACCTACCTAAATAAAATATTATATCAGATGAAACAAACGGTGTAGTAATTGAATGGGATTTAACCGAAAAAAAAAATTTTGTTTTGTGAGTACAATAGATCAAAGTAAATTGAATAATTAGTCCATCATCATCATCATCTTACCAATGGGGCTACAGCCCATCATGAGCCATGGCTTACTCAAGAAGTTTCCGCCATTCCACCTGGTCCATCGCCCGCACTTACCAATTGGTTACACTGATTTCAGGTCCCTTTCTATAACATTCATCTCAATCATCAAGATTATGTACTTTACTATGTTGGGCTCATTGTACATACATTCTAGCTCATGGTTATATCTTATCCACCATCTTCTATTTTAACAGACAGGTCCGAATTTTCTTCTCAACACCTTCCTTTCAAAGCAAATTGTAAATTGCCAGCCCTATAACAGGGTTATCTAGTTTAGCCCCCCCAAGACAACGTGTCATTTAGCTCAAGAAAAGAAACAAGAAAGGATAACTTAATGTATGGAAGTGACAGTTGCCAGTCACGTGACAACTGTCACTTCCATACTTTGAATTATCTTTTCATGTTTCTCTTTTCGTCTCGTTTACTCAGGATCCAGCATTTAGTTTTATACACAATTACATTTAACATTAAGTTTTTTCTTCTTTTCAGCAATAATTAGTAAATTAGACCCTCTCTTATATAAACAAAAAAAATATTTGATTTTGATAAAATAAGCACAATATTGCATACCTATATTGTGGAATGGAACAAATATTTTCGACAATCTTAAAAGCCTAGAAAGTATTTATATTTTATTTTATTTTATTAAAATTTTTATCACACTATATACGATTCATTAAAAATAGATAACTGCTGCCCAACTAGGTATACCTGTTCTAAAGCTAGCAGTGTACAAATTATTATAATATTTCACAGTAGAGACATTTAGGTAGTATTTACATTTTTACAAAGAAACTGAACTATTATTGCTCATATTCAGTATCTCTAGGGAACACAGAATTGACAGAGCAGGGATGTGGCCACATCCATGCTCATATTCAGTATCTCTAGGGAACACAGAATTGACAGAGCAGGGATGTGGCCACATCCATGCTCATATTCAGTATCTCTAGGGAACACAGAATTGACAGAGCAGGGATGTGGCCACATCCATGCTCATATTCAGTATCTCTAGGGAACACAGAATTGACAGAGCAGGGATGTGGCCACATCCATGCTCATATTCAGTATCTCTAGGAAACACAGAATTGACAGAGCAGGGATGTGGCCACATCCATGCTCATATTCAGTATCTCTAGGGAACACAGAATTGACAGAGCAGGGATGTGGCCACATCCATGCTCATATTCAGTATCTCTAGGGAACACAGAATTGACAGAGCAGGGATGTGGCCACATCCATGCTCATATTCAGTATCTCTAGGGAACACAGAATTGACAGAGCAGGGATGTGGCCACATCCATGCTCATATTCAGTATCTCTAGGGAACACAGAATTGACAGAGCAGGGATGTGGCCACATCCATGCTCATATTCAGTATCTCTAGGGAACACAGAATTGACAGAGCAGGGATGTGGCCACATCCATGCTCATATTCAGTATCTCTAGGGAACACAGAATTGACAGAGCAGGGATGTGGCCACATCCATGCTCATATTCAGTATCTCTAGGGAACACAGAATTGACAGAGCAGGGATGTGGCCACATCCATGCTCATATTCAGTATCTCTAGGGAACACAGAATTGACAGAGCAGGGATGTGGCCACATCCATGCTCATATTCAGTATCTCTAGGGAACACAGAATTGACAGAGCAGGGATGTGGCCACATCCATGCTCATATTCAGTATCTCTAGGGAACACAGAATTGACAGAGCAGGGATGTGGCCACATCCATGCTCATATTCAGTATCTCTAGGGAACACAGAATTGACATTGGCTACAGCCCATCATGAGCCATGGCTTACTCAAGAAGTTTCCGCCATTCCACCTGGTCCATCGCCCGCACTTACCAATTGGTTACACTGATTTCAGGTCCCTTTCTATAACATTCATCTCAATCATCAAGATTATGTACTTTACTATGTTGGGCTCATTGTACATACATTCTAGCTCATGGTTAGATCTTATCCACCATCTTCTATTTTAACAGACAGGTCCGAATTTTCTTCTCAACACCTTCCTTTCAAAGCAAATTGTAAATTGCCAGCCCTATAACAGGGTTATCTAGTTTAGCCCCCCCAAGACAACGTGTCATTTAGCTCAAGAAAAGAAACAAGAAAGGATAACTTAATGTATGGAAGTGACAGTTGCCAGTCACGTGACAACTGTCACTTCCATACTTTGAATTATCTTTTCATGTTTCTCTTTTCGTCTCGTTTACTCAGGATCCAGCATTTAGTTTTATACACAATTACATTTAACATTAAGTTTTTTCTTCTTTTCAGCAATAATTAGTAAATTAGACCCTCTCTTATATAAACAAAAAAAATATTTGATTTTGATAAAATAAGCACAATATTGCATACCTATATTGTGGAATGGAACAAATATTTTCGACAATCTTAAAAGCCAATAAAGTATTTATATTTTATTTTATTTTATTAAAATTTTTATCACACTATATACGATTCATTAAAAATAGATAACTGCTGCCCAACTAGGTATACCTGTTCTAAAGCTAGCAGTGTACAAATTATTATAATATTTCACAGTAGAGACATTTAGGTAGTATTTACATTTTTACAAAGAAACTGAATTATTATTGCTCATATTCAGTATCTCTAGGGAACACAGAATTGACAGAGCAGGGATGTGGCCACATCCATGCTCATATTCAGTATCTCTAGGGAACACAGAATTGACAGAGCAGGGATGTGGCCACATCCATGCTCATATTCAGTATCTCTAGGGAACACAGAATTGACAGAGCAGGGATGTGGCCACATCCATGCTCATATTCAGTATCTCTAGGGAACACAGAATTGACAGAGCAGGGATGTGGCCACATCCATGCTCATATTCAGTATCTCTAGGGAACACAGAATTGACAGAGCAGGGATGTGGCCACATCCATGCTCATATTCAGTATCTCTAGGGAACACAGAATTGACAGAGCAGGGATGTGGCCACATCCATGCTCATATTCAGTATCTCTAGGGAACACAGAATTGACAGAGCAGGGATGTGGCCACATCCATGCTCATATTCAGTATCTCTAGGGAACACAGAATTGACAGAGCAGGGATGTGGCCACATCCATGCTCATATTCAGTATCTCTAGGGAACACAGAATTGACAGAGCAGGGATGTGGCCACATCCATGCTCATATTCAGTATCTCTAGGAAACACAGAATTGACAGAGCAGGGATGTGGCCACATCCATGCTCATATTCAGTATCTCTAGGGAACACAGAATTGACAGAGCAGGGATGTGGCCACATCCATGCTCATATTCAGTATCTCTAGGGAACACAGAATTGACAGAGCAGGGATGTGGCCACATCCATGCTCATATTCAGTATCTCTAGGGAACACAGAATTGACAGAGCAGGGATGTGGCCACATCCATGCTCATATTCAGTATCTCTAGGGAACACAGAATTGACAGAGCAGGGATGTTGCCACATCCATGCTCATATTCAGTATCTCTAGGGAACACAGAATTGACAGAGCAGGGATGTGGCCACATCCATGCTCATATTCAGTATCTCTAGGGAACACAGAATTGACAGAGCAGGGATGTGGCCACATCCATGCTCATATTCAGTATCTCTAGGGAACACAGAATTGACAGAGCAGGGATGTGGCCACATCCATGCTCATATTCAGTATCTCTAGGGAACACAGAATTCACAGAGCAGGGATGTGGCCACATCCATGCTCATATTCAGTATCTCTAGGAAACACAGAATTGATAGAGCAGTGATGTGGCCACATCCATGCTCATATTCAGTATCTCTAGGGAACACAGAATTGACAGAGCAGGGATGTGGCCACATCCATGCTCATATTCAGTATCTCTAGGGAACACAGAATTGACAGAGCAGGGATGTGGCCACATCCATGCTCATATTCAGTATCTCTAGGGAACACAGAATTGACAGAGCAGGGATGTGGCCACATCCATGCTCATATTCAGTATCTCTAGGGAACACAGAATTCACAGAGCAGGGATGTGGCCACATCCATGCTCATATTCAGTATCTCTAGGAAACACAGAATTGATAGAGCAGTGATGTGGCCACATCCATGCTCATATTCAGTATCTCTAGGGAACACAGAATTGACAGAGCAGGGATGTGGCCACATCCATGCTCATATTCAG